>CM028332.1:56165864-56765864 GCA_016647705.1 Eucommia ulmoides
GCTTTTCACTCTCTTTTATGTTTCCACTCCCTTTCTATCACATTTTTTTGAACTCTCGGTCTCACAAGTTTTTTTCAACTCATTTTCTCTTTTCAATTTCATTTGATCCTCATACACTTGTTTTGGAGTCAACGGCACAAGAGTAATGGTTTTATTGTCTTTAACGAATGAGTGCCTATTCTTGAACCCGTCATGAATAACCTTTCTATCAAATTGCCATAGCCTGCCCAACAATATGTGACCCGCATGCATTGGAACAACATCACAAAGTACTTCATCCTTGTACTTCCCAATCGAAAAGGAAACTAACACTTGCTTATTTACCCGAACCTCCCCACAATCATTCAATCACTGCAATTTATAAGGTCTAGGGTGTTTCAAGGTATGTAAATTCAGTTTCTCTACTAAAGTAGTGTTAGCCACATTAGTGCAACTTCCCCCATTAATGATCATACAACATACCTTGTTGTTGACGTGGCATCTAGTATGAAATATATTATCTCTTTGCTAATCCATGTCATCCTCTACAACTTGGGCACTTAGAGCACGCCTTGCCACAAGTGACTCTCCTTCCACCGGGTACTCCACATCATCATCACAAGCATTCTCAAGTTGTGGCATCTGGTCATCATCACTCTCACTTTCGGTTTCCACCTCTCCATCAACACGTGCAATCATGGTCCTCTTATTTGGGCACTGTGAGGCTATGTGAGCTACTCCCAAACAACGAAAACATTTAATATCACGGTTACGAGTTTGGGTTTCGATTTTACCTTTGTTGGCAATGGAAACATCATCTCTCCTTTTTGGGGGTTCGATTTTGGACGTTGAAACAGCTCATTCGTCCTTCCTCCCATTTGACCTCCATGAATTAGAGAAGCTTGAATTCTGAAATGACCGAGTTCTTTTCCTTTTAAGCTGTCATTCCACTTTTATGGCCATGTGAACCATATCCTCCAGCTCCACGTAATGTTGCAACTCCACCACGTTGGCAATGTCCTGATTCAGCCCATTCAAGAACCTAGCCATGGTAGTTTCTCTATCCTCCTTGACATTAGCCTGGATCATAGCGACCTCCATCTCCTTGTAGTAATCATCCACGCTCCGATAGCCTTGCGTAAGGCTTTGTAATTTCTGATACAAGTCCCTATAGTAGTGACTAGGGACAAATCGCCTCCTCATGATGGCCCTCATTTTTACCCACGTCACGATAGGCGTCTCATGGTTCTTTCTCCTGTTTATCACAAGTTGATCCCACCATATTATAGCATAGTCAATAAACTCAATCACAGCGAGTTTTACCTTTTTCTCCTCGGAGTAGTTATGGCACTCAAAGATCAACTCCACCTTCTTCTCCCACTCCAAGTATGCTTCAAGATCGTTTTTTCCTTGGAATGAGGGTATCTTCACCTTGATGCTTCCCAAGTTATTATCAATCCGTTCCCCATGTCTATCTCCTCTATTCCCATGTCCACTCCCAAATCTGCCCAAGTTTGCATTAGAGGCACGATCATCTTCATCTAGGTCATCCGCATAATCATCTTCATACTCAAACAGAGGCTGATTCCTCTCTCTTCGTTGCACATTAGGAGCTCTCGGTGGCTGCCCTTTTTGTGCGCTAGACTCAACTTTGTCAAGTCGCTCATGCACTTCATCAAACCGCAAGTTCAACTGTTGAAACTTTTGCTCCAAGGCCTTGTAGAAAATTTTTGCGTCCATTATGTCTATCCTTTCACGTGCTTCATCGGACGAGTCTTTGTTTGTTTCCCGAGACATGTTTAGTAACCTGCAAAACAAAGTTAGCAAACCTCATAAACACTCTCTTACGTGTTTGCACTCAAATTATGTCACACCACTCGTGTATCACTCAATTTCGACTTTTACCCTCTTATAAGCTCACACTCTCTTGCCTTTTTTCACTCTTTAGTTCCCTCTTTTAGTTCTTTATTGAACTTAACATTCTCAATCATAAATTTCCTTGTGGCAATCCAAACGCAACAATTTGATTCACTAGGAATGAGATTTTAGGAACGAAACAAAGGCACAGAAAAGTTTATGGAATAGAACAAGAAGAAATTATTCTCAATTTTTGTTGGGCGGGGGCTGCTGAATTTTCTCTTCTTATTTATTTATTTATTTTTTTTTATTTTTTTTTGTTTCTGTTTCTGTTTTTTTTTTTTTTTGGAAAAGCAGCAACTTTAAATCGAAATTTGAAGAAGCACAATATTTAAATGAAAAATATAATAAGAACAAAGATGCACTGCGTTTTTTTGTTTTTTTTTTTTTCAAGATTGGAGCAGATTTGAATTTGAACGAAAAGAAAAAAAAAACGCAATAGATCTGATGATATAATTTGGTCAAGAAAGAAAAATTATGAAGGAATAGATATGAATAAACGAAAAAGAAAAAGGATAGATGAAACATGATTTAGACCTTGCTCTGATTACCAAATGATACGAACCTCACCAATGATTAGTGAGACCCAAAATCAACTTAGGGTTTCTTCGCGAAGATCGAAACTAAATCAAATTTTGAACGAACTAAAAATACAGAAATTGAAAGATAGATTACCTTGACCCAACGTTTATGAACGAAACGCGAACCAATAGTATAATGATCCTGATCCAATGATTATAATGAATCACGAACCAAAGATATAAGTTTGAACGCCACAAGAAACTCTTGATAAGTTCAGGAAAAGTTCTCTGAAGAACTAAAGAGAAAACTCTCATAATTTTATTAATAAAAAATAATCTATCCTTCTTCATGGGATACAACTTTCTTAAATAGGTAATGAATAGTGCGGTAAACAGTGTCGGTGAACAGTGCTCGTGAATAGTATAGCTACAATACAAAAAAAAAAGAAACACTAGAGAAATAAGGAAATCCTACTCCTAATCTTAAAAAGGAAAAGGCTAATTTGGCAATCATGTCTTACAAATTATCAAATAAATAACCTAAATTAAAATTAAAATACAAATAAATAAAATATGCTGAGAATTTCGTGGTCCTCAATCCTTGGTCCATTTGAGTTCATGTCTAAACCCGTTCACTTGCTTTGATGAGATGGATTAGATCTTGATTGTCATTTGGGCCTAATTTGGGCTTTATTATTTTCGATTCAGCCAAAAGTTCTTAAATTAGCCCATTAAGCACTTCTTTGATCTTCTTGGATCTTGCCCTAGTAATGGGCCCAACTGGGACATGCAATGTGTTTTTTGACGTTACTTGTTGGTTCTCATCAAAACAATAGTAAATTTAAACACTAAAACGGTGTCGTGAATGTTCACATTTTAAGAAAATAACACAAAAACTTACTCAGTGTAAATGATTACTCAAGCCTGACATATAAACAAATAATAGTATAGTTCGTACAATAAAACTTAAGAACGACGATTTTGTAAAACTTTAAACACGCATTTGATTGTCATCAAACAAAACGAAAAATGCGATAAATACATCGATAAAGATTAAACATGCAGTGGTAGCTTGATTCAACATTACCTTGTGGACTGTTATGTTGTCTTTCGCTCGGATTTTTTGAATGTTGATGCTCTTTTGATTTCTCTATTGAGTGACAAAAGGAATTTTGCGATTACCTTTGCGTTTAGGTTTAGGATTTTGGTTTTGAGAAAAATAGGAAAAATGGATGTAATATGGAAACAATTCCGTGTGTGTAGCAAGATAGTGGGTTCAAATTATGATATGAACATGCACAAATTATATTTTCTTTTAATAACAACACACACACACACAATATGTATATCAAAACAAAGATTGTGTAATGTAGATTGCAATGGAATTTTTTTTTAGCATGAGGAATGATCACAATATGGAGTTTTTAAGAGATGGGTTGTTTTTCACTTTTCATAACTATTCAACGGTACAACTTTTTAAAGGATAACACTATTCATAATTTGATGAACGTAGGGGGTTATTCTATTAAATGTAAAAGGAGAACAATTTATTGAAGTAGTTTTGAGAAGTATAAACTTAATTTTAGTTGTTGTGTTCATTTTTAATTTATAGTAGTTTGGATGACTATAGTAAAAAATTCATTTAATTATACCTATCAAGAGAAGTGAAATCTATCTTTGGAGGAATTTGAAAATTAACACATGTTTCGAAAAGATTTAAAAATCTCATTTTTCTCCTTAGAAATTTCATTTTACAAATTCATTAAATTTTATAATCCCTTTTAGTAGCACCTAAACTAAAGATTTAGAAGAAGAAAAAATTGTAAAATTCATTTTCAAATTAATCACTCCCACCTAAACCACCCCCATAGCTTCCCCCACTAACCCCACACTATGGAAAACTAGGCCTAAACTAAAACAAATACCCCAAACAACTCGATTTATATTTAAAACAAAATCAAACCCCCATTTATCATTTTGATTTTAAAAAAATTCCACCCCGCAAACCAGTGGCCCCAACCCTACCACCACAAAACTGTTGCCACTGGGTGGGGAGAGAGAGAGAGACCTACTCTGATCCATAATTCGCGAGAATGGAATGGACAGATATGAACTTTCCTTCCCAGTAATAGCTCGAACTACTTCAAGGAGTGTACTACTTTGGTGTCTGGAACTCAATCTCACTTGCGTAACTGCTTTCAATTTCCTATCCATTTGCAGACATCAGCAGACTATGGCCAAGGGCTGCAACAGTCGGTAGTTTAGAGAGAAAGGGTAGTAGCAGGCGATAGTGTGATGTCAGGGGATGGGTGTGATGTAAGAGGGCTGGAATTGGAAGGGTAGAAAAAAGACTAGGAAAAAGAAGGTGAACAAACTTGTACTCCCAGAATTTATAAGGGGAAGAAAATCACGCAAACAAATATTTTACACAATTTGTATTACATTGTCTATTAATAGTTGGTAAAATAATAATACATCATAGATAGCCGAGGGAAGAAAGAGTAGAGATGGCATGCCTCAGATTAACTATTTTCCTACATGAAAATAGAGGTTTACAACATGGCTGAGATCTGAATTTAAAAATCCTCTAAGACTACTACATCCTGCTTCATTTCTCATCATTTGGGGAGTTCGCATCAGAATCAGCCTCGTCAAGCTTTTCTTTCATCTCAACATCTCCCAACCCACTTGAGACAGATTTATCACAAGGGGAAGAGGACAGATCCGCAGCAGCAGGAACAGAACGTGACAATTTGCTCTGTTCTTCCAGGTTTGGTTCTTCTAAGATACTTTCCGTTTGAGCCTCTGCCTCCGGCATCAGGACTTGCACATCAGTTGCCATTTCAACGTCGGATCTGTGGTCATCTGCTTGCAGCTTAGCTGACAGACTGGAATCTTCATCTCCTCTTAGTGGCGGCTGTTCCAAAATAGGAGAATTCGGCTGCGCCGGGCATAGAATTCGATTTACATCTTCATAAATTGCTTCAAGTGGGAGGAGGTTTTTTCTCAAATTAGAGTCTGCTGATTTGTTTGCCAAGTAGGCTTCCACTAAATTATCGGTATTCAATGAAAGCACCTTGCACATCTGCAAACAACATGAGAAGAACTCTAAATTACTCTTCAGATCACTCCAAGGAACTTTACATTCTCCCAGACTAGTGTGCTTCAACTCAAAACCCAAGTAAGCTTGCCAGATAACAGATAAGCTTTTACCTCATTATAATGCTGAGCTATAACAAGACGATCTGGCTTGTCATCAAAAGTTGCAGCAGAAATTTCTTCAGTTGCTACATGGAAGAGAAAATAGGTCATTAGTCTGCTAGAAAGTAGTATTAGCAATTTACATGATCCACTGCCTCATTTATTTTTTTTTTTCTTTTCTTTCCTTCTTTTTTGTCGGGTATTGTTTTTGTGGCACTTGGGTTTCTGTTTGGGGCAGAGCAATGATAACGGGTGAAATTCATAGGTCAAGGAGTTCTCAAGAAACTACCTAAAAAATTAAGGGTTTAATTAAACTTCACCCCCCTTTGGTTTGACCGATTTGCACTTGCCCCCCTATAATTTGAAAATCGTCACTTACACCTCATGTAGTTAGATTTTCAAACCACTTACCCCCCCTGATATAGGAGGGTAAGTGCAACAAATATCTGACCACAAGAGGGTAAATGGCGATTTCCAAACTACAGGGGATAAAGTGCAAATTGGCCAAACCACAGGAGGGTAAAGTGCTATTAACCCAAAAATTAAAATATGTAATATATAACTTTAATCTATTGCTCATGGCTAACAACATTTTCTTAATCGTTTCAGTTAATTTATTAATCATGGCGTCTAATCTTTTCAAGTCATCAAGTATAACTCCTCACAAAGAACGTATATAAGAAACTCAAAGATTAAACAATCACCACAAAAAAAGAATCTAAAGCGTGGAAGTGTAAAAAGGTGATACAGAAATTTTACATTGACAACTCCAAAGGGTGAAAAAACATGGCGCTACCTCGCAACACACAATCTAATCTACAAGAACGCAAGATACATGGAAGTACACACATCTCAACACGACATTTCTATTCTTCCGTTGCAAGCTGCTCACCTCAGAGATTCTTAGACCCTACACTTCCTTCATGTCGCCAAGTCTGGTTCAACTCTAGTTCTCAGAATCTCCTCGGCCAAATCTCCATCCTCGACAGTTCCAAATCAGACTGCAAATCATCGATCCTAAACCTAATGTGGCCTCTTTCTTTCTTGGAGCTTCAATGTATTTGACCAACCTCGCAAGATCTTATCTCTGTTTGGCTTCACAAATAGGCAATTGAGTGCAATTTACAAGTTGTAGGCAAGCGAATGGTGGTGGTTGTTTCCAAAATACCATGCATCAATTTTGCATTGAAAGATCCAAAAAACATGTTTGATTCAAGGAGAGTTTTTTAGAAATATATTCAATGTTGGAATATTTACTTTAATGTATTATTTACTATTTAGTATTAAGGTCAAATTTCTTATTTAATGTATTTATACTAGCTGCTCACCTCGGAGATTCTTACACCCTACACTACTTCCTCAGTGCCCTCAAGTCTAGTTCAACTCTAATTCACAAAACCTCCTCGGCCCGATCTCCGTCCTCAACATTTCCAAATTAGACACCAAATCCTCGATCTTAAACCGAATATGGCATCCTTCTTTCTTGGAGCTTCAATGTGTTTCACCAACTTCGTAAGATCGTATCTCCTTTAGCAATGGGCAATTGAGGGCAATTTACAAGTTTGGTGGCGGTTGTTTTCCAAAACACCATGAATCAATTTTGCTTTGAAAGATCCAAAACACATTTGATTCAAGAAGTGTTTTTCACATATATATTATAAGAGTTGCCTAAAACCACAAACCTCCCTTGTCATTTAAAAAATATCAGCCACCCCATTTGACCAATTTTTTGTAAAATGACATAAATGTCTTTCTCTTATTTAATTTTTTTTTTTGTAAAAGAATAAAAAAAATTAGCAATGCCCGAAGAAATGACGGTGCGGTCAAAATTGGAGATAAAGAGGTTCCAAAAGTGAATCATTTTAGATATTAGGTTCAATGATTCAGAGTGATGGCGAAATCGAGGATATTACTCATAGAGTCAAAGCAGGATGGTTAAAGTAGACAAGTGCAGTTGGAGTGATATACAATCGTAGGATACCATTGAAACTCAAAAGAAAATTCTACAAAATTGCAATAAGACCGGTACTTCTATATGCTTCAGAATGTTGGGTAATAAAAACAAAGCATGTCCAGAAAATTAGTGTAACAAAAATGAGATGTGTGTACTTCCATGTTTCAGAGTATTGCTACCCAACATAGACTAGTGGTAATTGATCTCAAGTTTCAGGGGTGGAAACGCAAGTCTAAAATAAGTAGGCATGCAAGGATACGTTGGAGAGATCTAAGAGGTGTAAAGATGGAGTTGTTTAGGGATAAAATTAGCAATGATGAGTTATGGAAGAAACATGAGGATGTGAACAAAATATGGATTGATATGGCGAGTCATAATAGAGAGATAGGAAGAGAAGTTTTAGGAGTTTGTAAAGGAGGACTACAATATAAAGAAAGTTGGTGGTAGAATGAGGAGGTCCAAAAAGTCGTTCGGAATAAGAAAATAGCTTAATAAAGAATGGCAAAAATTTCGAGATCGGTAGAGTTTGGAAAAGTATAAACATGCAAAAAAGGAGGCAAGAAAAGTAATTAAGGAATCAAAATTTAGGGCGTATGATAATTTATATCAAAAGTTAGATACAAAAGACGGAGAGAGGGATATATTTAAACTTGTTAGGCGACGTGAACGAAAGACTAAAAATATTGGAATTGTCAAATGAATGAATCAAAGACACTGATGAAAAGGTATTGGTAAAAGATGAGGAGACTATGGAACAATAGAGAAGTTATTTTTATCATTTATTTAATGAGAATGACATTGGGCAATCTAGACTAGAGTTGCCTAATTTATATTCAGATAAGATTTACAGGTTTCATAGAAGAATTAGGATTTCGGAAGTTAGAATAGCACTAAGGAAGATGCGAATTGGAAAAGCAGTAGGGCCAGATGAAATCCCTATAGAGGTGTGGAAAAGTTTGGGAAATATTGGGATAGAGTGGTGGATTAGACTTTCAATGACATTTTAAGGACTAAGAGAATATCTGACGACTAAAGGAGGAGTATCTTAGTGCCCATCTATAAAAATAAAGGGGATGTTCAAAGTTGCAGAACTATTGGGGCATAAAACTTATGAGTCATACTATGAAACTTTGAGAGAGAGTGATACAATATAGAATAATACATGAAACAAGCATAGAAGAGAACCAATTTGGATTTATGCCCAGCCGATCAACCACTGAACCTATCTATTTACTCAGGAGATCAATGGAAAAATATAGAAAAAAAATATATATATATTTACAAATGATATTTGTGGACCTAGAAAAGGCTTATGATAGGGTACCCAAAGAAATTTTGTGCTGGGTGTTAGAAAAGAAACAGATATCCAATGTATACATCGAGGTAATTAAGGATATATATGAAGGTATAGTCATTAGTGTTCAAACAAAAAGAGGCGATACTTGTGCATTTCATATTAATATAGGTTTACATCAAGGATCATCTTTTAAGTCCTTACTCCTTCGTTCTAGTGATGGATGAGCTCACAAACCATATTCAAGATGCAGTACCTTGAAGTATGTTATTTGCGGATGACATCATATTAATGGACGAAAGTAAAATAAATCTTAATACTAAGTTAGAAAGATGGAGAGATGCATTAGAGTCTAAAGGTTTGATGGTTAACAGAAGCAAGATGGAATACATGCATTGCAATTTTAGTAATGCCTGGAGAGACGGTGGTGCGGTCAAAATTAGAGACGATGAGGTGCCGAAGATTGATCATTTTAGATATTTAGGTTCAATGATTCAGAGTAATGGCGAAATCGAGGAGGATATTACGCATAAAATCAAGGCAGGTTGGTTAAAGTGGAGAAGTGCAGTTAGCGTGATTTGTGATCGTAGGATTCCGTTGAAACTTAACGAAAAATTCTACAAAATTGCTATACGACCAGCACTTCTTTATGGTTTAGAATGTTAGGTGGTAAAAACGAATCATGTCTAGAAAATTGGGGTGATAGAAATGAGAATGCTGCAGTGGATGAGTGAGAAGACGAGAATGGATAAAATTAAGAATCAAACTATTAGAGAAAATTTAGAAGTAGCACCCATCGAAGGAAAAATTAGAGAAAATTGTTTACGATGGTTTGACCACGTGCATAGAAGACCCATAGAAGCACAAGTGGGAAAATGTGATTTAGTTCAAGTTCAGAAGACTACTAGAGGGAGAGGTAGACCTAAGAAGGCGTTGGACGAAACTATTAGAAATGATTTGGCGACATTAAACTTGACGAAAGAGATGGCCCTTAATCGATCTCTATGGCGTAAATTGATTCATGTAACCTACCCTACATAAGTGGGACAAAGGCTTAATTGTTGTTGTTGTTATTGTTGTTGTTAAGGGTAAAATTGTCATTACAATAAAAAAAAATTACTAATTTTTAACCCACAGAGGAACTAAATAGTGTTCGACCAAAATGATAAGGAGTAACTGGTATTTTCTAAATGAGGAAGTTTGTGGATTGTTTTTTTCGGCAAAATGATATGGGAAGTAAATTGTAAATATTCGTCTAAAAAATATTGAATTTTAGTCTAACCATGATCTGGACCAATTGATGGGTCCTATCACGGGGAATTTTGTGGCCATAGTCTATCTAATTGTTAAATTATCTTTTTCAGGATAATATTTACATAGAAATTTATTTTAATTGATTTATTTATCTTCAAATAGTTTTGATTAGAAAATTATTAATTTTAATTATGTTATGCAGACCTATTTTGAGCATGCTTGTTCCACCTATTTAAGGTGGTTGGTGACTTACAAGCGATCGAGCATAAATCCCCAAGTTTTTTCTCTTTTTCAGATTCATAGTGGTAGAATTGGTGGAGACACCTTGATTTGATTGAATTTATTTTGTTTGAAGACTTCCCCTATTATTTTTTATATTTGTATTCGTTGGAATTTTAGACGATGTGTTTGGATTTCATAGTTGTGGTTTTCAAATAATAGAAAACAACTCGATATTCCTTATTATTTCAGTTCGAGTATCGTGAGGAAAGATTTATTAGTTTAGTCAATGTCCTTTAGAGTTCTTTTAGTTGATTACTATTGAGTTATTGTACAATAGTCTTCCATGGTCACAGAAAAAACTGATAATTATGCGGCAATTGTCACTCCTCGCTTCTATTTTTGAGGTCAGGCATGATAATAGTCTCTCGTATCAGAACTATATTTTTCAAGCTTCTCTAATTGTTTCCGAAAATAGAATAATAAATCACAAGTAACTGGTAACCGGTATGAGAATCTAAAAAATAGGAGTTCAAGGATCTCCCAATAAATTGTTAAGAATATAGTAGTATAATAAGGAAATTACACAGGTATTATGTTCGTGTCAAAATAAGATTACTTGGGTTAACAGGTAAACTCATTTAATTAAAATGATACTGCACATGATACTGCACCAACCCATTTCCCGTGTCATTGTTGTCTCGTGTCACTATCAGTTCAGGATGCCAAATCCTTAGCTCAAATCACATATCCAAAATCATTCGTGTCATGCCAGTAATTGCAACCCGAACTTGAACTCATTATGTCCAGACCAAAACCTAAAGATATCAGTGTGCACTGACACACTGACATCTCACTTCTACTCACGCAATGATTAATCATACATTACTTCGTAAATATCAGAACTAAGGATGAACAATGAGGGAGTACACTTACATATCACTTCTATTTGAGGCAAATGATCAATCATTTGGGAATCTAATTCCATAATTCTCTGACTTGGAATATCCGTAACCCTGGGTTCAGTCTCCATCTCAGCACTAGGAATCTCATTTGATTTTCCACCACCCTAAAGTAGAAAGTGATCAAGTGAGCTTAACAAGATAAAAGAATAATTACAATACAGACAAATAGCAATACAATATACAGATTTCATTTTTCTAGTTACTCATTCCAAAATAAAAAATAAAATGCACTCAGTGCTTGAAGTGGTCTCAGTTACATTTTTAAGGATTAGGTAAAACAAACCAGGGGAACTAAAAAACTCCTACTCAATTTGGTGATTCAGTTCTGCAGACAATAAATGCTTATCATTTTCTATTATACAAAATTGGTAGTGCCCAAGTTAAATCGCTAGCCCTTCAACAGTAACATAGCAGAAAATTATGATCTCATTTTGCGGAAATTTGATTTAATATTATCTTAATAATAAAATTTATTTGAAAAGAGAATATGTGACAGGTGAAAGGTTAGAGTTTTTAAGAAACATACAACAACAACAACTAAGTCTTTGTCCCACTTATGTAGGGTCGTCTACATGAATCCGTTTACGCCATAGTGATCAATCAAGGGTCATCCCCTCAGTCAGGTTTAATGTCATCAAATCAATTCTAATAATCTCGTCCAACGTCTTCTTAGGTCTACCCCTCCCTTTAGTAGCTCATGCATTTGAACTAAATCACATTTTCTCACTGGTGTTTCTATGGGCCTTCTATGCACATGCCTAAACCATCATAAATGATTTTCTCAACTCTTCTCTTCGATGGGTACTATTTCTAAATTCTATCTAATAGTTTAAGGGACGTATAGGGGGAGCTCAACTAGTTAAACAATATTTGAAACTAAGCATATGAGAAAACAAGCAGGGAAGGATAGAGTGGAATCACATGTTCTAATCACAATGCAAATCACCATTCCAAAATTCAATATCCATCGCAGGGAACTTCCTCATTCAGGTTTTCCAGCTACTCTAGCACCTCCCACATTCACCTTGAACCGAAACTAATGAAATAGAGGGTAGACCCAAGGACTGAGATAAGAAATTCCCCCCACCCCCGGATAGATGCATGGCTATCCTAGAACAAAGCGAACTTAGGGTAAACCCCAACAACCTCGCCATGACTATGAGGATATTATTAGGGAAGTGTAAGTTGATGGTCCTTGTTATCATGGCACATTCAGCTCTTAACACTTTTCTAAATTGGTTAAATGATTTAAAAGAATATTTTGAAAGGTACGAAATGTTGGACAAACATAGGATTCATTTTCCCAAAATGAAGCTTCTTGGGTCTGCTAACACATATTGGCTCCAACCCGACTCACAATGTCTATTGGAAACCTAATAAGGCTGTAGTGTCCAAATATGTCGTTAAGTTAAAAATCAAAACTAACCCACATCCCAACCCCTGTAGAGTTTCTTGGGAAGATAAGACCTTGCCTTCGAGACTGACGTACCGATCAAGATAGGTGATAATTTCACAGAATTTATGTCATGTTTTACCTAGGTCAAGTTCTCCTAGGTTGCCCATAGAGGCCCAGCTTGTTAAATATCTGAGAACCTCCAAGTGATCTAATGAATAAATCTGCAAATTAATAAATAAAACCAAAATGTCCAGTACGGATCAACTTCCGCAATAGCTTCACTTGAATGAAGTGACAATCAGCCTCAATGTACTTCGCTCCCTAAACAAGATTTGATGCCATATGGATTGTTACCCGATAATCACATACTCAAGTCATAGGGCGAGAGTGATCGAACTCAGGTTCTTCTAACATACGCTTCAACTAAATCAACTCATAAGTGATATGCGCCCTAGTTAGCGATTAGATTCAGCACTTGACCAGACCACCACAATCCGCTTCTTACTCTTCCAAATGATTAGGTTACCTCCAACAAATCCACAATAGTTTGCAAAGGATTTTCAATCTAAAAGTGATCTAGCTTAATTAGCATCCATGTATTTCTCTATGTGCATGTGACCAAGATTCAAACCCAATAGACCACATCCCCGTGTTTCCCAATGAATAGTTCTTGGACGATCTAAAAAATTGGTTGATAACACTAACTACAAAGGATATATTAAGTCGGGTAGCAGTCAAATAATTTAGCTTCTCAACTAATTGTCTATTCCAGCCCCAGTCCGTACAATTCATTCATCTGCCAACAGCTTCGTACTCGGATCCATACCTATGACTATCGGCTTGGATAAAAAAATAAATAGGAAAAGGATATGCTTAATTCATTATAAAATAAACCAAGCCCATCAGGAGGCAAGACCTGGAGACAACTATCAGGGGGCAGGAACTGATTGAGAGGCGGGCCCATCAGGGGGTAGGATCTGACTAAGAGGCAGTACAACAAGGATGGGTACTTAAAACCTTACCTCCAAAGAATGAAACAGCGCAAGAATCAGAGAATAAAGAATCAAAGAAATAACTAATCTGGAATGTCGCCCACAAATAAAGGATTCAACTATTGATTAGCGCTTTCAATCGTTCAGAATGAGATTCCCAGATTTCAAAAATCTTGTTACCCTATCACGAACTAAATATATCAGAAAATCTACCACAGCATTTGGTTCCCAATAAATATGGAAAATTTTAAATGAGCCCCTTTTGATGAGTTGTGAAATCCAGGATACCATACTCCACACCCGCAAAATAAACTTCCCAACTTTTAGTGATCATCCCCTACGAGTCCAACTGAAATTCAGCATCCAAAAACATTTAGATATACACCAACGCATACCAACCAGAACAGCTTCCAGTTCAGCCCACTTGTTTGTGTACTAACCAATTTACTAGACCGGGAGTAGTCTTATATTCCAACCATCAAACACCACGATCTCAAAAGATGCTTCATACAAAACATACGGATAGAAAAGATACAGTTTCTACAAGAAGGTATGTTTGTCCTTACTCATAGGACGGGTGCAGTGAATAAACCTAGAATGCTCTTACTCAGATTTGGGTGCGGACAGAATAGATAGAGTTTCTGCAAGAATATATGTTAGCCCTTATTCATAGGACAGGTGTAGTGAATAAACGTAGAATACTCTTACTCAGGTTTGGTTGCTTTTACAGTCAACGAATGCCCATGTTCTCGGGTTTGAAATTGTAAAGGATTACCACTACACATTCGCTGATATTTTCATCACATATGGCTCGGATCCACTATAGTCCTAGTTAGCTACCTGCTGTCTCAAAGTGACATTTTTCAAGATAGACAGAGAAAGAGCTAGAGGAGGACTACATAAGGTTCAAAAGAAGAAAGGGAAAATTGATAAGATAAAGGACAGTCAGGTTTCCATTAAAATTATGTATCAATAAAAACTTATGGGCTTTCAAAAACACCTATTCTACGGCTACTCAGGCTCCGAGAGAAAGAGTAATGTGAGTGGCCTGACCACTACCAAGTCAAGACTTGCACAATATTTAAACTACAGCAGCTGCAGAGGCACTCATTAAAATAAGTTAGATTTCATGCTTGTAAACCATATATATGTAGTGTCAAGCATTATTCTGCTTCACAGTAATAAAACGCTAATAAGAAAGAACACCTCCGCCTATTAAGTTATTCTTTCCTCGGCAATGCATTGAGATAAATTTGAAATGCACATACATAATTTTTTTCTCTGGTTAACACTTCAATCAAATTTAAAATACGAAGTCACTAATAAGTGTAGAAGAACATACAAAGAATTCTTTCTGGTATTCTGCATTGAGTGCTTTCTCTAAAAGGAGAACCCTTTTCTTAATAAATTCAACCTGCCTCCTCTGCATCTCTCTGAACTGAGAGAATACGGAAGAATCTGGGTAAAACTGTGTCTGGGTTGCTGTATCAGTTCCTCCCTGCACAACATCAGCTCCTACACCATTAGCAACACCAGTACCCTTAAGTTGACCAACAGGTGTTTCAGTACTAACTGAGCCATCTTGAGCTTGAGAAGCAGCTGGAGCTGGAATTTGTGCTGGAGAAACACCAGGAGCTGGAACTTGCATAAAGGGGAGGCTTTGCTCACGGCAGATGACCTCCTGAATTTTCAAATCCTTGTCATCAATAATGGCTTGCCATCTTCCGTAACCATGCCTTAATAAGCAAATAAAAAGACAACAATGTTAAGAATTAGCAACATCCTACCCCTTCCGGTGTGACCAATACATTTATAGATTATACTACCTATTTTAAACTGTGAATGAATAAAAAGAAAGCACTGAGCATCAATCAGATTCAGATACAGTCAGGAGAGAATAGACATTACATATACAATGTGTGTCCATGTCAGACATATATGATAGAATACTCCTTAAACCTCCATTCAACACATCCAAACCATATCTATGTCCTGTGGCATGTTGTGCTGGCACAATTTTCTGAAGAATATTACTGCAGCATCATGAAAAGACAACCAATTGAGGTTATAGATTTTAATTAGCATAATTGCTCAAGCAAAACTTGCTAACATTTCTTTTCGTTGGGACAAACTGAGCCATATCTCATATCCATGTCTCATATTGGTGATCATACTTCTTTGGACATTTTTTCATGGGAGTTCTATTGTCAACAAAATTAAAAATAACATAAGACAAATAGGGGACAAACTGAGCCTTAGGTCTGCCGAAATGCAACCTATTTTCTATATTATACTCTAGTACAAAAATCAAGATAAGCTTAAAATAAAATGAAGTATAACTAGAAAAAAATCAAAATGCATACAGAAATTTAAAAAAAAAAAATAGAATACTGCCTAAACTTTCCACTAAAGATCGACCAATGGAAGCAGGGCAGGTCAAAGCAATGTGCTCCAACGAACCGTCTAAACACATTAGAGAGCTCCTATCCCAATGTTATCCAGCCAAACAGTTCCCCTAATCTTGCTAGACAGCACATGCAATTGACGGAAAAAAATGAAATTTTGATCACTCCAACTGCTTGCTACTAAATCTAAGGATTACCAATTTCTTGATAAAAATGAGCTACAAACAAATTTCATGATTAATTGGAGTCACCCACCCACCTAGGAAGAAAAATTTACCATGCCAGTGGAGCCTAGCCTTAAGCATCAAAATCAACAAACAACACATCTTCTGCTGTCCCACAAAAGATGGGTAGTCCAAATACTTGGACGGTAAAGACTCGGGTGAGAAACCTGTAACTTGTGAAATCATGTACTTTCAACCATAGGAGATGTAAGAGAAGCAAACAAAAGAACTCTTGCCCATTATTAATCTTCTGTCCAAACGTTTCATAATTTTTTAGAAGGTCCATAACCTTCTTCAACCAACTAGACTTGCCATTGTATAAAACCTATACATCATCTGAATAAGCACAATGGGTGATCAGGGAGCACCTAGGATAGGTAAATTGAATTCAGTGATACTAGGATAATATCGACTTCAGGTCTCTAGACAAAACTTCACAGCCAAGAATATATAAGCCTGGATGGGGGTCCCCCTGCCTAAGACCGGTGTATCCTTCAAATATTGATAGGCTGACCGTGCGCTATAGAATAATTTGGAGACGACACATCTCCATATCTTATCAATCCAGCATTAACCAAACCAAAATTTCCGCAGAACCTGATGTACAAATTACACATGAGACTATCATATGCTTGGGACATATCCCGTTCAGCAACAAATTGACCGCTTAACTTAAAAATTAAATTTACAAGCCATTTCTTCGGGCAGATACGTTATCATGTATAGCCCATAGTTGTTAAAGGTTCTAGGCACACTGAGGCACACGAGGTCCCCCGGAGCCTAGGCGCTAGGCGCAAGTCGAGGCGCTAGCTTGAGCGACGCCAGGCGCACATCATTTAAAAATAAATAAAAAATAATATATAGCACTAATATATTGCAAATCTAAAATTAAAACTATGACTAAATTTCAATTATAAAAATAAAACACACTCACAAGTGAGAGTAGCATATGAGCCAATAAATAAGAATAATTACAATAAATAAGAATAATTAACTAATAAAATTTTCAAATAAATTCAATCCATCAAGAATTTAAGTATTCCATTCAGAAACTCTAAATAGAATTCTATAAACATCCACGAACAAAGAGCAAATACAAATACTTAAATAAATATGTACCCAACTAGACTATGTTAACAAATACAGATACTTAAATAAATATGAACCCAAAAAAAAATTACTTAACTAAATTTTGTTAACTAAACTAAATCACTAAAACAAACAAACAAGGAACAAAAAGAGCAGTACAAAAATTACTTTATTAAATTTTGTTAACAAATACTTAACACACACACCAAAAAAAAACAAAAAAAATTATTAAATAACAGAGCGTATACCTGGACGCGAGCAGCAACGAGAAGTAGCCTGGTCGGAGCAGAGCAACGACGTCGAGCAGCAACGAAATGGAGAAGATGAATTCGAAGGAGAAGAGGAATCGAAGTGTATGCAAAGCTGAAATTGAACAGCGAAGATCAATTCGAAGCTGAAATCGAACATCGAAGATCAAATCGAGGTTGAAATCGAAGGAGAGGACGAAGGAGCTCTTCGTGGGAGGCTAATTAAGGGATCTGGGTATTTTATTGAACATCATGTGCTAGGGTAACACAAAAAAAAAAAAATTAAAAGACCAGAGGCGCGACTCAGTCGCAAGTCGCGACTGTCGACTAGGCTCACAAAGCGCTCGCCTTCTTGATGTTCGTCGCCTAGGGTTCGTCTAGGCGCAGAACCCTCGACTCACTACGCCTAGCGCCTGGGCACGCGCCCAGGCACACCTTTGACAACTATGGCATAGCCTTCCATTTAACAATAGTGCTTACTTAGACACCACCTTAGGAACAGCCTACTTAATGCATGTGCTATTAATATAGAAACAACTCCATGGACAAAATTAAATAAACAAAGGAAATTGGGTTTTACCCCTTGGGAATCACTAACCAGAGTGATCAAGGTACTAATAAAAGATTGTGCAAATAAATTCCAGCAAAGATTGCCTATCCTCCAAAAATGTATCCCACCAACGTGTGAAAAAGCAACCAGAAAGACCATCAGAACTAATTGCCCCTGTTCATTCATCGAAAACAGCATCACTCTATCTAGGTGGTGGTTCAAGTAACTCATTGTCCAACATGTTCTGAAAGTGATAAGATGACCTCCTTGAGTCCACCCAATTCTCTTGGTCATACGTCAATATGTGCACCTTAAGTTTTTCCTCTAAATCACCACTGAAGCATGAAGGAATTTGGTACTTTTGTCCCCTTTACAACCATTTGATTCTAGACTAATGTTTCCAAAAGACATCATTGTGCAAAAGATTCAAGAAAGCGTCAGAAACAATGGCCAGCTAACAACTCTATATCAGTCTCAAACACCAAATCCTGAGCATCTTTAATTTTCTGAAACAAGTTGCTAAACTAAATATGATCTTGCAAAAGAAATTTGAAGTAACCCAAAAATCCTAAAATAATCATCACTAATGGATTTGTCCACATTCTTTTTATTGTTCAAGGGTTGCCATACACTATAGCCCCCTTGGATCAAATATTTTCTAGAGACTTATGATTTCTTGTGAACAGATGCAACCACACAAACAAGTGATGATAATAACTCTCTAGTCACCACTTCCGTCTTCCTTCCAGAATATGGCAGTGGAAAACATGGAAGAATGATTGACTACAAGAAAATACAAAAGGAAGAACTTTTAGTGAGTTTGTGGGAAGGGATTCATTCCGTGCATAATGCTCTATACACTTCCTTTGTAAAGGGAAAAATAGAATTACACTTGTATTCAGGTTCTATACTTGAGCCTTATTCGATGAACCATTCAAGTTTTGGAAGATAATATACCTAGATACACGGTTCAAAATAATCTGAAAATGAACTAAAAAAGAAAAATTCAGGAATGATGCAAGAGGACACTTAGTAGGAGGGATCATTCCCAAGTTACTGATTTGGTCAACATTTAAAGGGGAAAAAAGATGAAAGGAAGACAATAACTGTTGACTGGTCATCCTCTCCCTCTATTAATAATAAAATAAGAGAAATAAATAGAAGCCCTAATCAAAGAACAAAGAATAACATAGACTCCAACAAATACTATAGATTGCCACAAGCCAAAAGGAAGAAAATAAATGCTTTGGATTGCCTAGATTGATATCACACACTAACAAAACAGTAGCCACACAGTTATAGTGTAATTACTAAAAATGAATTACAATATAAAGCCACCGAGCACCTATGAATATTATATAAATGCAGATAATAAATTTGAATATTAGGTTTAAGAATAATCTCCTTTTACAACAACACCAGCTTACGGGGAGCAACATATTCAAAGAACAATTAAATTATAAAAAATCCATCTTCAAGAATGGCATTTAAATGGTGGAAACAATAATGACAAAAAGCGTGAACCATGGTTGAAGGCAAACTAAATTTATAGATAAAACTACCAAGTAAATATTAGATCTACCATTAACATTGTGTTGTACAAATAGAAATTCGGAGACTAGAGTTTATAGGAGACATATTTGGATGTTTCTCTATTATCTTGGCCACCTTTCGTAAAGAACATACCAGATCCATGACTTTCACAAGTCAATTTAAAACTTTGCATCATTAGGAAAAAAATGACGAGAAAAACGAAACGAAAGAATGATACCTCAACACTGCATGCAGTAGCAACAGATCATGGCCATCCTTCCAGAATCTTCCACTCCTTAGTCCTGGGAAACGAGAAACAATGTCATCTGCAAAAAGTGGAGCACCTGACTTTCCTGATGATGCCTTCACCTGCATTTAAGCAAGACAGTTCATAGAAAAATGTGTCAGAATGAATATAACCTAATTTGAAGGTAAAATGGATCCCTGCTGTCGTGGTTGAAGCTACCATGGGTTTTACTCGGAAAAAAAAATGGAAAAAATATTTACCTTGTTATCTAACATAAATTATTTTGCATTTACCATGTATGCTTTTGACAAGAAAGGGTTCCTTTGATACAACCAAAAAACATCAAAAGGCTCCCCCACCAAGAAAGTAAAAATAATATAGGAGACAGGAGACACTAGAGAGAAAACACTGTTGGGGTTGAAAATTTCTCTCCCTCATGGAGGGCCAAGCATTAATCAGCAACCTATGTCACCTCTGAAAGGCAAACTTTGAAGAAACTAATCAAAGGATTACCAAGTCAAAAAGAGCAGAAATTAGCCACGTAGATCAAATCATATGCATGCAAAATCTAAAAAAATGTAACAGCAGCTTTTGGACTTACAGGTTTGGTAATATTAAAAAAGAATCCCAACTATGTACATAAGGCGTCAAAAGAAACCGATCTTTCTCTCTATCTATTCTATAAATTAAGACATATTGCACATTTTAGACATTTTTTACCATTGAATCGATTTTGCATCCCTAACCCTAATGTTCATTTTAAGCCCCCTAAAGGAAATCTCACCCACCCACCCCCAGGGAACACAACCCCGCTTCCCCCTGTCTTTCTCAACGTGTGCACAGCACTGTTGTGGCCTTCTATTCGTGCATCAGATAAGCATCCTCTCTCCAGAGGAATTTCTCGCCTTCTATTCGTGCACCAGGTAAGCCCTTCCTCTCTCGAGCGAAATCTCAAGCCTCATTGAAACCTCCCCTCTCTCTCTCTCTCTCCACACCACAAAAAATCATCCAGCTCCACCACACACTGTCCACCGCTATCCACGCCACACGAAACCACCCACACCACGCAAAAGCAATCGCATCCACACCATACAAAACCAGCCATAACACACAATGAAATAAAATCTAAAAACCACTAAATTATAATTCTTGGTGCCTAAGAATAGTAGACCACAAAATTGTCTTGGTGCACAAGTTAATTTACTTGGCCACCATGATCAACCCTCCATTAGCCTCCCCTTTATTGAAAAAAATCGTCCTTGAGTGAATTAGAGGAATGAGGTATCACTTAGGACGGTGATATTCAAGCAAGTCTAGTACATTGAAAGTCTTGGAAATGATCATGTCATCAGGAAGATCTACCACATAAGCATTGTCATTTTTATTCGAAACTGCATATGGGTTAAGTTTCCTTCGGTTGAGGTTTCCATTAGTGCAAAATGGGAATCGTTTAGCATTACTTGATCTCCCACTTCAAATATATTCTTGCGGCGATGTTTATCAGTTGCTTCATTGTACTCCATTGCCTATGCTTCTAACTTTTGTTTGACCTCACCATGGATATGGAAGAAATTATGGACCACCTGATCAACCATAATGCTTACTCCATGGAGCTCAAGTAGAGGCAAAGCTCTAAGGTATGTAGCAGTGGGCATATGTAAACAATTTGAAAAGGAGACTTGCCACTATATCAGTTTAGAATATTATTGCGGTATAATTCTGCCTTTGATAGTGCAAGATCTCGTTGTTCAGGGCTCTCCTGTGTAATACTGCATATAGATTACTTTCTAACATGCAGTTGGCAACCTCCAAAAGTGTCTTAAGAACTTGCTAGCCCAGTCTGAAACAATGGACATAGGAAAACCATGAAGGCAGACAAATTCTCAAAAAATAATAATAATAATAATAATAATAATAATAATAATAATAATAATAATAATACTTACACAAAGTAAATAGCATCAGAAGTTCTTTTACGAGGGATAAAATGTGCCATCTTAGAAAATTTGTCGACTACCACAGAGATGGAATTTGCACCTCAATGGGTTCATGAAAGACCCAAGATAAAATTCATTGACAAATCTTCCTGAGGCCTTAGTATTGGAAGAGGGGTCTAATGTCATGTGTTTTGTACATGACCTTTGCCCGTCCGACATGAATAACACCATTTCACGTAATGGTCAACATTTCTCCTTAGGTGGGGTCAATAACAGTGATCTTCATCTGGTGGAAAGTCTTGTTGTGTCCCATGTGGTCCCAAACCACCCCCGTGAATGATAAGTTCCAACAAAGAGCCTCGAGGAATACATAGACAAGTATCCATTAAGAGATACCCATCTTGCAAAATGAACTTACCCAAAGTATGTTAACTTGTACTACAACTCCCCTATTTTTCCTTGAAGTCCTTGGCGTCAGCAAACAAGTCTTCTAAGCAGTCAAAACCAATAATCTCATTGCAAATGGTGGTAAGTAAAACTCCTCGACGACTTACTGCATCCGCTACCTTATTCAACTTTCCTGACTTGTTTTTTAGTGATAATGTGAAATCCAGAATATGGGCAACCCAAAGAGCATGCATCGGTTTGGTGTTGTAGAGTTATTCAGGAATTTCAGTGCTTAGTGATCATCGTGTAGAACGAAAACTAATGTCTGTACCACTGCATATAACTCTAATTAATATGTTGACCACTTTTATCGAACCTCAATGAGTTTCTCATTAAAGAAAGTCACAGGTGTAGCTTCTTGAGTTAGAGCTGCTCCAATGCCCACACATGAAGCGTCAGGATCAACTTCAAATAATTTCTCAAAACATAGTATCCACTCTTAAGATCAACTTCAAAATATATTTTTGCACCGTGGAATCCATCTAACATGTCATCAAGTCAAGCAAACTTGTAGGTTACGGTAATTTTGTTGATTGCACGGCCATTGACACACATCCACAAACTTCCATCTTTCTTAGAAGCTAATCGGGTCGACAAAGCACAACGATTCATACTTTCATTGATATGTCCCTTCGTCAACAACTCCTAAAAGTGATAAGCCGCATCAACAGCACCTCATGTTGCCTTGTGCGCCATAGGCACGCCTTTAACAACAGTGCCCATTCTTAAACAATTTGAAAACTTCAAGTCCTAGTTCGAGTCATTTGCAATCTTGAGGGTGAGAATTGTTAATTCGGATAGTATCATCTTATGTCATGTACATTTAGTGTTAATAAATGTGAATTGGAACTTTTTTTGTTCGTCCATTCTGACATACAGGATCCTACCTGTCTCTCTTGTACGCTTTGTTATTGGTACTTTATCAGCTTTGCGGATGATTTCTCCCGAGTCACTTTGCTTTATCTAATGCAATTGTTTTCTATTTTTTGTGCCTTTTCCACTGAAACCAAAATCCAATTTATTGTTCCTCTGTGTATACTTCGAAGTGATAATGCTAAATTTGGGAGCCCGTTCATTCAAAATTCAACGGGCATTGTTCATCTGTCATCTATGTTCACACTTCCCCACCAAAATGAAATTTGTCGATAGAAAGAATAGATATCTTCTTGAGACTACTCTCACTTTGTTTCATAAAAAGAATATTCCTTAGAGTTTTTTGGCTGACACAATTCTCACTGCTTGGGATTTAATAAATCGCATGCCATCTTCTATATGGCATAGAAAGACCCCTCGTATCATCTTTTCGCCTGTGATCCTATGATTATCTTGCTCCACCCCAAAATTTTTGCTTGTGCGGGTTTTGTTCATCAGCTTGTAACTGGTAGAGACAAGATAGACCCGCATTTGATTAAATGTTATTTACGGATTATTCTTGAGCTCCAAAAGGATATAGGTGCTATAGTCTACTGTTACAACATATCATTGTGTCAATGTTACTTTCTTTGAGTCTATACCTTTTTATTCAGAGACATATACTTCCTCTGATCTTGACATAGTCCTTCCCTTTTCAATATCTAATGCCATTCACTAGTATTTAGTACTTCTACTGTTCCCCATATTTTTATACGAAGAGGGAGAGATTGACCATTGATCATGAAGACAAAATTTGTTTTGCTAAATGGGGTGGATGACCTTCAATTCTAAACATCATTAGCTTTTTTTTATTATATTTTATTTGGCCTTCTTTGCATGGATAAACAATTTTGACTTGGTAGATGCTTGAGTTTATTTGGAATTTTTATTACTTACATCTTATTGGTTCATTGGGAAAATATGTACAAGTGTGATTTATGTTAAAAAACTAAGTTTTAGTTCATAAGTTTACCAATATAGTGTAGATTTGCAATACTATCAATTATTTTGCAATTTCTTTTACAATTTACACTCTCCACCTTACTTCTATCAGGCGATCGTGCCTTGATGTGCCTAGGGTGTCCCGCAACAATGTGACAACTATGTGAGTTGGAAGAACAACAAAAAAATTGAAAACATAACGTGATTCAAAAGATAACTAACTTCCAATTTTAAAGTGACAAAAACAATAATTTACTTTCTGGATATTTATAGCAAGTACAATTAAAATAATCTTGAACATCCAATTCAAAAGCTCTTTTTTTTTTTTTTTTATAAGTAGACATTGAAAAGCTTTCACACAAGGATCAAGGCTTACTTTGTCTCTTATAAGAAGCAAGACAGCAATCCTGACTAGTACATCTTGTATCCTAAGTCCTTCCTTTGGAACACCATCTGCAGCAAAGATTTACAGGTATCACAAAAAGACTGCAATAGCATGCTAAAGAAGAAAAAATTACACAAAAAAGAGACAAGGAATAAGCAGCACAAGGCCAGCCCAAATAATCACCTGAAAAAGTAGGCGAATCAGTAATATCTTCAGCTATGTGGGACAAAAAAAGAGTTCCATACCTGGACAATTGAAGGATTACATACAGTAATTCATAATCAGATGGTAAATCACAGATAACCATGAAAACTGCCATTAAAACATTAAATGAAATGACAACAAACAAAATGTTGGTAAACCTCAAATGTCGTTAACTTGCAACTTCAAATTCACCAAATTTTATTGAATATACTTGATTTTTAGTGAAAATACAAAATATAAATGAAAAGCTCGCACAGTGTGCCACACCCATGTACAAAGAACCTACCAAGTGAAAATATCTTCCAAAAAGCAACAAAAGATGAGTGTGTATGAAAAAGAAACACACCTTAAATCTATCTACAGGTAGATCTTTATTAAAATAACATTAGTTCCTCTTTTTTCAAACATTACCACAGGAATCATTGCCCAAATTTCATGCAATTAATTCCTACAAAAGCCTTCACACCAACACTCCAAAAAACACTGTCCATTAGGATGGGATACACCATTTCCTATATGTCAAAGCAAGGTCCAGGTACTAACTCTGCACTTGGACAAAAGAGAAGGAGATGAGGAACAGCTTCTTCTTCATAGCAAATTTAGCAGCTGCTGTCAAGCTGAATATCCTTCTTCCTAAAATTACCAGCCATCAAACTAGATCCCCAAGCGACCAACCAAATGAAGAAAGATAGCAATCAAAGGGTCTCTAGACCTCCAAATGCTTTACCCCAGAATAGTGCTACACTGCTGCTTTCAAAAGATTTACAGAAACATCTAACAGAGAGAGCTCAAGGGTGATCCTTGGTCCACATGATTTCATCCTATCCTAAGCCCCCATCCTTTGTCTATGAAGAATTTTGGGGAAAGGCATTGAATCATAAACTTCTCAGTTGAGAAGGTCACTCCTAAAGGTCACCGACCACACAGCACCAGACGGCCCATTACTCCAGCTACTATTGCATCGTTGTCAATCGCCAGCCTGAATAACGAGAAATCGTAGCATAAAGGTCCGCCATCAGACCACTAGTTATTCCAGAATTTTGCTTCAAACACACCCGACTTTAAAGCAAACATTGGCCCCACACAATTTCTCTACTCTCACAATAACCTTACAAACCACCACTTATTTCGATTCAAAGATGGACTAGCTTCCACCCATACCTGTTGGTATATCGCATCTCCCAATTATACCTCATCCTCCACAGCAAATCCACAAATCCACTTCCCTGACCATGCTTGATGTTACTAGCAACCCACTTGCAACTCCCCACCCCCACCCTCCCCTCTCTCTACTGGAAAAGACTTTCAAATCCAATCCAAGCAAACCAAGTGAATATATCTTTATATCCTTCCCCCAATCTACCAAACAGTAAAAGGAAACTCTGTTGTATCTTCTCCAAGCATTTTTCCCAAGAAGTTGGAATCATAAATAACGACATGAAATTAGAAAGGAGGCTAGCACAAGTGGTCTTCAACAAAGTAACGACGACTTCCACACCACTGTGCCCTAATACTTTGCACCCTGCCCAGTAACCTTCAAACTATGACAACAAAAGTCCTGCCTTTTCATGAACGGGTGAAATATTTATTTGTCATCAGGTTCGACTTAATGCATGCTCAAAGCTCAAGAATATACACCTGTACAACTTGACTTGAGCAACTCCAAGTGCACAAACATATAATAGTGTCATTGACGAAACACATATGTATAATAGACACCGCACAGCTCGGACCAAAATCATCCTCAAACCTTGAAACTATCCCAGCATCAATATCTTGAAGATCATCTTACTTAACCATCCATCATGAACTTCTCAGAGTCAAGCACGCCCCCTCGCTGTCACCTCCTCTCCTAACTTTGAGTCATTGACATACTATTCCCATCATTATTTATTGAAGCCATTAGAGCCTTCACCTCTCTTGCAAGATTGCACCCCCTTTTCATGGAAGATGGGAAATTGGAAAAGACTTGGTGCATATTCTCATTGATGAAACTATGCTTATGGTGATAAAGGAAATTGTTGTGCTGAAACATCAGTAAGGAAGCATTACAAGTTACGTTTAACACTGATTCAAAAGTTAGGGGGGCAAACTGAATTGGGTTAAATTAATTTGCAATTATTTGGTATCATGTGTGTGGTTATATCATGATTTACTCGAATGACCAGTACTGAATGGAACTTGATAGGCTGGATAATATGTATTGTCTGCTTTTATGATTTTGACAGGCTTACTCAAACTTATGAAGAGATTGGATAAAATCCAACACATGGACAAAATATCAAAAAAAAAAATAATGCAGAAGCCTGTCAAAGAAATAACCAGAATGACTAATATTAAAGGACCGCGAAACAGATAATTATAGCAATACCAAAACTGCAGAAAATAAATCAACCAAGGCGAAAAAAGAAATGAACATATAATGTTTTCACCAAAATATCACTACTAAAGGATTAAGGTCACAGACCCGAAGGGCTTTAACGTCCTCAATCCAGATGTTACTTGCATACAGATACAAAAATTAACTTACTCTTTAATCTCTTCAAAGGACTTCTGCTTCAAGCGTGGAGTAAACTCTGCCCAATCAAAATCTCCGACGCCAAATCTGCAAAACAATCTAAGAGGTCACATATTTGAAATCACACAGTAAATGTATCTGCAAGAAGTACCGCATTTTACTTAAAATTAAATTTAAAAAAATGGAACACACAAGACGTATAAAGAGGATGTGGTAGGGTGTACAAAAATCATGTGTGGAATAGACCTCATTAATATTTGGACAAATGCAGCTCTCTGATTTTGATTAAATCCAAGCACCCTGAACGATCTTCCTTCACCCTCCATCAAAGGAAGGGGTTCGGCATTGTCCACTGGTAAAACGAATAAAGTACAATCATTAAATGATATCATCAAATTGTTATAAAAACTTATCAAGCTGACATCATCATGTAAAATGTACCCCGGGCTTTCTTTCTATATGGCCTCCTCACAACTCCAGATGAAGGAGTCTCACCATCAGTCAACTCAGCTTCGTAATTATCATCCTCACCATCAGAACTTAGATCTTCCAAACCAGCAAGGTCATCTTCTTCAACAGAAACCATCTGTAGAACATAATAAAGTTAACACTATTGTGACAGCTAAAAAGATGTACTGCAGTTATCGATTTTCCAATTAGACAGAAAACTTTCAGAATAGGAATGGACCATGTTATGTTGGAAACCTTCCTGACAAAGGATTTGGAAGAGATGGTGATAAACAGAATAAAAGGGAAAATTGAAGATTGCATGTTGATAACGCTTGATACTAAAAATCATTTGAGCAAGTAGAAGGTGCAGGTGTGCATGTACACGTGACCTGACCTCCTTACCGCGCCACTGTCGCCTCTCGCTGGCAACAAGCTCCAACAACCAAGCCCTCGCCGATCAAGTCACTTGCCATTCTACCCGAACCCTCTGATAAAACCCCTCAGCGGTGCTGGCCTCTGGTGATAGTCCTAGGCCTCGCCATCGTAATCTGCAGCAAACCCTACCTGACTCAACCCTAACTGCTCGCCTCCACTTTCCGGAAAACCTAAATGAAACCCTAGCTGCTGTCTAACGTAGCCAACATCCGACGAACCTAACCTAACCTAACCCTAGCCTTTGCTGCTGTCTTGCGTTTTTAGCCAAAACCCTAGCTGCTGTAGCCTCCTTCCCTCCTCCCGCCATTGCAACCCTCCGGTGAGCCCTTGCCATCCTGATTTTTGACCCATTAGACCATCTCTGGCAGCTTCTTTCCAAACCTTCATAGTGCTGTCCAATTGGCATGTTGCCTTTAGTGTTCTGGTGAAGTAGCGATGGGAACTTCCGGCGATGGCTGGAATACTTCTCTTGCCAGAAACTCTAACACAGTTGGTCAACCCCAGGCATCTCATCACCCTAATTTGGACCCTTTTGAAGCAAAATTCTTGCAAGTTTGTTTTCTGGGAATAAAACTAGGGAGGTTGCAAAACTGAAGCCTCTGGCGTCGTATAGGGGAGAGCTGGCCATCTTCCTGACCAATGAAGAAGTAAATTCGTTGATGGCTCCTTTCAACGTGCATTGATCAGCAAATTCTCTCAAGGAAGACCAGCTTCTGAAGAATTAAGGAAAGTTTTCCGTTCTATTGGATTTAAGGCCACATTTGAGATTGGTTTTCTGAATTCCAAACATTTGCTAAACCAATTATATTCTTAAGAGCATTTCCAATGACTCTAGATTAAGAATCTTTGGTATATAAAACGATTTCCGATGCAAACGTTCAAATAGACTCCAGAATTCCAAACCAATACATAATCCTCTTTGGCAACGGTATGGACAGAATTGGAATTCTTCTGATTCATCCCCACAACAAAGCAATCCTATTCACCATAGCTAAAGCGGTGGGGTCGTCCATGAAATTGGCTGCTGCAACTACTAGGCAATCCAAACCCAGCTTTGCTAGAGTTTGTGCTGAAGTGGACCTTCAAAGGAACTTCCGAACAGAATCTGGACAGGACAATGAATAGACTTTTGGCAACTGATCAAGTATGAAGCACTACCCAAATATTGTTCCCACTATTATAAACAGGGTCACTCAGTATAAAATGTTAACACAAGAATTTGCCTACTAAAGTGACTGCAAGCAAAGCCTAAAAGACCTTAAGAAGACAAAGGAAAATGTTGGAAAAGGAAATAAGGGTTTAATTGGACTAATAAGGGTTTAGTTGAATTTTTGAAAGTTGAAAAACATTCCATATAACCAATAGCTTGCACATCTCTCAAAGTAGAGAGGAGGTCGACCACCTAGGGTGATGGTCGACCATTGACCCTAATTTGGAGAGGCAAGTGGTCGACCACTAGCCTTTGTTTGCAAGCCTATGTGGTGTTAAATGGAAGACCACTTCGCTTTGTTTTGTTAGACTTCATAGACATAGATGGTCGACCATTGCAATGGATGATTGACCAATTTAGTGTATTTTTGGTATATGTATCCTTTGACATTATATTGATTGATTCGTTCCTAAAATGTGTCAAACAGCAACCAATCTAAGTCTGGCGTTCCTAATTATTTTTCAACTATAAATAGGGACTTCTATATACAATATAAAGAGATCTTGATATATACTTCATATATATAAACAAATATACATTCTCCATTGAAGTACGTCTCCAAGACCTCAAAATTTCAACATTATACATATTTTTTAGTGAAAAAAGTGAGAGTCAAACACTACTATATTGAAGAGCTTTCAAAGACTAATTTTGTGTGAAGTTGATTAGTGCTTAAACACTAGTGAGTTCTTGACCATCAACCTTGAAAGTGTTTAGAAGTTCCATTGTCGTGATCTTTTATTTCTTTTCAAAGGGTGCAAAATCTACAGTGTCGGTTTCACCCTAGTAGGATTGAGTATTTGTGAGAGCGAACAGAAGAAAAATCTTGAGATAGGTCTCAAGTGGATTATAGAAACAGTTTGGGTGTCACCCGTAAAAAGCTAGAATAGTGCATTAAACTCTCCATGGAGCTTTTAGGAGTAGACGTAGGCAAGCGACTTGCCGAACTGCTATAAATTACGGTGTCAATTTATCTATATCCCTTATTCTCTACAATTTTGAGTTGTTTTCGTGTGATTGGTTTAATTACTGGTATTAAATCGCTTCCGCATTGTACTTCATAAGCGTATCAACTTCAGTTTTTGAAGTTATATTTTTAGTAGTTAAATTTTCCCAACCCAATGCAACCCATCTCTTGGGTAGTTATCTGGATTACAGTAACTAAGGTGCGTTTGGTTAACATTTTTGTTTTCCTGTTTTAACTCTCAAAAAGATGGGATGAGAATTATGTTTTTGTTCTCAATAATTCTGAGAACAGAAATGTGTTTGGTAACTAAAATTGTTCTTAAATTATTTCATAATTGGTGAGAACTAAATCAAAGAAACACGTCTGGTAACATTAGTTCTCATATTTTTAAAATTTTAATTTGGAAGTAAAAAATAGATGTACATATTTCTTTTAGTTAATCAATTTTCACAAATTATAGCAAAATAAAAACATATATATAAGACTGATTACAACTAAATGATGTCACTATAGCAAAGTAATTTATTGTATTTCGTTTGGAATAAATAGATGAATAAAAAATAAAATAAAAATTATCACTTCTCTATATTTGAGACTAACAAGGTTTGAAGGGGGACCTCATTAAGATTTCTAAAAATACTGACCTTATCCTTTTAAGTGATAATTAGTTGAGAATATTTTTGGGGGGGAAGGAATGGAAACAACATTTTTTTCTCAAAATCCAAAGAATTTTCGGAATATTTGGGAACAGAAATAAGTAAACCAAAATTGTTTTTGTTACTAAATTTCAAAATTTTGAGAACAGGAACAAGAATTTGGGAGCAAAAACACTAAACAAACGGGCCCTAATTTACTGTTGTGCACAGCTTTCTTTTTCAGGACCCTATTGTCTTCTTTGTTGATTGTTTGAAGCTGGTTGATATCAGACTTTAAGCTTAGTGAAGGGGTTAATATTTTGTTCTGTTTCCTTTGGACTCTCTAGCTACAACACCTTTCCCGTTTTGAAGGCGGTTGTAGTTCTTGAAGTTCCTGGTCTTCTTATTTACTCTTTGTACTTGTCGGGGTTCCCTCAGTTTGGACTACGGTGTACATATTGCTTATCAAAAAACAGTAGGCCGTAAGAAATGTAATGAATGATGAACTCTAGAATGGAGGCATGGTGACAAAAAGCAACCTCTTGGTTAGCAATCTACGCTAATCACCAATACGAGTAAAGGAACAATTCAATATTAACACATTTCACCTGCTTACGGCTTCTCTTTCCTTTGCCCATGGCATTGAACTCTTCAACTTTGTGAACTTCATATCTGTCTTTCAACAACTCCTCCCAGTACGTTGCTCTTTCAGGGTTGTTATTTGTGCTTTTAATTTCAGTTGATGCTATTTGTGGCTCCTCTTCGGCCCCTGCTTCCACTTCCTCAATGTACTCAAAATTTGCAACCTAAAGCATTACTTTAACCTCAGTTTCTTTCAAAAAATCACGCAGGAAAAAAAAACATGAAATTAGAGCACAGATGCTTAACTGAAGGAAAATTTATCAGACAAGGAAAGATGTAGCAAAAGTAAATAAACCAAGTAATCAATTCTATTATAAAGTTGGAGAAAGGATTTATTATTGTTGTAGTCAATTATATTATACATCAATTGCAGAGGATATCATAACAAAACCCAGAGATATCAACCACAAGAAGAGAAACCATAACACGATGTCTCATCTACATATTACCTCAGAAACATGGGAGGGAACTCAAAATCGGACTGCACAATAATCAAGAAATCTCTTACTCAAAAGGTTCCAGGGGATTTGAAGAGTATTTAATAATTATTTTTATAAAGAAACAGGGGAGGGAACTCAAAATTGGACCCCACAGTAATCAAGAAATCTCTTACTCAAAAGGTTTCAGGGGATTTGACAGAGTATTTAATTATTATTTTTTAAAAGATAAAACAGCTTTAACTTAGGACTTCTTTAAAGGACGTGTAGCTCATTATGGTATACCCGTCAAGTCAAGGGGCTGTCAGTCTACTCAAACCAGTTAGTTTGTTAGATTATAACACGTAGTTATTATTACAAGAATTTACATGCTTAACCAAATGGTGCATCTGTGACCAGCTGAATGCAAAAAACTCAATCGAACAAGGATGAAGGAGTGAATTATGCAGTATCCAAAACAAACAACAGAAACAGTATGCCACGTTCTATTGACCTAGCTCAATTCTTAAATACATGAACTACATAAAAGCATCAACGGGGAGGTGTTGACCAATATAATAAAATTTGTGACCGAATGTCTCCCATGTACCAAGAATAGATACATTGCCAGCTACAAAAATCTCTATTTATATCTTTCATTCAGAGATTTTATGACGCGCCTGAGGTGAATGTGTCGCAGCTCTTGCACCTCATCACCGCGAGGCAGGCCTACTTTAATGAAGCATATGCCTTGGCAGTAAGGCGGAAGGGTGTGAGGCGCTATCTGAGTCATGCTTCTTTTAAGTCAATTGTTTTTATTTTTTATTTTTTTATGTAACTCTGATTGTTTATTTTGCAATCTGATTTTTTGGGTTTATGCGTTGAGAAACATGGGATCAAAAACCACTAAATGATACTTCTACTTCTTCTTCTTCTCACTGCTACGTCTTTTTCTTTTCCGTCATCCCTGTTTTTTTGTGCAACAAAAGCCATGTTTTTTGCACCAAAGAGTCCCTTTTTTTCACCAGCAAACCCTGTTCTTTTCAACATGCACAAACACAACCCCTGCTTCTTCTTATTTGCAAACAGTCCCCGTTTCTTCTTTACAAACAGCCCCTGTTTTTAGAGTTTATTTATCATTGCTTTCTTTTACTTTTGTTCAAGACTTGGAGTTAGGTTTGAAGTCCAAAATTGCATGAGACTAGTTCAAAGTGTTTTTCAATTACTAAACACACAATATATCTTTCATTGCAGTGAAATTTGACTGTATCATGGATCCATGACAATAGAAGCACACATTTAAAATCTATGCCTAGCTCTAATGAAGCCTGGGCCTCACCGCCTTGGGGCTTATTGTGCCCTAATGCACCTCGCGCCTTAATTAACAATGGTGGACAGTTAACTTGTCATGTTCCACAACCGTTTATAGCCAGGAGAATAAAATGCAACAGCTAGAGCATCTTCAAGAACTTGGTCTATTGCATAACGAAATTAGAGAATCGTAAGCCACCCAAAACAAAGGATAATGGCTGTCTTTAAATTTTCCAGGAAGTAGAAACCTCACGTAGTCTAGTGTTCTTGTTTAGGTGGAATGATCATTCAAAAAGGATAAGCAGCTTCCACTAGAAGCAGAAGTCATTCTTACATACGAAAGAGAAGGGCATGAAAATTAAAGAATGTAGGCCATCAAAAGACGAAATAAATCCAGTAGAACTTCTCCAAAGGAAAATGAGATACATGATGAAGTCGTAAGAGTCGGGCATGCAAAAATGGAAAAGTATAAAGAAGACATCAGTAATAATGGAAAAACAAATTAAAATGCATTGTTCAATTACAGATGTAGCCATAATGTTTAGAATGAATCAATAACTAGTGACTATATGATTGTATATTACACTCGAACATTAAATGCAACTAATATTTTATGTATTGTAAATGACGAAGAATGTGCTGGTGCAAGTAAATCAGCCATTGCATTTATCACATCATGGGTACCATTTCGGAGAAAGGCAAACCTTAAATGCCTTCAAAAATCCATCCTCTTCTTCATCATCCACCATAGCCTCTTCATCACCAACTTGATCACGATTAAGTAATCTAGCCACCCAAAGGAATCACCGTCAAAAAAGAAATTTCTATTTAATCAACAAGTGTTAGGGCGAAAAAAACTTACCTATCGATTGCAGCATCATCATAATGAATTTGTCGTGATTTTCCTGCTTCATCATTATCATCAACAAACAACTCCTTCGAACCATACCTAATGATGTCATCCAGTTCTTCCTACAATCAAATTTAAATCATTCTTTAAACTTTTATAAAGTTCGGATTTTATAGGCACCTATAATCAGTCAAAGATGCTTACTTTTTCTTTAAAGCCCAATCAGAACGCTAACACCTCATATTCAGATCATAATGAAATACAACGAAAGGACTGAAATAATTCTCGAAGCAACCAAAAAAATTCAAAAATGAAATGGAAAAAAGACAGATCCATAAACAAAATGAACAAAAGGTGGAAAACTCATTAGATACAATGTGTTCTGGTATATAATGAGCTCCACGAACCATAGGATTTCAGCTAATCGCCTCCAGCCTATGAAATCACAACTCTAACCACTAAGTTAAGTAGGTCATCTACCATCTGAGAACCCCATGAAATCCCTCCAGTTGGTGGATTATAAATATCATAGCAATTACAAGCAATACCAACTCCAATTAGTCAAAGATCGATGATGTTGGATTGCGGGCCTCCATAAGAACTTATATACACCAAGCATTAACTTATGCACCTCAGTTCAATGCTTCCTTCCATCCAGCACATATTACCAACATCGAAACCATTCTTAACTTGATAAGGTTTTCCAAGTGTAATAATTGAAAAGGTTTTCCAAGTGGTTCCAGCTGTTTATGATAATGACACCTAAAGTCAAGGGTTGTAATTAGTTTCAAAAGTATGTGAACGTTAAAATTTCACTGTATTGCCCCTTATCCAGATATAGTTGAACAAGTCACATAATAACCTCCATCCTTTGCCTCATTTTTTCCATCCGAAGTCGGGTATACATTTTAATTGTAATCCTACCAAGTCTATTACATCCTAAATTTTTGAATTACTATTGTCAACCAACACTTACTTCTCTAGCATCCATTTAGCCACACTTTATTTTAAGTGCAAAAATCGATATCAAATAAAGTCTGTGATGCTTTTCAAGTCAATTGAAATGTTTTCCTCGTCACATAGAGTGCTGCTTTGAACTTGTCAGACGGCAGAACAACAAAAGAGGATGGCAACAATGGTGTTTATAGAGGTATGTGGCATTCAGATGGAAGGAAGAGAGAAGAAGAAGAAGACGAAGAAAAGGAAAGCATCAAGCTTGAGCTCCGATACCATACAGGAAAAAGCTGAAGTACAAAAATCTAACAGGGAAGAAGGAAAGGATATGCTTGGGTGTCAATTGATTGAGGAGGATTGTCCTAAACCAACCACTAAAGGAAAAAGCTACAGAACAGAAATTTTAAAGGAAGGAGCAAGAACGAATCAAGAAAAAGAGGCGTTTCACCCTCTCAAAGGAATTTGCGGTCGCATAAATGCCAAAATCTCAAGGCTTCAACCCAAAATATTCAACAACTTTACTGAATCTAACGGATAGGGGCCCATCTCTAAATATAAGCAAGGATAGATGTGGAAACTAATACCCAATTAAACATGGAAACCAAGATAAGGAAAACATAATAAAATCTTAAACAAATATAAATTCAAAATATAGAGTAAATCATGATATATATCCAAAATTATAAATAAAATAAAAAGATCACGAATTAAATAAATATTTTTGGGCTACATCAAGTAATGAATCATGTTCCGCATTGATGGATATAGAACTTTATTTGAATTTTGTAAACGAAATATTGCCTAAAGGAATTTGATGCAACTAGATATATCACTTCTTTCCATGTCTTTATATCCCAAACAAATAAGTACCAACAACTGATGCTCACAATTGATATAAAACATCACCCATAAGTTTACAATTGGTACACATCAGCCAGAAGGATAAATCAAATGAACGGATTTGCAAAGACCATTTGAAACAAAAGAAAAAAGGAAAAAGAAAAAAACTCCATCTAGGGAAATCAGAAATCTCAGTCTGGGATGTAGCTGTTAAACAGTACTTAAATCTCAGTCTGGGATGTAGCTGTTAAACAGTACTTACATATTTTGTTTTCTTTTGGAATATGTGATAGTCAGCAATATTGTTGTATAAATTAGAAGAATAAAAATAAAATTACTTTCAATGACAAGACAGTTGCACACCTGATTAATGTTTTGTGCCTTGAGCCTCCCAACAACTAGATGCTCCAAAACCATTTTCTTCTTAGTCATCTGCATCATTCTTTCTTCAATGGTTCCTCGGGTGATGAGTCTATAAATCATAACCTAAAGTATGACAAGAAATAAGAAAACGCATGAATCAACAGAAAGCAAACGTTAATAAAGTTTGCTTGGATATAGTTGAATATTAAGTTAGACCTTGTTTGTTTGCCCAAGTCGATGAGCTCTAGCCATTGCTTGTAAATCAGCATGGGGATTCCAATCACTGTTTTAAACATATTCAATCGAGAAGGGAAAAAATATGAGTCTGTCTGCATAATAAAAAAGGGACATGGAAGGAAAGAGAGGATTACTATGCAAGATGTGACTGAGACACGTTTGAGTTCAATGATTTCATCTCATACAAGCAGCAAAAATTATTGAATCATTGCATAACCATTTGCAATGTCTGCATTATTCAAACGGATATGTGATAGAGAAAAATCTAGAGTCAAGAGTCTCTGTGTGACCAAGAGCTAGTACAAACTAGGGTTAGCCTTCTCCTTCACATCCCATAGCTGTTTTGCATTTTCCAATCTGTTTCCAAACTCCAATCCTATCCCTCTAGAAGTCACCGTACCCATCTCATCAATCCTTCGCCACCATCCTCACATCAAAATCTATTGCTGTGAACTCCTCCACCAAACTTGTTGCTGATGGCCTTTCCTTCGGAAACAGGAGCTTTGGCTGGTGGTCTCCACTCATCTAAAGGTGCTGCCACAGCCACACGGCTTCACTTTTCTGGGAAGCTCCTTCAGTCGGAGAAAGAAGTTGATTTTAACAACGAAGTTCACATAATATACTGGACCAAGGAAAAATTGGTGGTTCTTGTTATCCCCTCAAACAGGCATTGATTGGCAAGTGTTTTTATGGCAGCCTCCTCTGGGGGTGATGATATAGTTCAGCCCAACCAAATGCGGTGCCAAAGGTAATTTTACAGTTGGTTTTTCAAGATAAAGAATAAGTTGTTGAGCAGAATCTTCAAGAGGGTCGGCCGTATCCTCTATTCAATCATATCTTCAAAGCCTAAAACTTAAACCTCATGCAGCCAAAAATCAGGAGATTAGTTTCTGAAAAAAAATGGCCAACCTGAAATGGTTTGAGTTGGGACACAACCAAATTCTTCCATGCTTTACGTAAAACAAAGGTAGAAAAAAAATTTACGCAGATCCCCGATGATCAGGGTGCTCTCTACATTGATCTAGTTGATATAGAAGTGTTGATTTTGCAACATTTGCCTAATTATGCCACTCAGGCTCATCCTATTGATATTGGCCTTTTGCTATGCATCCCTCATCTTTTGAGCGAAGATTGTATTATACTTTGTGCCCTGCCTTCATGGAGGAGACTAAGCAGTCAATCTTCAACCCTCCCCAAGCCAGTGCCCTGGCCCTAATGGCTACATTATTACATGATTGTCGGGACATTATTAAATATGATGTCATTCATGCAGAGAATTTTCATGGGGGGAATTCTACTCCCAGCACTCTTAATGCTATCACCAATTCTCGTAATCCTAAAGTGCAGTCTTGCAACTTTCTCTAAATTATGACTTTCTTCTATAAAATCAGTGTGATACTTCTTCCTTCAAGGCTCAAAACCCCTCTTCCTAAGCTGGTATCTCTCCCATCAACACGCCATAGAAAGGAAAACTTATTGGTCACAGTGTCTAGCTTGCCCAGGATGACAATGATGTCATTAAAGTATTTCCAAGAAAGTCCATGACCACCATGCCCTCGTCAAAATTGGAATGATGAGAACTTTAATTAGAGATGAATGGGACTTTATTCTTGCCACTCTACACTCATTGGCTTCCCACGGCATTCACTTCACCCATTTTCAAATGTCTTTCTACTGCTCATTTTTCTATTAAATTTAATGGCTCTTCGTAGAAGTTACAAGAGAATAGAAAGGGAGGAGAAGGCTTAACATTCATGTTAGCCTCCCCTCTACTTATAGTACAAGAAAATGAACATTAAAAAGAACTCTAGACAATTTGGGATAATACCCTTCAACACTCCCCTTCAAGTTGCAGCATATATATTATATGCTCCTACCTTATAACAAATGTATTTTATCATTGAGCCCTCTAATGGTTTAGTAAATAAATCAGCTAATTGATTTACTAAATTCACATGTCTAGTCTCAATTAACTTCTGCAACAGTTGTTCTTGTATGAAGTGACAATCGACTTCTATGTGTTTCGTTCTCTAATGGAAGACTAGATTGGATGCAATGTGGAGAGTTGCTTGGTTATCACAAACAAGGTCCATCGAAGAAAAGTGTTCAAATACAAGTTCTTCCATCAGATGTTTCAACCAGGATAACTCACAAGTGGTGCGGGTCATCGCCCTTTATTCCAATTCTCACTTGACTTGGCCACAACTGTCTGCTTTTCTCTCTTCCAATAGACGAGATTACCTCCAACAAACACACAATACCCTTTAGTGGACTTCCTATCCAAGGTAGATCGCACCCAGTCTGCATCTGTGTATCACTTAATTTGAGTGTGACCAAAATTTTGATACAACAAATCACAACCAAGAGCACCTTTCAGATATTGGAGAATACGAATAACTGCAACCCAGTGACAAGTTGTGGGACGATCCGTGGACTGGCTGATAACACTAACAGCAATTGACATATCTAGTCTCGTAACGGTCAAGTAGTTCAACATCCAAATTAATCGTCTGTATTGCACTAGATCTGTCAGTAGTACTCCCTAATCTGCCAACAGTGTTGTGTTTGGATCCATAGGCGAGTCAATCAGTTTAGCTCCTATCATCCTTGTTTTGCTCAACAGATCAAGGACATATTTCTTCTGAGAGAAGAAAATGTGTTGACTCGATTGAGCCACCTCAAATACCCAAGAAATACTTTAAATAACCCAAATCTTTGGTTGGAAACTTACTACGCAAAAACCGCTTGAGTTCTTGAATACCATTGTGGCCCTCTCCGATAATCATTATGACATCCACATATACAATCGACAGTATTCTTCCATTTGTAATTGAATGATCGACTCCACAGCGTAGTAGACCAAATTCGGTAATCACGTCACTGAATCTCCCAAACCACGATCAAGGAAACTACTAGAGACCGTAAACAGATTTCTTTAAACGACAAATCAAACTTGATTCCCCAGGAGCAACAAAGCCACAATTGCTCCATTAAACTTCCTCAGTCAAATCACCATTCAAGAAGGCATTCCTGATGTTGAGATGATATAACAGCCAACGAAAGGTGGCATCAAAAGAGATGAACAGAACAGAGGCAAGCTTGGCAATTGGAGAAAAAGTCTCAGAGTAATCAAGACCATATATCTGATTATAACCTTTGGTAACTAAGCGAGACTTAAGTCCATCAATGGTTCCATCCATATGAACTTTGACTGTGCATACCCATTTGCATCCAACTACTGTTTTTCTATACGGAAGCGAGACAAGGTCCCATGTAACATTTTTATGTAAAGCACTCATTTCTTCATCCATTGCGGTCGTCCAACCAGGGTGAGAGAGAGCCACTTGAACAAAGTTAGGAATAGAAACAGAGGATAACGACGCAACAAAGGAATACCATAATGGAGATAGGTGTGCATAAGAGATGAAATTAAAAATAGGATGGTCAGTATACCTGTAAAGGAGGTTCTGGACGACTGTCACAGGTGCAGGAACAAACGGAGATGAAGTAGGGATTCGAAAACTCGGCAAAGGAAATGTCAAATTCAGATCGTCCTAAGAGCAGGTCTCAGAGAAATAAGAGGTGGAATCAAAGAAGGTAACATTGGCACAGATGAAATAGCAACGTAAAGAGGGATTATAACATCGGTAGCCCTTTTGTGTGCGAGAATAACCAAGGAAGACACATTTGATGGCACGAGGATCTAACTTATCCTTACCGGGAGTCAATGAACAAAACAGACACGGCCAAAGATAAGGCAAAGGAAACCAAACTAGGGTGAACGGGGAAAAAGAATAAAATGAGGAACTCTACTTTCCATGATAGAAGATGGCATCCTATTGATCAAGAAGCAAGCTATAAGAACTGCATCAGCCTAGAATTGTTTGAGAGCATTCATCTCAAAGACTCAAACACCAAACTTCAAGCTACTTCCACAAGATGCCAATTCTTACACTCAACGGCTCAATTTGGTTGTGGTGTGTGAGGACAAGAGGCATGATGCAGTATACTAGATTGTGACATGAAGGAAGTAGAAGGCTAAGAAAAATATTCTCGAGCATTATCACTGCGAACTATATACATGAACACATTAAATTGAGTTTTAATTTTAGCACAGAAAGCAAAGAAAATGGAGAACAATTCAAAACGACCTTTCATTAAATAGAGCCATGTAAGCCTCGAAAAATCTACAAATGTGACGTAATGAAAAACTAATTTAGAGGAAACACGAGAAGGATCCCACACATCTAAATGAACTAAACTAAACGGACTTTATGCTCAAAAATAGGTTGGGGAAGCAAATAAAGTACGATGATGCTTTCCCAATTGACAAGACTCACAATATAAGGAGGGCAAATGACGTAAACTAGGAACAGATACCTTGGGATTGGCAAGACACGGATGATCTAGGCGACAATAAATTTGGCGGGCAAATGCAACAGCAGGACATCCAGTGAGAGGATAACAGGTTTCTCATCATGATCGTCAAAGTAATAAAGGCCATTTTTCTCACGCACTATGCCAATCGTCTACTATGTTCTCAAATCCTGGATAATTACAAAATCAGGAAAGATGGAAACATAACAATTAAGTTGTTTAGTAAGCTTACTGGTTGTCATCAAACTAAAAGAAAAAGATAGAATATACAAGACAGATAATAAAGAGAAAAAGGGTGAGAGTTCCACGATACCAATTCCATGAATCAGAAGGGTGGAACCATCAGCAACAGTAATAGGGGACAATGAAGGAGATGACTGAATGTGCGTAAACCAAAGAAGAGGTACAAAACATGTGATCAGTAGCAGCGGAATCTATAACCTAGGGCACAGAAGAGGAAGGATGAAAAGAAAGACATGCAGCAGGGGTACCTTGTTAAGCTAGAGAAGTAAGGGGGATGAATGCCTGCTAAGATGCCTTAAACAGGAGGAAATGAGCATACTCCTCATCAGAAATTGTCTTGGTAGTTGAACAGTCGAATGATGGAATGGGATCGACTTGATTAAAAGTTGTCGCATGAGCATACTTAGGAGGACGACCAACTATTTACCAAAAAGTATCACGGGTATGATTTTCCTTGCCACAAAAGGAGCACTGACGATGTCGACCACGACAATGGACACCACGGCCACCTCGTTTCCCTTGATCAGTAAGGGCAACTTGTACAGCTTTGGACCATTATGAGTAATTGGTCCCATTTAACTTGTGTATGGGTAACAATTGAGGATACACAGCTGACACTAATGCCCTTCTAAACGAATGAGAGCACTCCAACACAACAACTAACTTGAGTAAACAATAATGGCCAACGAAAACAAATGAACAAAGATCCCCCACATAATAAACTAATACAACATGTGATAAAGAAATAAATGTTGAAAGCAAGATTAAGACACTATATAAGACAATTTTATTATATTTTTCAATTCTTTTTTTAAAATTTTCTTTTTTGTTTTGTTTATATATATATAGTCATATAAAGAGCAAAAGTGAAGACAAAAGGAAGAGGCATGTTACCAATTTCGGGCATGCTGGAAAGCTAGAGTGAGGATTGTCGATCAGTAGGTGACAATGTGATGGTGATCGGCAACGACAACAACGAATGCGTTGGCTACGCCGATGCAACTGCGACGACGAACTCGTCAGAAATGGTGACTGCTACAGTGAATTTGACAGAAGTAGCAACTACAACGGTGAGGGAGACTACGACAGCGATGATCCGACTACAGATGGCTACGGTGGAGGTTGTGGCGACTGCAGCAATGATTACAACGGCATTGACGAGTGCGAAGGAAACTGCTACAACAACGAGGGTTGATCAAAGTGCGTTGGTCGGCAGTGTCTGGCTGTGATGTGTGATTGCGTTATAGTTGGCGACAGCGGCAGCGACATGGCTGGGGGTTGGTTAGAAGCGTGTGTATCTTGAAGATATGGCGGATGGATGATTTTGGCTTTTGAGATTATGGGATGCCTTCGGGAGCAGTGGTAGGGTTGGGGGAAGGCAATAACGTAGGGGTGGCAACGAAAAAATAGGAAACTAAAAAAAAAAAATCTTAACAATTAAAAGAACAGGTCTTATGGGATAACACCAAATCGGAACCTGCTCTTGATACCATGTAGAAGTAACAAGAGAATAGAAAGGGAGGAGAAGGCTTACAATTTGTGTTAACCTCTCCCTCTATTTAGAGTACAAGAAAGTAAACATTACAAAGAAATCTAGACAATGTGGGCCAATACCCTTAAATAACTCTCTTCTTGGGTTTTTTCAGACATTCCAAGATATTAGGCACGGATATTATCTCTCTTACCTTTTCCATTATAGCTAAGGAAGCTCTTACTAGAGGTCTTTTTGTATGATTGAGTGAGTCGTTACAAAATACTATCTTGCTAGGTATTCAGTTAGCCGCTCATATCTAGGATGCAAATTCTCATTTTTCCTAATCATAATAAATGGTCAATCTTGACTAACTTTCACTTGTGGAAGTTTTATTGACAGGGATTTAGCAAGCCACTAAAAAACAAAAAAAAAAAAAAAAAAAAAACTCTCTTTCTCCCAAACTTTACCCCTCGGTGTGGCCAAATTGCTTCCTTTGCTGCCATTCCTTACAAGACTTCATTTTCGACTACCTTGCTTGTCCTTTAGCTCCAAGAAATAAAAATAGAGACTAAATATTTCACTCCTTTGATGAATAAATTTCAGGATATGCTGGCTGGCCGGTATGCCATATGCCAAATTCTGTTCCACTATGAGACGAGAGGTTTTGCAAAACATGTTTTATCCTCTATGCTTAATTGTTCATATTCTTTTGGCTATTATTTTCTATGCTTAATCGTCCATATTCTTTCAGCTATTATTATTCCTGAAGGTGTTTTGCAAGTATTGAATTCTATAAACATCAAGTTTATCTGGGTTCACAGATTAGCCCTGTCCGCCATTGGATTGTGGCTAAAAAATCAGGATGCAGTCAGATGAAGCAGGCTCAAGTATCAGAGATTTAATGAATTTTACATTCAGATTAAAACAATGGTTGAATATTGTTCAATGTCAGATGTTATGGACTACCTATTTCAGAGCGTAATATCTTGAACAACAACATACTCTTCTACATCCGTAGCATGTCTTGTTTATGGTCTTCGTTGAACAAAACATTTTATGTTATTACCTCAAATTCTACTTAGATCATTTGTCAGGGCATTCAACTGAACTTCTAGAGATCATTGGTGAGACTTTGTAGTTTCTGGACTCCCCCGTCACTTGTTTGCGGTTCTTGAGCTTCTACATCAGCCTAGTTGGGATTTTACCTCTACACTAGAAATCTTTAGTTTTTCAATTATTCACATTTCGTTTCTTCGGTACTATTGAGATAAGTAACAACTAAAACTAAGTTAGACAAGAAATTCATTCTTGGGAATCATACTCCCAACAACATGTTTGGCCCATGAGATTAAACAAAGGAATGAAATAGTCATTCTTACTACTGTTTCATTCTTATGTTCAGTTCGCAAGATTAGCTTTCATTCGCATTTCCAAGTATTCGCTAATCCCAATAATCACGGGATTAGTCAATGACAAATCAAACAAGGTATTAGTTTGGATGGAATTCAAAATAGGATAAAAGTTGGCAAAGTAATTATTTCTATTGTCATATCATCCTTTCCAACAAAAATGCTAGATCTCCGGAAAAATCATCAGAATATCATCGGACCTCCGGCAATGTTAACGGAATGTTGCCACAGATCCAGTAATATTAATTGTAATGCCTTCAGAACTCCAGTGACATCATCAGAATATCGTCGAAACTCCAGTAACACCTCTGAAATATTGTTGGAACTCCAGTAATGAAGTTAGAATGTTGTCAAAACTCTGGAAATGTTGTCGGATTTTCAAATTGACACTTAATTTCATCGAATTTTTTAGAAGTGTGATTTTTTTCCCTAACTCAAAGCCGTCAGGTTTTCTTCCACTTGCTTTTTAGTTAAGATTTTGTTTTCAGCGAAGTTTCTAGACTTCTAGTGAATTCATAACATAGTTTTCCCAGTTATTTTTTATTTAGACTTTTATTCACAACCACCTCCTCAAATTTTTTTCAAATTGACACTTTTCCCCACAGGTTGTCCTAGCTCAGACAACGTTGCCAGATTTTCATTCACTTACTTTTAATTTAGAATTGTAATCTTCTATTGTTTTCGATGAGAGAATTTTTCCTTTATCCTATCCATCTCGCCAGGCTAAATAACCCGAGGTGTAACTTGGTCAAGTGCCCAACCTTGTGATTAGCTATTCGCGCGCAAACGCTCATGAACAAACGTATGCTTTGCCCGCTTCTTCCAAAAGAGAAGAGGGCTCCCAAACCTTGTTTAAATATTAATTATCATAATTAATATATTTTATTTGACAATGCATTTTATTCCTATATTTCATTCAGATCTTAACCAAATATTAAAATGGCAATGGTCATCCTAATCCCCCGTCTAAGCCCTTTTATAAGCCAATATAATGACAATAATGACCATTCAATTCCAACCCCATATCCATTAGTCCCATACTGATTCCACTCAATTCCTTTCTTGTTTATCAAACACAGTGTAAAGGGTCTTTTCCCATCGGCTCTGTTTGGCAGGTTAGTAAAGGGAGCGGTACTATTCCCATGTTCTTAAATCATTGTGAAATCCTCATTCCTCATAGAAATCAAAGATTTTTCAGTGGATACCAGGCATAACTCTTTACTTGGTGATGACAGAGTGGGTGCTTTATGATTGCTTTGCATAGCATGTGTCCTCTCTGTTTATCTTGCTCTGAACCTATTTTGCATCTTTTCATCTCTAGTCCTTTTTGTCACAGCTCTTTGGCTTCATTGGGGCCTAGATTATGTTTTACTATGCTTCATGATTCCCCATGCTCAGGTTTACCAGACTTCATTCTAAGAATTCTTCCAATAACTTCATGGCTTTACTCAATAGACATATAACCACAGCATTACTTTGGGAGATTTGGGTTGCTAGATGCAATATGAAATTAAAGTTATTTCCATCTTTCCATCTTTCCATCTTTCTCTTGTTTCCTACACAGCAAAATTCTTGCTCCTATCGCCGCTGATGCAAATTTTCTTATAGAAGCTCTTCACTCTTGAAAGAAGGATAGAAATAGTTTACAGGCTGATGTGCAGGCAAGAACAAATGCAGATTTTGCTAATTAAACAGTTCAAGGGAAAAAGCGGGATCTAATTATTTAACATAGAAAAATAAAAGATGGATCGACGTTTGCTGGAGAACAAATTTTTGCCACATACAGCTGTCTTAGTTTGGAACTGACATAAAATGACTTTCAGAAAGTGTAATTGAAAGCAGAAGTCTTAGGGGGACAGAGGGAGTCATCAAAAGTTGCATCTTCTTAAAATTCAAACAATAACAACCTCCAATAATTTCCAATACCCTATATAAGAAGTTATCTAAATGCGAACAGTTTCGTCTCAACTACCAAGAAAGTACAGCTTCTACATGGAGGACAAAAAATTGAAGCCCAAAACACAAATTTTCACCTGTCATATATGATAACTGTGTCAGCAGTTGCAAGGTTTATTCCTAGACCCCCAGCTCTAGTAGAGAGCAAAAAACAAAACCTCGACGAGTTCTTTGCATTGAACCTATCTATACGAATCTGTCTTTCAGCTCCACCAACCTTTCCATCAATTCTTTCATAATGCCATTTCTGACAAAAAAAAAAAAAGATAAAAGCAACGTCTAAGAACTTTCACATTAACACAGCAAAAAACTCTTGTATACATACCCTATAGTTGCAATAATCTTCTAGCAGGTCCAGCATATGCTGAAATTGGGTATATATCAGAACCCTATGTCCTTGCTTTCTAAGCTTCAGCATCATTTTGTCCAAGAGGTGTAACTTCCCAGAAGACTCCATCAGCTGTCTGCCAATAAAATATAAAAGAACCGAAATCAGAAAGGAACCTGGTGAGTAGAGCTTAAAACATATGATCTATTTTACTTTCTACATTGTGGATACGCTTTAACTATAGCTGAAGCAGAAGAAAAAACTCATTATCACCTAAAAAGAAAAATACGCATAACAAAGAACACAAGAACACAATGATTGGCCAACTGATATCAAAAAGAGAAAAAGCACGGGAAATTTGAAATCAAAATGCGTCACATTACTTGTGAAACTCATTTGCATCCTCTGGTTCAACTCCTTCTAACATGTATGGGTGACAACAGAGCTTGCGCAGTTCCATAACAACGTTGATAAGAGAAATCTGATTTCAAGAACACACAGAGAATCAGATATCGATAGTAACATGCCAAGTTCTGTCACAAGACTACATGCTACTCACCTGGGCACCACCACGGCGGGTTAGTAGCTGATAGTTTCGGGTCAGAATAGCTTTGTAGTATTCTTTCTGCATGCTGCTTAACTCCACACGTAGAATGAGCTCCTTTTTAGGAGGAAGTTCCTTCATGACATCTTTTTTTACTCCTGCAAATCAAAGAAAACAGTCCATGATGTCCTTACATATATGAGAATAATGTGTCAGCCAAACGCATATCATCAAGAAACCTATGTTCAACTCTTATCCCACTCCAAACCCAAATACCGTGCTAAAGAATATCTTATGCAGACTTATATCGATCTGGCATCCTCATCAAAGGATCATGATATAGCCACATGCCAATACATATATCTAAGAACACAAATCTATTCTTTCATCCGACTCATTAATTTCCTAGTCCATAGACAAGATTGCAAGAAAAGAAAAAAGAAAAAAAAAGTAGTGGTCAGACTCAGTTTTAATCCATCTTTAGGTGATCTTTTTAATTAGGCAATTTTATTTAAATTAACAGTATTTGTTAAAGCAGAGGAACTTAATGTTTTGGGCAAACTATGTTTCAAGTTTGAAAAAGCGTCTGCTGGGTTAACCTAAACATATAATTCTGTGCTGCAACCTAAACATGATAAATGATGAGGCGTAATTTTTTGTTTGAATGCTAAATATATAATAATATGATCTATAAGCACTAATTACAGTAGTACAAATATTATATTAAGTTAAAGGGTATACAAAGGCATGCCCACCCGCATTTTACATCGATTTACAGAGGAACAAAATATATTCTAAGAAAAATTGAAATTCAAGTCATTCAAAAGAAGCTTCAGATTTTTACTTCTAAGGAGGTGGGGTGCCAACATTTTGTGGAGCCTCGAGATCTGCTCCTCCTGATTAATATCCTTGAACTCATTCTGAAACTCCTCCAAACTTCCAAACTGCAAGTGTTTGCGATAACACAGTCAATAAAGGCCATGCTTATCTACCTATTAGTTCATCATCTTTGCTCCTCGAAAGATGCATAAACTTACCTTCCCAGCATCAAGAAAGTGCATGAGCATGAAAAGTTCATCCAGATTGTTCTGAAATACACCATCAAAGTATCAAAAAAAAAGCAAGCATGTTTATACAAATCTTCTATGTTTGTCAATGTAAAAAAGAAGCGAGTTGTAGAAATGTAAATTCATCACCATATGCACTTAGGGAGGAAAAGTAAGAAATCAATACCCGTTAAAGGTAAGGATTACCAAAAATACAAACCAAATTCATTAACATTACTGCTGTACACGAATAAAAACTGCAAGCATGTGGAACTTATGTAAGTGAAAATTTACATTAAACATAATCATAAGTAATTGGTAAGGTTAATCAACTAAGGCAAGCTCAGCATAAAGAGAAAGTCTGAAGAACGAAGAAGAACGATGCATCAGCATTCAGCAATCACATCACTCTATAAGCCACTTCACCGCTAGGATCTGGTAAAAGGTCTAGAGGCCTTATCTTAAACACAGTTTAACAACATAGTTCTTATACACCTGAGTACCCTTTTTTCCAATAAAATGCTTGTAAAACTGTTTTGAAAAATTACTTTCAAGTGCTTTTACACTTGGTCTTCAATTTCAAAATGTTTTTCAAATAAATGTGCGCATGTACAGGAGTTGCTCCAATATAAGGAAACTTAAGGCCTAGCAAGCATCGCTACGGTTTATTCCAAATAACATTCCAGTAGGCCTCATTAAATTCCCCGTGGGATACCACTAGTCATGAAAAAAAAAGGGGAGTAGCAGACCTAGATTGACCAGTTTCAAGGCAATCTGAAGTCTCATGGGAACGCTCGTCAGATGGTGTTCCAACATGGCACCCTTGATCGACCAAGCAAAAACCACATTCAAGCGAGCCGCGTGACTTTCAAGACAGCATTTTTATCACATTGTCTTGGTAGCACTGCCATAAAAAATAAACCCCAAGCTTGTAAAGTATTTGTGGAGATAAAAAGGAACAATTATGATGAGACAGTTTGACTAGCGTAGTCAGTATCTCCCTCTGTTTATAATAAAATATGAGTAATGAATGGTGTTGAGGTCCAGAAAGTACTAAGGGGTATTTTAGTAAATGTATATTGAGGGTGTTACACAAAGTGAATATAGAGAGAGTCTAAGAAGGGGAGGCAATGACCGTCAACTAGGCAAAAGGAGAAAGAGACAGAGACGTCGCGAAGTTGTTGTAATGAATGTGTGACACAATAAAAAAAAGAGAGTGAGAGCAAATGACGATCAACTCAGCAAAAGGGGAGAGAGAGATAAGTCACGTAGTCATTAGAATGAATGTGTGACCTCAGACTTGTTTCCAGGCTAAAGCTAAAGATTTATACAGAGTGCCTTCACTTTTGTAAAGAACGTATTACTTTAAAGCTTTTTCTCGCTTTTTCTCTGCGTTTCTCTGTATCCAAATGAATTTTCAATTCCTCTATTTATAACGCCAATTGAATGTTGTCATTTGAGTATCATCAAAGCTTGCGTTCGAGGTCAAGTTCACCAAACTGGTTGACAACTCTCCCTTATGTGTTTGTGAGCAGACAAGGGACACTGCGAGGGTTAGCGACTTGCGCACAAATTGGACTTTGTACGGCTTATGGAAGCACGCAAGCTGATATTTCTCTCACACAAGGAAAACAAATAATAAAACGAAGAATGCTAATTTAAGACAAGGAACAAAACAATTTTATTTTCCCTTTATTTTTTTCTCTTTCCTTTTTTTTTTTCTATTTTTTCCCTTTTGGTTTTTTTCTTACCTTTTCTCTTTTTTTTTTCCTTTTTTTTTTTTTTTTTTTTTTTTTTGAGGGGGTGGGGAGGGTTTATATTCTAAGTGGAAACAAATAACCTAAGAAGTTAGACTTGCACTGATACGACCAACAACATGGAAGGTCGGCAGCAGCGTCGACGAGGGTCGTGAAGCTCCGGCCAGGGCAAGAGAGGGTCGACAGAGGAAAGACAAGGCAACGGGCTCAATCTGGCCTTATTTGGGCAGAATCTGAACTGGAGTGGGCTGATTTCTCTCCAGCGGCTGTAGCGATGGAGTGTCATTGGTTGGAGGTTGGAGAAGCATACGGTGGTCGGCATGATGTGGGGAAAAGTCAGATCTAAAGGTTGGTAAGACAGCGGCTAGGGCTTAAGATTACTTCTCTCTCTCTCTCTCTCTCTCTCTTTTATGTACGACAGATCAGAGGAAAAAGGAAAAGGGAAAAAATAGCAAGAACAAAGTTAAGAACAGAACTCTAGGATTAAATTCCCAGGCGAACCCGCTCTTGAGACCATATTGAAATAAAATAGTGCAATAATATTTAGATGGTTTAACTTCAGTAGTCAACCTCTCCCTCTATTTATAATAATGCGTGGAAGTCCTAATATACAAACAAATACTAAAATACCCTATAACAGTATTGTCTATTCTTCTACAGCTTCTCTAGCAACCTTTTTATGTTAAAATTAATCATTGTGCAATTTAGGCAAAAAAATTGGTGCTCCTATAAACTCTAGGCAAAAAAATCCCAACCTAGCCAACCCTCCACCTTGCGCTAAGATTGTATTTGTAGATGACTGGTCTTCATAAACTACCAGTGTGACATTGAATTCCACAGCCGTACATATAATCTGCTCAGGATCAATTACGGAGGATCACGTTAGATACTAGGAGCCAAGTTCACGTTAGAAAAAAACTGTTCGGGAATGAGCGCAGGCAGTGTGAGGCATTGCAGCTAGAAAATTGGAGAGTAAAGCGGAGTAAGTCATGTATAGACAAACTTGTACTTCTATTTCTTTTTAGTGTAGTTAACGGAACTAAAGGAGGTCCCATGGTTTCCCATGTAGGATATTATCCAACTAAAAATTCATGGACCATTTAACATTTGTTTTTGCGATTGCTTGATTTATTTTGTTCGATCTACACACTAGTACACAAATCCATGTAAACACTTGGCAGCAATTTTTAACTCGGTGATTTGATTTATGTGGTATAATGAATAGGGTAAAGCAATTAAAGTTTATGAACTAGTTAATCCAGGCTTCTTAGTCCATCAAATGTCCGTTGTGCTTGTTATTCACATTAACCAGATTAATATTATAAGTTGTTCAGTAGGATAAATGAAATTCAATTAATTTTAAAGAAGTTTTCAAGTAAAACCCTCTTAAAAGTATTTAATTAACACTAACCCCACGGGCCCACGCCCATTAAACAAAAACACATTTTTTAATTTTTTTCACGAAACATGGAGTTTTCTGAAGCGCGGTCTTAACTTTAATTTTAATTTTAATTTTAAAATTTTTAATTGGTAAAACGTGGTTTCAAATCAATTGATGAAGTTTTTATTAATAAAAAATACAAATGCGGTTAGTGCACTAAACTATTGGGCTTATGAGGTCCATGCTGGTAATATTTTTGGAAAAAAACCCATTCACCCCCACCCATCTAGGTCTAAAGTCCATTATACTATAACACCCTAGATACCAAATACTCAAATTGATAGAGAGCAGCAAAGCTATGGGTTCAACTCATCCTAGACTAGAAAAAGTGGGCTGAGTAGACTATGATAATCCAAACATCATTGCAGCTCCAGTATTAATTAGCCAAGTCTATGGTATATTCAGCAGTAAGATATTTAAGAGGATGTGTATCACTTGACGCCCTCCGTCCCTCCTTTGCAAGCCACTCATGACAATTCTGTACAAAAATTTAGAGCTTGGTGGTTCTAGAACTTAAAATCTAGTTAATGATAGGTGACTCCAAAGACTTTGGACATTGGACTTTGGGCATAGAGATCGATGGCCTGACTCCGCTGCTCAAAAAAAATCAAGACAGAGAGATCCGAGAACAAGGAGAGAAAATGGTGATTCCCAAGCAACCTATAACGTAAAACACAGTAGAATAACCAATGTTCCTGACTTCTTTTCAGAAGGTACTTAGGAGTTAGGTTTGATGCTATTTAAAAAAAAAAAAAACTACACGCAAAAAAGTTGTAGAATCAAGAAAAAATATCTTAGCAACTTAGGTACCATAAAGATTTGATGATTTGTTTGAACTACCCACAGGGAACATTCCAAAAAGACAGATCATATACTTGTCATGAGCTTGTGTAAAGACCCAATACGGAGTGGACCTAAATCCTGGATTAAGAACATGCAGCAAATTTTACAGATCTCCTAATAATAACCATCATATTATTATATTTTGATGCGCATCCAGAAACCCAGATAGTGCTTTCCACTTGGTCAAAAAAGGCATCAAGACTGTATCACCAACCTCAAGTGACCACTGGTGAATTGTGGACCCCAAAAAAAAATTCCAAAAACACCTAATATACTATATATTTTGCAAATTTCATTACATGGCCACCCGCCACCCCAAAAAAATGTTTATATGATACACTAGCAACAATTTTGAATTGCTCAGTTATTTAAGACTTTTTAAGGTGTAGATTGGTAAACAAAGTGAAGGACTAGAATTTAATTTTAAATTTGAGTTTCCCGCCTGTATCCACTATTTCTTACTTTTTCCTTTTGCTTCTGCCATACCTTCTCTCTCTTTTTTTTCTTTCAGACACCCCTCTCTTTTTCTATCCACTCTCTCTCTGTGACCCCTCTTTGAATTTTGGTATTTTCATTCACAATTTTATTTTATTTTTTTGCTATTTCCCATTGTTTCCTTTTTCTTATTTTTCTCAAATCTTCTGTTTTTTCTTTATTTTCAAATTAAAAAATAAAATATTATAAAAAAAAAATTGTTATTAAGCTAACGGTAGCAGAATAAATTTAATTGAATTAAAATTACTGTCTTTATCCACAGGGTATATACTGTTTCAAAAAACCCTATTGGGGTTGCCAACTAACCTGAAGTGGAGTTCCAGTCAAAAGTGTGCGATGTCGGCTTGAATATTGCTTCAATGATGAAAATAACTTCGAGTCCTTATTCTTCAGACGATGGCCTTCATCAACAATCTACATAAGAGATGTTTTAGAAGCAATATTTTATTGGATTTTAGTGGCAATAAGAGCAGGCCAAAGGGTATTACCATACACTCCCATTGTATTGGTTTCAGTGATGTTGTATCTAAATTAATCATTTCGTACGATGTTAAAAGGACATCAAACTTTATCCTTTCCTGCTTACTCTCCCCAACAATGTGATTGGATTTCTTTTTCTTGATCTTTTTCTGAGTTTTGGGGAAGTAAAATTCATATTCCCTGATGACAGCACGAGCTTGGGCAGAGCCAACATACATAATCTGCAGAAATTAGTTTTTCAGGATAATACAAGTAAACTACGTCAAACAAGAATTTAAAAGGGTTAGTTGCCTTTTACCCCCTTATACTTTGGTCTTGTTTCATTTTAACCCCTCTACTTTAAATACCCATTTGTACTCTTAACACTAAAGGGAGAAACTCACATTTCATTCAAAAAAAGAATTAATTTCCATTTAGTTTTTAATTTAAAACTAATATTTAAAGGTAATAAAAGGGGAAAAAAACACTCTCTCTCTAGCTCTCTTTCTCTCTCTTCTTCTATTTTTCTTTTCTATTTTAAAAATAAAGGATAGTTTTGTTCATTTCAAGTAAAATTTAGATGGAAAAGTTAATCTCACCCATTTTTAATATATTTCCGTTAAGTTAAAAAAAAAAAAATAGCTTTCCAATTTATTATAAGTAGAAGGGAATGAAGTGTAGATTTTTAAAGTAGAGGGGACAAAATGAAACGAGATCAAAGTACAAGGGGGTAAAAAGGAAATTAACCCAAGTGAAAAATGTTTCATGCACTCACCACATTCATTTGAGGAGCCCATGTGGCAAATTCTCGTTCCCAGTTCCTCAATGTTGACAGTGGAGCCACTACTAAATGAGGAGTAAGATTCTCTTCAAAAAGGGAAGCTAACAAGGCTATACTCTGTATTGTTTTGCCTGCAATAAACATAAACAAAAACAGTTCTTAAATCCAACCATAGATACCCAAGGACAACTCAAAAAGAGTATTGAAAGTGAGAGAGACAAAACAACTCTAAAATAAAGCCTACCAAGACCCATCTCATCTGCAAGTATAACATGTGTCTGTTTGGACCAAGCAAAGCGTAAGAAATTCAACCCTTCAAGCTGATATGGATGCAAAGAACCTTCATTAAGACAGAATGCACTTAGGTACTCATAATGACTAATCTAATGAAAAACTGAAATATATATATCCTATAGTTCCAGAGAACAAAATATAGATATTATGCAATATAATATACCGCCAGGGTACAAAATATAGATGTTACGCAATATAATATACCGCCAGAAAGAAATTCGGGACTGCTTTCACATTGTTGAAATTCTCTGTGCTTCTTTTTTAATTCTGAGGCATCACGGAAGCTGCTTTTGTGCTTCATAGAAGATATTTTGCCAGATCTAGACTGAATTTTGTTAAATCTATCAATTTCAGCACGGAATGATGAAATATCCGATTCAAATTCCCAATAACATTCATCATATGGAAGCTCTTTCCATTTTATGAGATACTCTTTCTCATCATCATCCCCCCTGTAAGACACCACAATGGATATAACAGCTTAGAAGGTGCTAGCAGTACAATCAAACGTAACAGGAAATAGAAAACATATAGAGTGCCAAGATAGTGCAGCAAGTTATTAACTACTAGTACATACCTCGTGCCTAAAGGCACTAATTGTAATTCAATACATTATTAATCCTCAATATCTATAGTTAGTTCAAATACATTAATCATAAAAAGACATTATGTTGAGAGTTTGCCATTTAGTTGCTCAACAAAACTAAATTAATGTAAGGAAAGTTTGTTACAAGGAAATTTTGATCAAAGGGTTCCAAATGTGCTTCAAAAAATGGGTCGATTTAAGGGTGTGAAGTCTCCAGTAACCCAACGGGAAAAAATATCTAATGATCCAATGGTCCAAAATGCCCCAAATATAAAATATGTCCTGATTTATAGAATAGATATAGCCTCTTAAATGATCAAAAAGCAGGAAAAAAAATATAAAAAAACCACAAATAGCATTGAACGAGAAATTTTTTTAGGAAAAATGACTGAATGGAGCTATTAGGAGATCCAATCTACCCGACTATCCCACACCTCTTTAACTAAACAAATTAAACCTTGAATATTCATTAATTACACTGATTAGTCCCAGCTTTAAAACCGGCCCAAATTCAATGAAAATAAAGCCCCTTAAAAATCCGGAATAATATCTTTGACAAATTCTCTTTCCATACTGAGTTGAATTCATATCAATAGAGAATAATTGCTTTTCTAACAAATAAAAGGATCTTTAGGGTACATATTTGACTGGTATTTGGAGGATGTAACATCATTAAATGATGGCAAACTTTCCTAAGTAGGTAACCATGTTGAATTCAAAACAAGCTTTCCTAATTTAAATGACAATAATAATTTGTATGTTCGATTCAACACAAACTTCAAATCCCAAGAATCAAACTTTCCTAATTAAGTAACCATGTCGAATTCCAAGCACCTTATTTTTGTTTGCTAAAATAGTTGAATGAGATGTCATTTTAAAACTATTAGTTAGACGAATGTGTTTGTGGAATCAAATCAAACAAACAAGTAATTGAATTGTAGTTATTTATGATTATATTAAGAGATGATTAAAGAAATTATAATTAGTAACAGTCCCTTCTTTGCAGAAGATTTGTTTTGCTACATATTTAACCAGTATTTCGAGCATGTTAATGATGACAAATTTTCCTAAATAAGTGACCATGTTGAATTCAACACGCTAATAATTTACATGTTGAATTTAACACAAGCATCGAATCCTAACAATCGAACTTTCTTAATTAATTGCTCATGTTGAATTCCACACAGATTATTGAATTCAACACAACTGTGAATAACTAATTTCAAATTTCATAAATAACTTAATTTGTTGAATTCAACACGAATTATATTTCTTTCATGTAAAAGATATGATTGAGATTTCATTTTGAAACTTTAAAACAGGGGATCATGGTTGTGTAATTTAATCATGTAATGAACGAAAAAAAAAATTATTGCGTGATGACTTGCAAAATTAATCATGTACTTGCAAGAGTTTTCAGTATAATTTGTTATGGTAAATGCTCCTTGTTTTTCAGAATAGATATTTTGGAAATAATTGAGCAGTCAATATGGAACGTAGTGACTGTTAAATGAGGAAAAATATACCCTAAGATCCTTGCAAAAGGTTTGGAATGTTCAATGGAAAAACACTGAGATCGTTTGGTAGTTTTGGTACCATAATAGGAGCCATGGGTAATCGCCCCTTTTTTATTCTAGATTTCTTTCCATTGGTATATACCAAGCCCATTTTGTTGAATTTCAGCAGACTTTGAAGTTAACACAAAATGATACGTAAAAAACACAAACAAAAGATTCTACCATGCACTACAAGACCTTTTGTCTAGCCTTTCTCCTGAAACAGCTTTTTTGTTCCAAAAAAATAAACAAGAATCTATATCCAATATTGTCATCATCTTCTTGACCAGTTCACCTCTCCTCCCTACAATATGACAACCGGCACCCTAGCTGGCAGACCAAATCCAATGCTAATCCTTTATCCATGTGAACCAGCATCCTTCCACGAACTTCCCCTAACTGTCTTGCAATTCTGTCTCCATGTGATCCATTAGAAAGCGACTTGAAAACCCCTAAACCAGTTCAAAATGCAGCGCCTCTGCCTCTTTTTACGCCTTTTTGATAAAATTCACCAGAACTTACATATATAAATGATGTCCTCAACACTCTCCATAAAATTTCAGTGAGGTGCCACCCAGCACCACTATTATACTTACAACTTCCCACCTTTATAGGATTGTCATTATGTTTATGTGCCGGTAAGGGAAATAGCACCAGATGTTTCAATATTCACATTGAACTCCTGTGGTTATGGAACTAATATCAATTGGTCACCAGATACTGGTGAGCCTGATGGAATAAGATTTGATCATTTAAAAAAAACGTAGAAACCAACAAATCTCACTTCACCAACTCCAACAGGAAAATCTTCAATACCAACACAATCGGGCACATCTACTGTGATAATGGGTGCATAAAAAAATTGACATTTTTCACTAAACAGTCATTAGGCTCGTTTTTCATACATTAGTGCATTTTTAGTTCCGCTTATGAATTCAATAGAGTTCAACCTGAAATTAAATAATGAACCAAACACATAAAATTTGGCTTTAAAAGTTCCCAGTCCCAGGTTGGTGCATTTTTTGGAGTACCCAATATTAAAAATCTGTTTTTCTAGAGTTGAAAGAAAAGCGAAATGTAAAACAAAGACAGAAAAGGCAGCGAAACTTAGAAACACAGAATCCATAAGAGATGACGCATGACAGTTCATATGGTCTAACCTGCAAGCAAGAATCCTGTCAATAGTAGTCCACTCGGGTCGAATAGCTACAAATTCATCTTCAGAGTTATTAGTTGATGACATTTGACGATGGAAGTTGTTAACTTTAGTCCTTAAACGAGGATGTGCCTTGTAAGCTTTCAAAAACTCCTTCTCAGGTACCCTGACATAGTAAAAGATGCGTTAGGCCCTATTGTAGATTATGAAAATTACAAAAAAGAAAAAAAGAAGAAGAAGATGATAATGATGACGAATGAGGGATATCAGAATCCAATCAAATCAAATATAAAGGTAAGTTTCGATGGTATATCCAAACAGATATACTAATAATTGGTTTGTGTTATTAACCAAACATTAATCAAGATGACAAAGTTCCATGTCGGTTATAGGTTTAGACAGGGGAAATAACAGTCACAGAACTACCATGTGCAGTGAAGATAAGATAATCCTTTCCACTTAACAAGATATTGTTTCACAAATATTTGCTTTGAGCCCAGCTTAGAGGCATCATTATCATCCGCAACAGTAGGACGCAATTCACAGTCCAATATCTTATCAATATCAGTTAGAGGGCTAACCTGTGATCGTAAAAAAATTGAAATGTCAGTAAACATGAAAGAATAAAATAGATAGATAAGTTCAAGAAAACCATCCACTGTATAGAAGTATAAAAAGGGCCTACACATTCAGGACATCTCCAGCTGCTAGGAAGCGGAGATTTTAATGGCGGGAGCAAGCACTTGGGATGGTAAGCATAAGTGCATGTTTCACAAGACAGGAGATTCCCAGGTTCGCCGCAGCCTTGACAAGAATCTTCTTTCTATTAAGAAAATTAACCAAAAAAAAAAATTGAGAGTTGTACTTGCAGAAAACAAGAATGCATTCGCTCTTAAGTCTTGAAACGTATGGATGACCAATATGACAAAAACGATTCAAGCATAAATGAATAATTTTGAAGACATTCAAATCATAAATGCACAAAACGTCCCTAAAGTACAGAGCCCATAAATTTGGAGAAAAAGAAAAGGGAATGGCAAAATAGCTATATGATTTGTCCTTTTGAATTTTAGATACTGAAACATCAGGCCCATCAATTATGAAATCAAAAAAAGGAAAGCTTCTAGAAACCAGAAAGGAGCATATTGTTCTCAAATGTAATGAAAAACATTTGGGTACAAAAAAATACAGTAAAATGCAATCCTCAATCTCCACATTATGAGGATACTTTTTATCAAACACTTCCACAATTTTACAGAGAAAATAAATAATACTAAAGCAGTAATATCATGTGCAAAAGAACAGTCTTAGTTAACTATTTTACACAGCCACAATGGTACATGAATAACCTCTGATACTTTTTTTAACCCCTTCCCCCATTTTCCCCAATCCTCACCGGAGATCAATGTTGCTCCATACTCCATACTCACCCCTGACCTCCCTCCACTAAATGAAAGTAGTTTTTTTGGCCAAGCAAGAAATTTCATTAAATTGAACCAAGGACAACAAGAAACACAAGAAATCAAAAAAGGAAGAACCCCCTAAAGGAAAGGACATTAGGACCCTTCAGTCTGAAAACAGACCCTTGAAGATCATGAACATCTTCAAAAACATGTCTATTGAATTCCTTCCAAATACTCCCAAACACCAACATCCTCCAAAATTTCATCTTCTTGGTAACTCAAGTGAATTACGTAACTGAGTAGTGGGATCGTTCTAAAATGGTCCCTCAAGCGACAGATTTGTGCCCATAGCAACAAAAAATATGTCAGACTTGTGTTGCGATTATTTGCTTCAGGCCAAACCTACTCCTGTCATGTTAGAATCTCACTTCATCCACACCCCTACCAAAACTAAGCCTCAAAATAGCTTTTTCTTAAATATTTGAACTGGGGAAAAAAGGAGGTATAAAAAATAAATGATATCTGTTAGAATAATTGAGAGGCAGAATACAGAGAAAACATGAGAAGAATATATTGGTATATGAAAAAAGTACGATTTACAAATATATACAAAGAGTCTACATATAAAGAGTGACTAAGGTTTTCTTAGTAGGATTAGGATTTGGTTTTCCTAGTGGGATAAGGATTTAACCTAGTAGACCAAGGCCCATATACATACATTAACATCCCCCATCAAGGGTTTAACCTAGTGGACCAAGACCCATATACATACATTAACATCCCCCTCAAACTCAAGGCAATAAATCAGGCGTGAACTTGAGTTTGGAAACCAGAGTGTGAAAAGCATCCGAATCGATGAGCCTTGGTGAAAACATTGGCTGAACTAACGGAGTGAAGACGAATACCATTCTAGAGAATGTGGTGACTGATGAAGTGGCAATCAACCTTAATTTGTTTTGTACGCTCGTGGAAAACGTCATTATGGACAATCTAAATAGCATTCTTATTGTCACAATTTAAAACAGTAACAGTAGAAGAGGAAACTCACATGTCAGTATGTCAGCGAGGAACCAACAAAGCCAAAATAGTTCTTGTATTGCATCAGCAATAACACAGTATTCAGCTTCAGTATTGGAGCAAGCAACCGCGGTTTGTTTCTTACTGCACCAGGAAATAGAGTTTCCCAAGAAGAAACAATAACCAGTGGTTGAACGTCAGTCGGTGGCATCTTCGGCCAGTCGGCATCAGAATAAGCTTTTAAAGTGGGAGCAGACTGGGCGAAAAAATGAAGTCCGTGAAATAAGGTGCCCTTCGTCATACCGAAGACTATGAAGAACAGCCCTAACACGTGGCGCCACGTCAGACCAGTAAGCACCACATCCGCGTGCTAACACTATAAACTAGCCGAGCCGAGCCGAGTATTAAGTGTTCAAGCTTCGTTCATTTATTTTCCTTACTATTCGAGTTCGAGCCGAGCTTGAAATCTTATGTTCAAGCTTGAATCGTTTAATAATCGAACAGTTCGCAAGCTTAATCAAGCTTTTCTTTTTTAATAAAAAAATTATTTATTAATTAAATTTTAAACTTAAAACTATATAAACAATATATCTTTTTTAATAAAATTAATTATTTATAATCGCTTCTTGAAAAATTATATACAAAATTCAAATATTTAATTTACTTGCGAATCAAAATTTAAGAATTATAAAAAATCAATGTAAATTTATAAATAATCGGCCTATTATAGTAATTAAATAGGTTAAATGGGAATTTATAAAATTAAAATTTAATTGAATTAAGCTCTAGAATGATTTTATGTCATAAACATATTGTTTCAATGATTTAATTGAATCTTACCTCTTTATTCTAGTGATGGATGAGCTCACAAGACATATTCAAGAAGAAGTACTTTGAAGTATGTTGTTTGCGAATAACATAATATTAGTTGACAAAAGTAGAATAGATCTTAATACTGAGTTAGAAAGATGGAGAGAAGCTTTAGAGTCTAAAGGTTTGAAGGTTAGCAGAAGCAAAACGGAATACATGCATTGCAATTTTAGTAATACTCGGAGAGACGGTGGTGCGATCAAAATTGGAAATGAGAAGGTGCCAAAGGTTGATCATTTTAAATATTTAGGTTCAATGATTCAGAGTAATGGCGAAATCGATGAGGATATTACGCATAGAGTCAAGGTAGATTGGTTTAAATGGAGAAGTGTAGTTGAAGTGATTTGTGATCGTAGGATCCCGTTGAGACTTAAAGGAAAATTCTACAACACTACTATAAGAACAACGCTTCTATATGATTCAGAATGTTAGGCAATAAAAACGAATCATGTCCAGAAAATTGGGATGATAGAAATGAGGATGTTGAGGTGGATGAGTAGGAAGATGAGAATGAATAAAATTAAAAATGAAACTATTAGAGAGAATTTAAGAATAGCACCGATCGAAAAGAAAATTAGAGAAAATCGTTTACGATGGTTTGAGCATGTGTATAGAAGACCCATAGGAATACCAATAAGAAAATGTGATTTAATTCAAGTACAGAGAGTTATTAGAGGGAGAGGTAGATCTAAGAAGACGTCAGACGAAACTATTAGAAATGATTTGATGACATTAAACCTGACGGAGGAGATGGCCCTTGATAGATCACTATGGCGTAAATGGATTCATGTAACCGACCCTACATAAGTAGGACAAAAGCTTAAATGTTGTCGTTGTAAGCTCTAGAATGATTTTATATGTAAGATTGTACTATTAAAGAAATTCAAGAGTCTATTTTATTATTTTTTTCATACTAAAAACAAAATAAAATATTTTAATTTTATATTATTCGAGTTATTCAAGAACATTAACGAGCCGACCTCGAACATATGATGTTTATTTATCTAATAAACAAGCTTAATTAAAAGCTTGAACTTGGTTCATTCATTGAATGAACATGCTTCGAACGAGTTAATATCTAGCCAAGCTTGAGTAGTTCATGAACGACTTGGTTTGTTTACAGCTAAGCCATCGCCACGTCAACTCAACATTGAACTAGCCAACTCAGTCGCCACGGTAGCCAATCAGCCACGTCACCACCAACGCTGTGTCACATCAGGCGATTTACAGAGATATACAAAGAGTATATAGAGAGAGTGACTAAGGTTTTTCTAATAGGATTAGGCTTTAGTATTCCTAGTGGCATTGGGATTTAACCTAGTGGGTCGAAACCCATATACATACATTAACAATATCAAACTTCTTAAAACCCAAATTGTATTATCAAATATCTTATTTCAAACCAAATCTCTTTTCATTAATCAAATAAATATAATATTTGTCAAAAAAGTTGCATGCTTAACAGGTTTAAACCTTTTAAAATTTAACGAGTCTTCGGTCTGTGCTTCTAAGGTACATAACCATCGGAGTAATGCCTTTGATTCTCTAATACTTTGACCAAACGAACTAGGCTTAACCAATCTTATATCATCTGTTAAAAATTTAAATATCTATTCTCTAAAACTTTGAACAATCCAACCAAGGACCGCAAGGTCCAATGATGTTTCGGCCATGTGCCAAAAGTACAATATTTCTAATGAAAATATTGACCATGTGATAAGGAAATGTCACAAAGTTATGCGCATTTGGGCACTTTTCTGAACCACAATCTTTTGCAGTAGGACTTTAACCTGGACATTCTTGACTGGATCCAAAAGCATATCAAAGGGAGTAACCTAAACCGTTCAAGCTTCTGTTATTTCATTGCCATTATATGAGAGGTATGGAAGGACAAGAATAAAAAAGTGATCAAGGGTGGTGATTCCTAATTTGCATTCCTTATAACTTCCAAAATCTCTTAACTCTCAAGAGAGCTAATGGAAGCCTTCCTTCTCCATTGCACCCCAGGAGGAAATCCCTTAATTAATAAGACTAATTGGTCCTTTCCCTTGACAGGCTTCTAAAAACTGAATGCGGATGGGATATTGAAAGGACACCCAAAACGGGGTGGAATCGGAGGATTGATTTGCGACCATCTTGGAGCTTGGATGGTAGGGTACTATGGCCAAATCCCTTCTTGTACGAGTCTAGAAAATTAAGAAGCATCTATACTGGTACACGTGTGGCATCACAGAGAGACTACCCAAGCGTCGTCATTGAAATGAATTCAACAAAAGAAGTGGCACTCATTCTTGAAGAATGTCCAAAAACAACACTCGATTCAAATGTGCGTGGAGGATTACAACAGATTCCTATAGATGAACAACTGCATCCCTCGGTTCACTCCCAAAGAAAACAAAAATTGTGCGGACTTCCTGGACAAGAAAGGAACGGAAGGTGGAGTTGACCTAAAGAGGAACACCACCACCCCCCCCCCCCCCCCCCCCCCCCCCCCGCGAAGACATGACTAACCTGGTATTTGCAAACAGCGGCCTTGGATCAGTGCCCTTAGGCTGTTTTCAACTTTTGTATCCAAAAAAAAATCTAGGCTCAATCCCAATTTTAAATTTTCCTTAAAAAACTGAACTTCTATATTTCACATGTAAAGTGGCTGAATGAGTTCAATTTTAACAAGCTGAAGATTACAATCATTCTTACAGGAGTTCTCAAAAGTTATACAGAAATAAGTTACAATGCCCTCCGCCACAGTAAAGTGCAAACATACACAAAATTTACTTGCACATCTTTTTCAACACGAGCTCCTTAAAGATACCATAATTGAGGTGCGCAACAATCCTCTTCAAGAGGTATAAGAAAAATGGCAGCGAACCTAATTGTGGATGCAAAACTAAAGGACCAAGAACAGGACAAGATTAAAAAAAAACTTACCGCATCAGTTCTGACTATCTTTTCAATCTTCTCTTTAGCTGTTCCAGACTTCCCACGTAAGAGGTCAGCATCGTCATCTGAATCATCTAGGTTATAAATTGGCCTCCGTTCTGATCTAACTCGAAGTCTCTCAACCAAACTACTCATTTTCTGAAACAAAGTAGAGAAAAGCTTGAATTTCAGTAAAACCCAATAATTATCTGAATGCACAAGAACTGAACCATCTTCACCAATTTACTCTCATGAACAGAATTGAACTACAGAGATATGGGAATTGGGAAATAAGAATTGTTTGAGTAATCCAAATTTGATACGGACATTGTTGCCCTAACTTCAATTATAAAACCCTGTCGCGTTGAGGTTTTGCCTTTAGGCAACTCCTCATTCTTGTAAAGATCGTCGTAGTGAGATGCAAAAGATGTTGAACATATCCAACAATAATGCCCAATTAAATGTGTATGCGCATGTGTTAATACCTCGTATAAAAACCGGGAGAGAAGGAGGAGAGAAAATAAGACGAAATGAAAATAGTATGGAGCGAGACAGACAGCTGCCCAGATCTCTTCGTTTGTATGAGAGAGAAAATCTGACGAAGGTAAGACTGAATCAGGAGAGATGTTTCTTATTCAGGGTGCTCTGGCATTGCGTCGGGACCGTGATTAGCTGCGGTCACATTTCCTAGGGTAAATTGCAACTTTGATAGGGGTGTTCAAACATTTGATTGACCCGAAAATCCGACCGGCGATTCTTTGGGTGGGTCATCAATCATACCCGATCCAAAACTTTCGAAATCAAGATTTAACCCGAACATTTCAGATCGGGCAAATTTTCTCAGCAAAACCCAACCGATCCAACCCATGAACACCCCTAATCTTTGATTTGTTTTTTATTTATACGCATTTACGACCTCCTTTAATTTAACACCAAACTAATCATAGACCCGTGCATTGCACAGTCAAAAAAAATTATAATAAATTTTTAGTAAAACGTAAAACATATAGATATTATTATGTAGGACTAGATGCATAAGTTTAGTGACTCACGATATTTTAAAAATAACGAATATAAATATGCTATACAAAAATTACATAAACATTCATAAAAGTGAAATAATATTTCTATGAATTTATTTTTACTAATATACTATTAAAAAAAACAAATACCCATAAACTAGAATTAATTTTATCAATTTTTGCAAGTCAACAAATTATAATTTAATTAATTTATATCGTATCTATTTTTTTGTGGAAATATTTTTTAAATCACGGTTATTTTTTTAGTTAATTTAAAATGAAAACCAAGAAAATTAATTATATATTTGTGTATTAATTAGAAAAATAAATTAATTAAAAGAAAAAGAGACAAAATTAAGTGGGGCAATTTGTTATTTGATATATATAAAACAAAAATTAAAAAATATGTAAGAATTCACCAAAATACTTGAAAGAGACATTCTCCAGTTTTATTAAAACATTTTTTCTCATTTTATTTTTAAATATTAGTATTAGATTATAAACTTACTAGTTTATTACCATGCACCGTGCGGACTTAAAATGTGAAATAAAATCATTTTATAATATGTTTATATTTATTATAAAAAATAATTTGCTTTATATGTTTTGATATTAAAAGAAGCAATGATATATAAGGTGGCGTTTGGTTAGAGTTTCCACTTTTCTCAACCCAATTGAGATGGGTAGGGTTGGGTTGAGTTAAGAATTTTGTTTTCTTCTAAGAACAGAATTACCGATAGTAATGACAATTTTTTTTTTTGTGCTAGGAACAGAATCGTGTTTAGTAACCACATTATTCTGAAATTGTTTTCTCATCAAAACAAAAATCATTCAAACAAAAAAATCATCCAAACAAAAATTATCAAATCATCCAAACAAAATCACCTAAATAGAGAAGAAATCATTCAAACACTACCTGAACAAGAAGAAACGCAAATACAACAACCCTGCAACATTCAAGAAGAAAAGCAAAGACAACAAGAAAAAACGCAAATACACACATTCGAGAGATCATGGGAAAACTGCAGCATGCATATATCAAATTTGAAATCAAGAACCTAAACCCTAAATCGATTTGAAACTAAGAACCAAACCCTAAATCGAAATTGAAATTGAACCAAACCCTAAATCGAAATCTAAAATTGAAATAGAAATCGAAATGAAAGTGAAGAAATTGAAATCCAAAAGCGTTTGAGAACGCAAAATCGATCAGACGAACCCATAGATCAGATGAACCCTAAATGAAAATCGAAATCGATTTCGATTTCGAAATCTAAAATCGAAATGAAAATCGAAATCGATTTCGAAATCTAAAATTGAAATAGAAATCGAAATGAGAGTAAAGAAATCGAAATCTAAAATCGAATATCGAATTGAAAATCGGCGAAGTAGACGACGAAGCGGAGAGGAGGAGGCGAGGACGAAGACACACAAACGAGGAGGCGAGGATGAAGATGACGACGAAGCGGAGAGGAAGAGACGAGGACGAAGACGTTTGTAGGAGGCGAGGATGAAGACGACAACGAAGACACAGAGGGAAAAATGAAGAATAAAAAAAAAACTCTCGTACCTAACAGAAGTCGAACTAACAGGTCTCATTAACAATAAGGAAAATACTGAGCGTGTCCTCTCCTTTGGGTTGAATTTTTTTAGCACAAAAAAAAAAAAAAAAAAGTTTTTTTTGTTTCTCATTTCCTTAGGATTTTGAGAATCAATTCTCATTTTTTGAGTTGAGTTTTGTGTTGCCAAACGCGTTCTCAAAAATCAATCCCAAAATTTTTGGGTGGGGTTAGAATGGAAACACTAACCAAATGGGGCCTAAGTTTTTGTAACATGGATTCTTCAATTAATATTTAATTTTACAATGTCGAATCTTCAATACTTCTTGTGCATTTTGTAATTATATTATCTTAAGATATTCCTATTAATTTTAAATATGTATGTTATATTTAATATTTATCCTGTTATACACCATTCAATAAAAGAAAAAAATGTAAGCTTTTAGGTGGTCTCCCAGCATCAATTGACAGCACATAAACAACATTAAAAATACATTTGAAAAGTACTTAAAATTCACTAAACAAATGATTAAAAATAACTTAACTCTCCAAAATAAAAATAAAAAAGTAGCATTGTAGATTGAACTAGTTTTAAACCCATACAATGAACAGATTTACGGAAAAAATAAAATTAATAAATGTTTAACATTTGACTATTACACATAAAACACTAAAATAATATTTGGTTTCATGGAATTAGAGTCTCGAAATTGGAAATAGAAATAAAACCATTTAAAATTATGAAACATTACATGTATTTTTCTCCAATTCCAATTTTAAGATTTGAATTTCGTATCGCCAAACACTAACTTAGAGTGATTGTTCCTTTTAAAACTTTAATTAGGGTACTCGCTCCCGAATTTTATAGGACAAAACAAAATTGTTCCCTGATTTTTAACCTGCAATCTTCAATTCAGAAACACATTTTTTATGTTAAATTTTGATAATGTAAACTAATGCAGAAACAGTAAAACAGAAGTGTATTTTTTGGATTCGGAATACTCGTTTACAACCCAATTCTTCATTTCTTCTCTCGTCAGCAAGAAAAATACTACTAACGTATTTTTCAATAATATCCACACACTCACTAACTAAGGCCACTCAATTTTTTATAATCTGATAGGATTCGAAACCTTAGAAGTAGCAATGCCTATTTATAGAGAAATCCCAAAGGGTGTATCATTTCCAATTGATGTTTACCTAATAGACGTGATCCCTAAGATCAAGAGGTGCACCCATTCACATGGAGACTATTCATGGAACTCGGGACCCATGCGGATGCTACATGAATCGTCCCGACCCACTCCACAATCCAATATCGCTCACTCAAACACAATGGGCACCAAATCTGTTTCTTTGTAAACTCATGCATTATACACATTTCATACATGTTAGTGGTGTGTGCAACCGTCTAATGTCTTCAAACAATGTGAGAGCGCCATATTAAGTTTCTATCTAACTAATATGGTAATATCTCGCTGCAAAATAAAATACTCAGCTATGCCCCATATTAATTCAGCCACATTAAATTAAACATTTTTAACCCCTCTAGAGTCTGAAACTCATAACATGCTTAATCCTTTTTGCAATAATATGCTTACTTTAAAAAATAAGATATATATAATATAATTATCTAGAAAAAATGACTTTATATGTGGTGGCTACCATATTAAGCACCGTACACCGCAATTTTAACAAGATGTGTTACTAAATTATCTTCTTTTAATCCTTATATTACTCAACTTCTATTTGACTATTTTCCTATGCACCTTTAAACTGTATCATTCGTGGTCATAGGATAACAAGTTAAAGTAGAAACATCAAATTTTTGAATCATAACATAGTTCAACGTCATAAGGGTACAATTAGATCATTATTAATGATCTATATATATAAGGCTCACACAGTAAAAAAGAAATGATCCACTTCTCACTCCCTATGTGGTCATCTAAAAGCACATGTAATATAATTTACATGCTACGGTATTATACTCACAAAAAAATGAGGATGTCATTCTTACTAATTTAAGTCCAGTCACTATATAAGTGATTGACTTGAGAACTTCAAGCTAGTATCTCTCCGAGTATCCACTTAAAATCTTACATTCGGCTATTCTCGGGCTACATGAAGTGTGGGAAACTTCAATGTTTGATTTTTAATACACCTCATCTCGTCTCATCCAAGGCGACACTCTAAAAAACTTTCTAATTCAATCTTGAAAATTCTAAAGTCTCATCTCGTACGCTATTTCAACATCGAGGCTGATTGTTGTGTAAGTAGCCAACCATTTAGTCTAGTAACATCTACCATCATGGTAATAATGTGTGCTATAGAAAATATCCTAAATTATTCACCATACTCTTAATAAATGCAAATAAAGTATGAAATTGTAAATATGCATAGTGAGACTCTATCTTGGATATAGTGATATCGAGTTTGAATATGCTTTGTCTTTCCATGATACTCAAGGTCCTTCACATATGCGAGGACAACCATACTATCACAATGTATGGTTACAAGATTTGCAAAATGTGGTACTATCTCAAGACTTTTTAATTTTTTTTTTTTAACCAAACAGCCTCTTGAACAGCTGAAACACAAGCAACATATTATGCTTTCGTAGTGAATAGTATTATGCAGGATTGCTTTTTACTTGCTCATGAAATAACATTGTTGCTGATGAAAGTATATATTGACGTTGACTTATGTTCGTCCAAGTCACCACTCCAATCTGAATCAATATAGCCTTGCAAATACATATTTTCACCACGATAGCAAAGCATATAGTCTACAGGTTCACGAAGACACTACAAGATCATTTTAACTGTTCTCCAATTAATAATTCATGGATTGCTCTAGAAATGATTAACCAATCCCACATCATAACATATGTCTGGTCGTGTAGACATCATGGAATACATCAGGCTTTCAATTGCACTTGCATATGGTATACGGGACATCTCTTCTTTTTTAACATTAGTTCTAAGACAAAGATCAAGACTCAAGGTACTACCTTTCTCAATATGAGTGTCTATATAGGCTTAGTATTATGCATTGGAAATTGTTCAAGTACCTTTTTGATTAAATCTCTTGAGACAAATCAAAAAGAATTGTAGAACGATCTCTAATATTTTTAACATCAAGTACATAATTTGCTTCACCCATGTCCTTCATATAAAAAGTAAAGGTCAACCACTCTTTAGTAAAGACAATCATCCATGTGTCATTTTCTGCCAATAAAATACCGTCGATATATAGAGTTAGGATAATAAAACCTTTCTCCAACCGCATTGTATGAACACAATGATCTTCCTCAATCACGATAAAGACAAAAGTAATTACGGCTTGATGAAATTTGAGGTACCATTATCGAGACAATTGTTTTAGGCCATAAATAGAACGTTTTAGATTGTACACTTTGCATTTTTGTCCCTTGACCACAGAACCAATAGGTTGATCCATTTAGATCACCTCATCTAGTTTTCCATTAAGAAAAACATTCTTAATATTCATTTAAAAAACTAAATTCAAATGGGCGAAAATAGCTAGGATTAGGCAAATAGAGATAGCCCTAACAACATGAGAAAAGTTTCCTCATAGTCTATACCCTTTTTTTATTGTAACCTTTCACCATAAGACAAGATCTATACTTATTCATAGATCTATTTGCCAAATATTTAATCTTTAAAATCCATTTATTTCTAATAGATTTTTGTCCAGGCGAAAGATTAACTAATTCCCATACTTAATTCTTTTGCATAGAACTAATCTCGTCTTCCATTACAGTTATTCATTCTGTAGCAACAGATGATGATAATGTCTCTTGATAAGAAGAAAAAGGCTCATCTAATTCTAGTGAAGAACAAATAAAAAATTCCTCATCAATCCCAAATAATCAATCGAGGAATATTTCCACGTTAACTTCTACGCAGCTGAAGAATTTGAGGATTATTATTTCGTGGTACACTCTCACTATTCTCAAAATCTCTCCCACTATCATCGGTGATCATTGGATTATTTATAGGAGGATAAGGATTAATTTTTTCACCCTCACCAAGTGATGGTGTAGAGATATCTTTTGAATTATGCAGCTCATAACATTCTTTATTACCTCTTAATTAACCTCTGCTTGGAAACTCATTTTCCATGAAGTTGACATCGCGTGACTCAATCTCAGTCAGTACGCTATCAAAAAATTCAGGTAATATCATATATCCTTTGGAGTGATCTGGATATCTAATGAATATGCAGTTTGGAGCTTTAGGGCCAATTTTTTCATGTGTATATGATGTAACACGAATATAACTTGCACTTTCCCATGATTGCAGGTGTTTTACTTCTGGTTTAAAACCAGTCCATAACTCATATGGTGTATATGGTACTAACTTTGAGGGCCCTCTAATAAGGATATAAGTTCATGTCAATAAAGCATGTGCCATCATTGACATAACTATATCCAATAAAGTTCAATTTATACGCTCAACAACTCCATTTTGTTGTGGAGTACCGGAAATCGTTAACTATCTAATGATACTTATTTTATCACATAAGTCCTTGAATTGTGCAGAGAAATACTCACATAAGCCCTTGAATTGTCAGTACGTAAAATCTTAAGAATTTTACCTCTGTGATTCCCAACTAGTTGAACAAATCTTTAGAAGCAATCCAATGCCTCTAATTTGTGAGAAATGAGCTAAACATAACCAGAATGCGAGTAATCATCAATGAATGTGATAAAATAATTAGCACTTCGTGCCCTAAGATTCGTAGGTCCGCAAATGCAAGAATAGACTAACTCTAAGGGAGATGTCGCCCTTCTAGCCTTGCCAAAAGGCTTTCTTGTGGCCTTTTCAACCAAACAAGATTCACAGGCATGTAAGTTAACTTTAGGCAGTATGCCATGTAACAAATATAGATATGATAGAATTATTATTACTAAAAGTTAACTATGTATCAAAATATAATGAATCATCAACATTTAGTACATAAAATCCACCTATGATGTCTCCGCTACCACAAAACATGGAGTCTGAGTAAATTTAACCAGAGTCTATAGTGAAACTGAAAGAAAATCCTAGGCCAACCATGATTGTAACAGACATCAAGTTTCGTCGAACTCTAGGAGCATATTATCGTAGAGAAACACGATGCACCCAGAACACATCTTTAATTGATAAGTTTCTTATTATATATTCGCTAGTGCTATTCCTTATGTAAATACATTGACTCCCAATTGGAATTTTGCGATACTAAATAGACCTTACTCGATCTTTTGCTACGTATCTTGCTCCTCCAGTATCTACAATCCAATCAAGAAATGAATTAGCAACCAAGACATGACTGTAAACATAGGCGTCATTTTTAAAGGTAGAGTTGGTTTGTCTTCGGATCAATACATTCACAAGCGAAGTAACCAAGTTTATTACAATTGTAACACTTCAGTTTAGACTTTTCCTTCTTTCCTCTACGCTTGCCTTCTTGATACGTTATGCCCTTTCTCTTTTTATAAACAGATCCACTTATTCCTCATTATTGTGTTTTGTCCTGCCACTTTTGCTTAGACCCAAGTTTCTAGCGATGGCTAGACTCAGCGAAAAACATAGAAGTATTGCCTTGTGCCTCCAACCTTACTGCCTCAAATTCCAAATGATGTTGTAATTGTGTAAAAGTTTTGATAGTTTCATTATGCGTCATTGTGAGTTTCATTTAATCCCAAGAATTAGACAAACAACGAAGCACTGCGAGGATCTGTTACTCATCAGATAAGTTATTACCAGTTGCCTTTAGGTCGCGTATCATAGCCGACATTTTCTAAAAGATGCTCAACTATCTTTGTCTTGGGAGACATCTTATAAGTTTCAAATTTAAGCGTCAAGGCTTGCAACTTAATTATTGATGTACTGGAAAATGCCAACCTCAAGACATTCCATTTCTCTAGAGCGGTGGTAGAACCTTCATAATCACCAATCAGATCGTCGTGCATATAGCTTAACGTAGTGAATCTTGCACTACGATTTTTCTTGCCACAATTTTGATAGGTTTCCATCTTACGCCGGTGTTAGGTAGAATTATCTTCATGAAGTTATTCCATGCTATGTCTCAGTGTTTTTAGGACCTCTCGTTCATTTAGGAGATACTGGATCTCACGATACCAAATATCGTAGTTAACCCAATCTTGTTTCTCAACTTTAGCAAGGTCCACCGCCATATTCGTTAAAGTCATTTCACTACAATTATGAACATTAGGATATTAGCACACACTAATTATTTTGCCACAATAATTGAACCTAAAAAATAACACATTGTTCCATCATACAATCGAAAATTTCGCTATACTCATAATAATCTCTTGTATTTATGGTTCTAAATATCATTTTTAGACACATTATCCGCAAAACAAAAAATAAGGAAATATATCTCAACTTATTATTACCCACAAATTTAATTTCATGTTTTTCTAAGTAAATATGATATCTATACCAAATTAAATAACATGAAAATTTCACACATAATTCATGTTTATAAATAAATAAAAAATCAAATTTCGTGGCATGACATGGTATACAAGTAATCATGTAATTAATACACTATAACTTAGACATATTGATAGACATTGTGATATTGTGAGTGTAATGTTCCAGTGTCCTAGTGGTCCTTAGGTTCTGTTTCGTTTCTCGAAGGTATAGGTTTGAATCTCCTTATGAGCTATATTAAAGCCTTTTTCGCCATTTAAAGGAATAAGAAGAAATAAAATCTGCTAGGATTCAAACCCTTGACCGATTATACCATTTCAGCAGCCGCATCACAAGGAGGTGCCAACTAAGCAACAAAACTTATAATTGGAAATGTATGAATAAATAATAAGCTGACGCCCCCAATCATTAAATATACGAAATGACATTATTTTCCATCTTTAGCCTGCTAAAAGGATTTAGTTGTTATTCTTCTTGTAATAAAATTAGGTTAGTCTTTATCTTAAAAAAAATAAGGTTCTTCATTAGCCTAAGAAAAGAAAATTGTAAAGGTTGATTATGATCTTGGGAAAAGAATTATTATGAGGGTTTGGTTCCTACCGTTAAAAGAATTAGGGATTTAGAGAGTAAGAATCTCTATGTAGCACATGGGACTGGATTAGGTAAGGCTAGCTTGCTGAACCAGGATATATCTAGGTGTGCTGCATTGTTTACTTTTTTTTATTTTGTTTGGGTGTGCATCTAGAATTTAACACTTATCCGCTGCATAACAAAGATAATAATTAATTTGGGATAAATTGATTATTTGATAAATTAAGTGTTCAAAGATTTAAATTGCTTAAATTTTTATTAATACCCAATTCACCCTCCTCTTGGGTAGCTCACTGGGCAAATAATTGGTATCAGAGCTGATTTTAACTCGATATGCTCCATAGTCTAGCTAAACACGATCACATAGAGTACACTGATCATGATGTCGTATGTACTATTGTAGAGTCTCCCACTTCTTCTGATAGTCATTGTTATATTGGTGAGAATGGTAGAATTCGTTATAGTGAATAGAGATAATGTTATTGAGATGTTGATTGCCCTTACCTATGTTTTGGAAAAGAGAATTTTAAACTCGGGCAAAAGATTGCAACTCTTGAAAATAGGAAGTTCAGTACTATCAAGTCTCTTAAGAAGAATAATTTAGACAAATAGTTTGAAACTGTTGAATTTACAAATGCTTTATCTGAAATTGATAAGTTGTATGAAAAAATCAAGTCTCTTGAAGAAGAGAACGAAGTTTTGAAAATTGATATTTATGATCTTTAGCGGAATTATTTTAAAAAGAAAAATCTTGAAACTTTAAATAAGGCCTTGAGCATTAAGTTGGAAAATGCAAAGTGTGAGTTTGATAGAGCTCGTGTGAAAATCTATTCTGTTGAAAATGAGTGTCAAATTCTTAAGAATGATCTTGAATTTATGCATAAAAAGAATTTTGATCTACAAGTAAACATTAGTACAACGGAAACGTTTGTTGAAAAGTCTAAAAAAGAGCTTGATGAAGCGATGAATAAATTCAAAGATATTGGGAGAACTAAATTTGTTGAAAAACCAATAGTTACTAAAGCAACTCCTCAATATCACCAACGATATCGTGCTCCTGTACGGAACAATGACTATCCGAAAAAACGTACTAACAATGCTAAATGTTTTTATTGTAGGAAATATGATCATTTTGAGAAAGTTTATTATTTATTGCATGGTTTCCCTGTCGGATCCAGAAATAACTGGATACCAAAAAGAGAAAACTTTTATGCAGGTACCAATGGAAGATTCGAACAACCAAGAGGATACAATGAATATTACTTGTTGAAAAAGGAGTCTAGATTCAATGTACCAATGAGGAATAATCAGTATATGCAAAGTGGAGGGACCAAAAAGCAACATGTACAATACATGAAATAAAACGATCATTATCCTCAATAAATGGTGAGATATCAATACAAGAAAAGGACCATGTATAAAGCAGTGACAAAGCAGAATGAGAAAAAACAGCTCAAAGCACCGTACAAAGGCAAGGAAATTATCACTGAACCTAGCCAAAAAGGAGCCAGTCCAAGAAATGAGGAAATCAAAGTGACAAATCAAGCAAAAGGAAAAATAGTGGATTCAAAAGACACCAAGCTTGAAATCAATAATTCACCAAAGGTACACATACCAATTGCTCCTAAAAATGATCCAAGTATGTTAAATTTTCTAAAATTCAAATATATTAATTTCATTAGGGAGATCAATGTTTTGCATTTCGAAAATTAGATATTTATGACGTGTGTGTGTGTGTGAAAATATTTTAAATAATATGTGTAGATCAAAATAACAGGTAAAAAGTGAGCTAAGTTGATATTTTAGGGCTAAAATGTACAAAAAGATAAATTAAGCCTGTACTGTCAATCAACTGACAGAAGCAGAGCTGCAGTATGCAGGACTCCGTAGTGGTCGGTTAACTGACCATAAACAGTCGGTGAACCAACTATTACGGGACTTATAATCCCTAGCCCATTTATTTCATCCCATTTCGATTTTGAACTTCTTCTTCTCCAAAAATCTTTGATCTCCCAAGCACTTCCATTCAAAATCCTCAAGAAATCAACACAGTTTGGCTTGGATTTGAAGATCTAGGGCTCGGATCTACTATTTAGAAACCTAGAGCTTCAATATAAGGTTGGTTATTCTATCTCCTCTAGGGTTTCAGTTTATACTTCATCTAAGTTAGATCTCTTATGTTTCATCAGTTGTCTAAACATAATATTGTGAGAAAAATGTCTGGAATCAAGAGACCTACCCCAAAACTCAAATATAACAAAACTCACTTTCAAAACAAAGAGAAAGAAATTAGGTTCAAAGAGGAATATGCCAATAGAAAGGTTGTTTGTTGTAAACCCATAGATTTTGATGGTTTAAAGAAGAGAGGGCTCTATCTTAAAAAGTATTTTAGTGTTTTGGGTTGGACCGATTTTGTCTCCCAAAGTAATGATTGGATGCCCATTTGGGTGAGAATGTTCTATAGTAATCTTACGTTCAATGATGATCAACTGACGTCGTTTGTTAAAGGGAATGAAATTAAATTTGATAGGGCCATTCTTAGTGAAATTTTGAAGTTGGATAAAAGAAATGTGTTTCCCTATAATACTACTCATTGGCTTTCGAGAAATTTTAATAAAAGTGAAATCACAAATAAGTTTGGGTTGGATGGAGATAGAGCGAGATCGCTATCACATGAGCATCGCCTCCTTCATGCGATGATTACACATATATTCGTGCCTAGAGGAAGAAGCCATGCGAATATGAATAAGTTTGATTTGCATGTGTTGAATGAGATTGTTGAGGGGAGAAAACTTGATTTAGCCTATATCATGATAGATCACATTAAATATCATCTACAGAAACCCTCTAGAGTGCTACCTTATGTCGATGCTCTTCAAAGAGTATTTGACCACTTTCAGAGTGGAAGCTAATCCTAAAGAAATGATATTCTTCTCGGTGACCCCGACATGGATAAATATGAGTAATATCATTTTAATGGGGTATGAATTCAAGAGGAATAGATGGGTGAAAAAGAAGGGTAAGGAAAGACCGAGAATGATGGTTGAAGAAGAAGATGATGAGGACGAATTGAGCTCAAACCAAAAGATGGACTTGCTTCGAGATTAGGTTGATGATCTCCAGGAACATACAGATATGATTGATGAGAGTGAACATGAACAACGAATACGGGAGGATTATGGAAACAATGGAGGCTAGATTCAACAGAATCACAAGCAATATGGAATAAATGTTCCAGTTTATGTAGAGCTCGCAACTTGACGCTTAACAACAGTTCAGCGCCTAACAGCACTACAACGGACATACTACATTTGGAGTGCAACAAGCTTTTGGAGGATCTTCTGCAGCTGGGCCGTCAGGGGCGGAACCATCGATGCCATATTGTCAGCAGATGCCCTTAAGTTCGAGCATTCAGCCAGTTGTTCAGTATCCACAATAGCCAACAACTAGTCCGTTAGGACCGTATTATCCATTCATCGGATAAGGTCCTTTCTAATTTTTATCCTCTATCATTCTCACTAGTGTTATGAAATATCGAACTTGTCTCACGCTAGTACTTTGGTCTGTAATAGCTTAATTTAGGATTTGTGGTACTTAACTAAGTAGTTCGTAGTTTATTATGGTTTGTCTAGATGTCACGGCCCGGTTTCCCAGGGCCGGACTATGGTTTCTCTTGTAGAGAATTTCTTAAACCTAAAACCCAACTAGTCAAACTTCCCAAAACATACTACGTTCGGTAATTATGACGGGAATTGTTATTATAATAATAATTACCGTTTAAAGTATCACTAATTAGAACCAGCCAAACATTTAAATTTATCTGCTTATCGTCTACACAACGGCGACCCATTAAAAAGATCTCGAATTTATAATTTAAAATCAAATTTTGAATATTAAATCAAGCCAATTATATTTCCACAATTTTTTAATACATTAATTTTGCGAGAAGTATTTTACAGTGAGACAATTAAATGCATATATTAAAGAAGTTTGGAATTTTACCTTCCCCGGATTTTCCACCGGTCGCAAGATTGGATTTTGGTCTTTTAGTGGGGTGGTTTGTGTAATTTTTTTTTTCTTTTTCCTTCTTCTTCATTTTTCTTCTTTTCTTCCTGCTTCTTCTTTTTCTGTTCTTGCTTCCTATTTTCCGGTTTGGGACCAGCCGTCGGCCGTTCCTGCTCCGATCATGCCACACACCACCGGACCACAGAACAAAATGCATACACACAACCCCCACACCTATCTGACCGAACACCCCCACACACACACTCCACCGCCGGCGACGCCACCAGAAGAACAACACCACCGAACTGCACTCTCTCCCTTTTATTTACTATTTTCGTTCCTTTCAGCCAACCAATGACGACACATACACACAAACCCCACCAGAGGAGCCACATACACACACTGCCGATGCAAATCACACACCCACTACTCTCTCTCTCTACACTCCACTCCGGTGATACCCCACACCACCATACACACACAAGACACACTAATCACACACAAGCACACCGCAGCAGCAACACACACATATACAGCCACATTACAGTTGAACATGGACACACCCACAAAACAAACCCACCGGACGAACAACGACGATCAGCAATACACACAAAACACACATAGCAGCACATACCCCCGTTCACGTACCCACAATGGAAATACCACACAGACTCTCACTGTCCGACCGAATGACACACCACGCACGAAATCTGTTCGACGACCGACGTTCACAACCGACGACAACCACACACATGCCTTCAAAACACACACACACACAGAGTCATGAATAACGCATGCATACACAGCCTGTGACACACACTTACACATATGCACATTGGATCAAAACAGAGGAATACACACACATGATGAACAACGGAGACACACACACCGTTGGCAACCTACTAAAGAACACACACCCACTGCGTTTCGATTTTTTTGTTTTGAATTCTCGCCGCCGGCAAGTTTTCTCTCTCTAACCCACCGCCGGCGAACTCCGGCGATTCACCTACGACCGGAACAACGCACACACACATAGAAATTGGACACCCATACACACCCAGAACACACAAACACACACAAACCCACACGATCGCCGACCACCGAACATTCACCGGCGAACCCATCTCCGAGTCTCTCTCTTCTTTGCCATTCTCTATTTCTGTTTTGTTTTCAGATTTCTCCTCCTTTTTTAGAGTAAAGATCACGATTTGCATGAGGTATTTATATGCATGAGAGTAGTGGATCAATTTTGATCCTAGCTTACCACGTTGATCGGATCTCGAATCTTCCTCTCCCTTCTCGGTTCTCCGGTTGTCTTCACGGAACACACACGCACGATATGTGTTTGTGTGTGTGTGTGTGTATATATATTATAAAAACTCTTTTGATCAAAATACTCTTTCCTCCCCCAATTTTCTTAAAATCTTCTTTTCGGTCCAATTTTCACATTTAACACTTTCTTAAATTGCAATTCCACCCAAAAAGTTTTTAATTCAAAAGTTAAATGCTAATTTGGATTGAATGTTTTCTGCATTTTCAAATTGACCCCTAAAATATTTAAATCAAATAATAAATTACGCCATCTACCCCGTTATTTTCGAAACATTTTAAAATGGGACTTAAATTGTACGTATAATGAAGATCGGGGTTTTACACTAGACATGATCGATTATGCTTAATATTTATTTATATGATGATCTACATATATTCTGAAAATTGAAAATGGGTTTTTATACTTAAAAATTAATTTTGTTAACTTATTAAAAAAAAAATCTTTATAAATTGGTTTTTATCGAAAAGTCAAAAAGAGTTGATGAGTTTTTAAAAATATTTCATTTGAGGTTAAAATGTTTTTAGTTCCCCATCCCCACTTTTTGAGATGATAAAGGGGAAAAACTTGTTTGATGTTTATTATTTGAATTGATTGACAAAAAGGGAAAATACAAAGGGGGAACTCCTTATATTGAGGTTTAAATGAGTTAGTTGATGTTTATGAATTTGTTCGCCTAAGCATTGCACTGATAAAAGACAAAACTTTAGTGAAATCATCATAATGTGCTTTATTGAGTATCTTTATCGTTGAATTGATCATTATGTGCTCTATTCAAAATCTATAATCGTTTAAATTGATTTTTGTGCTTATGTTGAATATCTGATAAATTATTTGAATTATCGTCATGATTGTGCTTCAATGAGTTAAATACCCGTCCTTGAATTTCGAAGGAGCATGGTTACATTTTTGTTTGAAGAAAATATCAAAGTTAATTGTCATCATCAAAAAAGAAAGGAATTGTTGATCCCGACGTTTTGATGAACAATTAAGGGTTGATGTTTTTTATGGAACAAATGAGTTTATTGAGTGTTTCAGTGTAAGAGTTCCGTTTAAAGATTGAATCATAAAGAAATCATCAAGGGTGCAAATATGGACATTGAAGAAATGAAGAGTATTGAAAATTTCGAAGAAATTAAGTGAAAACAACTCAATAACTTTTATACTCTTAATGCATCTCGAATTAGAATCACACACGACACTAATTAATGAATTATATTTTTGTGTGAAATTTAGGATCTTAATTAGTGTTCAAATATTTGCTCATATGTGATATTGTAAAATGAAAATTGACCTAAGTGAAAATAATGTTTAAAATTGAATTTTAGTGTCAATTGTGTTAATCGAGAAAACCAATCGGTTAATGGGATTAAACAATGAATTTGGAGCTAAAATAAGTGTGAAAGAGAGCATCCAACATTGATTGGTCAACTGACCAGTCGAGGTTCGGTCAACTGATTGGCCTTGGGCTGGAAAGTGTAACTTTCTGAATCGATCGGTCAACCGATTAGATAAGTGAAACTCTCTGAATTGATCGGTCAACTGATTGAGGGACAATTGGTCAACCGACCATGGTTTATTTTGGCTTGTAAATGTATCCTGAATCAATTGGTCAACTGACCATGAAGGGTTTGGTCAACCGACTACCTTTTGGGATTGGCCTGTGTTACACGCTGAATCGTTCAGTCAACCGACTGTGTAGGTTGAAATTTCGAGGATTTTAAGGTTTCGTTAAAAAAATTAGCCGTTACTAGCCCTTTTTGGCAAATCTAATGGAGAGATTCGGGGGATTTAAAAATATTAAAGATACGATACATCTATTTTGATATCCCTATTGATTTAGTACATATAATTATAGATTCTCTCAAATTTAGCAACTAAATACTTTCTATCTTTATGATTGATGTTTAAAAAATAATTTGTGGACTTAATTGAGGGATTTAAAAGATATTTTTAAATTAAATACCTCAGAATTGAATAGTTATGATATATGGGGTTTATAGGTGCTTTTTAGAGGCCTATCTTGTGAAAATTAGCCGTTGGAGGGCTTGTATCAAATCAATTTAAATAGACCTGCGAAATTAGATCTAAAATCATCAAGAACTATTAAGTTCCTAAATTTTTTGAGAGTTATCATTCTAAGATTTATTCGTGAGATCATTTGTGTGAAAATTTCTTGAACTAAAGCGTTGTTGAGTTGGTGTCACCGATCTGTGTTATCTTGTAATTCTCATTCTATTCTTTCATTTTTTTCCTGGTGAGATCTTTCCAAGTTATTATGCTGTAATTTGATTTCATATTATTGTTTATTACTTGGATTTTAGATCGTTGAATTTAAGGGCATAAAAATTCTTTTTAAAACGATTTTATGATCTTATCAGATTACGTGCTTAATTCTATGCTACCCACACTTGTTATAATCAGATATTAAATTCCTCATTTAAATTCTATCACATAGTAAGTTTTGGGACATTAATCGAGTATAATTATTTTGAGGTGGTAAAAGCTCCGAGTGGGAAGAAACTCATTATTTTTTGTATTGGTGAGTTTGAGCGGATTAGATTTGGTTGCACTGGTATCTAGTCAGGGTAGTTAGGGTTTCAATATTTTTTGGAAAAAATATTGAAGTTTGATCTTTGCCTGAGGTTTAAAACGGTTAGGTTATTCTTTTCCCTTGAAAAGAATTAGTTGTTGATTCTTCCTGAATATAATTAATTTTGAGTGATTTGTAAATGTTCAATTCTTACCTGGGAAAAGGATATTTGTTAGTGTGGTGAGGTTTGATCTTTAGTCTGCTAAAAGGATTAAGCTATGATTCTTCCTGTAATAGAATTAGGTTAGTCTTTAACTTGGAAAAATATAAAGTTCTTCCTTAGACTGAGAAAAGAGAATTGTAAAGGTTGATTCTGAGTTTGGAAAAAGAATCATTGTAAGGGTTTGGTTCCTACCGTTAAAGGAATCAGGGATTTAGAGGGTGCGAATTTCCATGATGCTCGAGGGACTGGATTAGGAAAGCCTAACTTGTTGAACCTGGATATATCTTGGTGTGTTGCGTTGTTTACTTTCTTTTATTTTGTTTGGGTGTGCACCTAGAATTTAACACTTTTCCACTGCGTAACGAAGATAATAATTAAGTTAGGACAAATTGATTATTTGATAAATCAAGTGTTGAAATATTTAAATTGCTTAAATTTTTATTACTACCCAATTTACCCTCCCTCTTAGGTAGCTCACTGGGCCAACAACTTTTATATCTATTTTGCCAATAATTTATGCTTTTTTCTTAAGAAGCTGGTTCCATGGACAAAACTAACTTTGGTAATATTCTCATAATTCATTTTTTGTAATTAAAATTACACACTCTGCAAAGGGACCTCACTTCTTGGAATAACATGATTCTCAATAACCATTGGCACATTGAACTTGATCGATTACTTTCTCCAGAAAAAATTTTCTAGGTGCAACAAACTAAACTTAAATGGTTAAAAGAAGGTGATCGAAATACTAAAGTTTTCCATAACTTCATGAAAATATTGTCGCCATCACAACCGTATTTACCACTTAGTTGAGATGGATGGTTCCTTCATTCAATCAAAAAACCAGATTTGTTCCTCATTAGTTTTCCATTTTAAACAACTTTATACTTTTCTCCCCTTTCAGTTATCGATGGCCCATCTACAGGATTCTCATTAACTAATAATTTGTTTACTATAATCACCATCTTGCAACAATAATTTCTCAATAAAAAATTCAGTGGTTCTAAGATCGATACAACTCTTCATCTCATGTCCCTTTGTAAATGTCCTAGTCCAGATGGAATTTCGGCAGAAGTTATTCAAAAAATATGGCCTCTATTTATATCGAAGATTATTCTTAAGGTTTTCGCATTTCTCTAATCTTGACATCTTCTTAAGGAAATCAACTACACACACATTACTTTGATTCCGAAGAAAGATCATTTATCATCTATTAATGATTACTATCCTATTTAGGGGTGAAAATCGATCAGGCGGGTTAGATAGGGGATGAATTTTAGGGCTGAACTGATAATCAAAAGCAGACCCAAACCCGCCTGAATCCTTACTGGATGGGCCGCACATCTGATCGGGTTTGATTGTATCGGGTTCGGGTGGGTTTCAGGTGTTTTTTTCCTCGTAAACTGTTTAATTGCAATCTATGTTTGACTTTTTTTTTCTTCTGTTTTTTGTGACCTGATTACATAAACAATAATTATCTAAATTCTATTGTCTATACTATAATAACGACAAATAATAACAACAATAATTAAATAAACAAATGTTCAAAATTCTGCTATTCATACTATAATTTAAACATCAATAATAAACAACAAAAATTCAAATTTCCAAAGTTTATAACAAAACAAAAAATAATTTAAACACCAATAATAAAAATTTAAAATCCAAATTTTCAATGTCCAAAACATAACTGAAAGAATTTAAAAATCGATTTCCATAGTAAAAATCCAAATTTCATACTTCATCACAATCAAGAACCATCGATTCAAGAGTGTTGTCATCATTCGTAAGCCCTACAACATAAATAAAGAGTATTAACAAGAAGTAGATAAACACAAAAATAAATGAAAAATAAGTATTAAGAGTAAAATAATTTATAAACACACGAAGTAAGATTCTCCAATTCTTGAACATCATTCATTCCATCCTTAAGGCTAATTGCCTTTGCCGAAGAACGAAGCCAATCTTGTGCACAAATAAGAGCCTCAACCACATTTGGTGAAAAAGAACTTCGGAAAGGATCAAGTATGTGAACCCCTGTGCTAAAATATCAATTTCAAAGCGATGGTAGACACTAGAATTGCAAGAATATGCCGTGCAACAATAGAAAGAACACGATATCTAGGAGAATTAATTTTCCACCAAGCTAATAGATCAAATCCCTCTACATTTTCTTCAACACACTCAACATGATACTTGTCTACCTCATTTTTTCTTTCTAATGTACCTATTATCTTCAAGTGCCTCTTAAATTGATACATTCTCAATGCCTTTCAATCCTTAATGACACTATTGCATTCATATTTTCCAATGGTTGACTTGCCTTTGGATCATGAGAAGTATCCCCATTCTCGAGCACCACATATGAATCATACAAGCGAAACATGACTAACTTGACCTTGTATGTCATATAATTAGATTTTACATAAACATATCATGTTCCAAAATAATATTCAACATATGACAAGATCAAGAATCAACCCAAAAAACAACAATGGATTCATATTCTCAAAAGTCTCCCAATACTTATCAAATTTCAGTTACATGTTTTGTGCCATTGATCTCAAGTAAGGTTCATCCCCATTACACTTCTTCTTATTTGTGTCTTGGCTATTAACTAAATCCAGAAAAAAAAAAATATTGCTAGTTATGTGTTTAGACCCCGACAAAAAAATGGTGGAATCATAGAAAATTTTAAGAAATTTCTCAAATAACCTAATCTTATCACAATCCTTACTGTCGAGAGGCCTTGGAATTGTCCTCGTCACTCTCCTAGTACCATGTTCATCTCTCTCATCATTGATGCACCCCAAATTTTGAAAAGAAAAATAAGAAGAAAATGTGATTTTTGGTTTGCTTATCTCAAATTCGTTTATTTTAAGAAAAACTAGTTTCAGGCGCTTTTCTAGGCGTTAGTTTTTGAAACATTTCTTTGGGATGATTTTTTTTTTTTAAAAATAGAGTCGCCACCTAGCACTGAGTTAAATGGTGTTCTAGGTCACAGGTTTTTTTTTTTAAAAAATATTTTTTTATTTTTTGAAATATCCTAGTTTTGACTAAAAAATTAAGGTCTTTAACCAAAGAATTCTTTGAAGTTCGGGGGTCAGTTATGCTCGGAGAAGATGTTAGGCACTCCAAGACACCGGTCCGAAAATGATACCTAAGTTTAAACAAATCTTTTAATCAAAATAAGTCCAAATAATTTTCTTCAGTTCAATTAACATAATAATTTCCATTGTTTTTTTTTTTTTATGTTTATTTTATACTGAGGAAAGGGAAACATTTTGAAATGACACAATAACAAAAGACAAATTAAGACAAGAATTGAAAAAAACAAAATGTCCCCCTTTTAGACACGCCTATCGATTATAGAAGAATGGACAAGTTTGTCCCCCTGTTTTATCTTTTTTTTAGCTTAGGTCGTTTTGGCAAAATTTACATGCATTTCGAGGAGAAGAAAAAAAAGTAAAAAATAATTTTTTAAGTTATGAGAAAAATATTTTTAGGAATATAGAAAACCATGTTTTAAGATTAAACAACATTTTCACTTTTTGAAAAAACTACGTTAAAAGAAAAGGTTAAATTTTGAGAAAGTTTTTTTTATAAGAAAATCCAGTTTAAATTTAAATAAAATATTTTTCAAGGAAACATTTGTTTGTGAATAGAGTTTGAAAACAAAATTTTCAAGAATCTTCCTTAGGAAGAATCGCTAAAAAAATATTTTGGAGAAAGAGTTTAAAGGAAAATTTGGATAGTTTCCTTTAAAAACGAAAACAAACAAACAAAAAATTATAAAAGAGTAAGTTAAAATATTTTTGAAAATTTTGTAAACACATATTCCTAAGAAAACATGTTTTTTTTAAAAAAACTTATATGAAAAAATCATTTTTAGAAAAAAAAACATTTAAATAAATAGTTTTGAAAGTTTCCTTTGAAAGAAAAAACAAGTTCGAAAATAATTTTTTCCAAGAATGCTTCTTGGGAAGAATATTGAAAATCATTCTTTTAAGAAAAACTATAAAACAAAATTAAAGGTTTTCTTTGGAAAGGAAACAAGTTTTTGAGAAATTATTTATGAAGTAAAGTGTTAAAAAAAATTCGAAAGAAAAATCCCATTTTTAAAGGGAACATTTTTTTGGAAATTAAAAAAAAATCTTTTTTGTTAGAGTAAAACAAAAGTTTCTTATAGGAAAAACTTCTTTTTGTAAAACTTTTTTTTGTTTAAAGGAAAAATAAACATAATATTTTTATAGAAAATGAAATGGATATAGTTTTTACCCGCACAACCTTATCTAGATAGAAGCCTTTCTGGAGAGGGTCACCCTTAACTTGCCATTTAAAGTTCTACGAGATCGAAAAACCCAAAATATGGTATGGGGACCCTCCCTTATTTAGAATTTTAGCTAAGGAGAGCTCAATTTATTATAGAGTGTATGAGCAAAAATGCATAAAATTTAAAGTGCGAAAAGACGCAAAACAGAAAAACAAATTATAGAAAAGTAAAATGCAGAAAGGTGCAGAGCAGTAAAGTAAAGTACAGAAAAGTAAAGCGCGGAAAGACACAGAGCAGTAAAGTAAATGACAGAAAAGTCGCGGAAAGGTGCAGAGCAGTAAAGTAAATGACATAAAAGTAAAAGCTTTAAATAAAATGCAAGAAAAGTAAAAGAATTTGTTTGTGTGTTCGCTTGGAACTATTTTTTTTACTTGAACAAAGCAAAGAACAATGTTGTGAGGGGGTTTAGAGAAGACTTACCTTGCTTAGGGAGGAAATCTTTCCCTAATGATTCCACCTCTTTCTTCTACTTCTTCTTATTTTTCTCTTCTTTTATTTTTCTTTTCTTTTCTTGTTTGTTTTTGTCTTTTTTGATGAGGGTTTTTTGAGAGATTTTAGAAAGCTTTATCGAGAGCCTTGAGATGGTGTTTTGGCTTAGGATCTAAGCAACCCAAGAGATCCATTGGACTAGAGAGAGAGAGAGTAGGTGTGTGTTTAGGGGGTGAACAACCCCTATATTTATACCAATGGGGACTTACGCCCTCAGGAGTGCAGACCCTCCTGATTGGATTTGAGGGCGATTAATGGGGGGCAACCTCCTATTTCGTAAAAGTTACATTCTAGTTCTTCCATATTTCGAATTGCGTGTTGGATCTTGATTTTCCACTAAATTAATTCATTTAATTTATGGTAAGGACCTTGGGGTTCTAAAAGTTGGCTATTGTAACTCCCAAGAAGCATCCGACGCTTCGTCTTATTTTCGAGGGGTGTGCGTGTAAATTTTTAGTATTTTGAGAATTTTTTGTTCATCCAAAGGCTATTTTTTTCCCTGGAATTAAAAGTGGAACATTCAATTTCAAAAAATAAAATATTTTTGTCTTCCATTTGACGAAATCGGCAAAAAACAACAGTTTTTGGGGTCAAAACGGAAAGTAAGTGTAATTGGTGAGTGTTGATCTCTCCCTGCATCTGGTCTAATTCTTCCCGGTCTTGGTATGTTTTCTCTCTCTTCTATCACTTCCATGTCTACATCAATTATGGGCCCCTTTCCTTTATTTTCTTTATTTGGCATTTTTTCCTCGAAATCGCTTCCCCAACCAGTAGAGTTGATTGGTCGATTACCCCCTGCCTAGGAGGGAAAGGAAACCTCCACCCAGTATGCTTGAGAGTAGTTTTCAGCTTCTGCCCATATTGTCTCGGTTGGTTTTGGGTCAGTTCTCCATATTCCGGCGTCGTCCTTAGGATCAACCTCACAGTCTTACCTAATCATGTTGACGGTCAGGGTTGGATTATCTTTCTTTGGTATTTGTTTTTGCTAACAATTTAGTTAACCTGATTCTCCATCATTTGGTAAACATATAGCCTTGACTTGTATGAGTTTTTCTATCCGGTTTCTTAAGGTATAACAGTTGTCCGTATGGTAACCGGTTGCCCGAGAGTGATAAGCACAAAATTGATTGGGATTAAAATTTGTGCTTTGGGTGTTTGGATGGTTTTGGGAATTGGTACAAACATTTTGTTCTTTATACATTCCTCGAAGATTCAAGAAAGGGGTACGTCTAGAGGAGTGTATTGTCTTTGCCCTTTAAGCGGACGATCAGGTTTGAGATTCTGTTGGCTTTGGTTATAATTGAAATGGATTGGGGGTGGTGGCAGAGCTTTATAGGGAGTTCAATACGGCTAAGAGGTGTATATTGGTGCTTGAAACGGTGCAAACCGAGGTAACCCTTGGATTGGAGGAGTCGAGGCTTGGTATTTCTAAGAGATTTGGCTACTGATAATTGTTCTACAGTCGTACATTATGTTTGTTTCTCTGACCATGGGCGACCATTGCTATCTCAAGATCTTTTCTTTTTGGAGGCATTGATCTTCTGGTCTTACTATTGATTGGCTTTTGTATTTTACCTGTCCTTACACCTTCCTTTACATACTCTTCTCGAATGATTACAGCGAAAAATTGGTCACTCAGTGTGTTGAGCCAAGGTTCGTAATAAGGATGGGGTTGGTTTTGGACAAACATTTGGACCATTTCAGCTTATTTCATAGGCAATATTACTTGTGCATCTTTCTCCCTCCAATAGATAACATATTCTTGGAAGCTCTCTCCATTTTTTCGAGTCAATGTTCGAAGATAAATTTTATCGGGTGATATTTCCCAATCATAGCCGTACTTGTCAAAAATACCTTAACTATGTCAAGTAACGCCTTTACCTTATCTTTTTCTACCGTTGCGTGCTAACAAGCGACTGGTCCCTCTAATGATTGTTGGAAGAGTTGGATAACCAACGCTTTGTTGTGGATATAAGGCCAAATTTCGTTCTTGTATCACTAGATATACCAATTTGGGCATCCTGACCCATCGTACTTCGTGAAAACTAGCATTATGAAATTGTCTGGGAATTTTACTTGAGGTAACGAGGACAAACCGATGTACCGAGCATTGATCATTGATTCCCTTCTTTACTTATTGGAGTTCCTTCTCCATTTGCTGTAATTTTTCAATCAGTAGCGACGTCTTTTCAGACTGTTCCTTTACCTCGTTTTGGATGTGGCCAGTTGTCTCTGGGATGAATAGACTAGGAGTAGTCGGCTTTGTAAACAGTGAACTTGGATTCAGGTTAACCATAGTTTGGGTGACTTGTGATTGTGGTCTATGAGGGCATCGGAAACTGGAAGGTTGATGTATCACTGTTGATTTAATTGGATCCAGAGTTGGATTGAGGTTACGGGGTTTTGCTGAGACTGATAGAGTAGTTGTAGAATTTTTGTCATTTAACCAATGGATTCTTTCAACTTGATCGTATCTTCTCTTTGTTGGGATACTCCGATGGATTTGTGCAATCCCTCTACGATGTCTTCCATTTTGGATAGGTTGTCGTGCTTGGGCATGGGTACGAACCGGGGAATGAGAGACGACAGTCTATCTAGGTGGATAAATTTTTCTTACATGGCAAAAATTGTGTTAGTATCACAATTTACAAAAGCGCTTGAAATTGATCGTGACTCAGTTGGAACAAGATTTCTATTTTTCCTAAATTTTATAGATTACGACCATATAGAATTTTGACATGACCACCCCACAAACGGGGAGTCCTTTTGAATTTATCAACTCCATAATACTTTTCTTAGGATTAAATAGAAATCTTGTTTTATTTCTTTACCACTATTGACCTCAAACTAAAGTAAAGCTTGGAATCTGAACAAAATGAAGTCTATAAGTCTGATAAATCCTCATATTCAAAATAAAAATTTACATTAACCCCCTATGGCTTGTTCAATAGTCACGTTTGGAAAAAGTTTTTTAACTTTGAACTAGCATATGAAATGTGGGAAAAAATTGAAACTCCTATGTTTAGCCGTTTCGTTCTTTACTAGTCTTAGGGTTTTCTTTTTAGATAGAAATCTATCATAGGTTCACTCTATGGGCTTCACGATTTTTCTTCTAACGCATCCTTGAAAGTTTCGAATCCTAAATCTTCAAACCTCCAACGTTCTGAAAGAACATCCATCATTTATTGGTAATCCGAGCGAGGAGATGTTCAGAACTGAATCCCAGTGGATAAACCGCGCGGCCTAGTACCAACTGATTCCTCTTACAAATCCTAAAGGGTCACCAGACCAAACTCGGCGGCAAGCCAATCAATTTAGCCCCTGCTATAAAGTTGTGAAATGTAAGGGATAATCGGTGCTCGTGCCTTGGAGAAAGCTTACAAAAAATAAAATGCAAAAATGTAAAGACAGTAAATGAATACGGGACATAAAGAAAGTAAATAAAAGAAATTTAAAGTGTAGGAAGTAAAAGGTAAGAAATAAAATAAAATGCAAAAAATAAAGCAGGAAATAAATACACTCACACAAACTTATGCATGCTAAATCGAGTAAAAGAAAAAGAATATGCACAAAAAATAGGAGACATTTTAGCCCCTATATTTGGTATTGCATGTTGGATCTTGATTTTCAACCAAATTAAGTCATTCTATTTATGGTAATGACATTGGGATGCTATAATGTGGCTATTGCAACTTCCTAGAAGCATCCGATGCTTCGTCTTATTCCCGAGGGTGCACGTAGCATTTTTAGTGTTTTGAGCACTTTTTTGTTCAATTAAAGACTATTTTAAGTGTTTTTTCTTGAATTGAAAGTGGAAAAATGAAATTAAACTATCCAAAATATTATTGGAACATTCAATTTCGAAAAATAAAATATTTTAGCTATCAATTTGATGAAACCGGCAAAAATAACATTTTTTGCGATCAAAACGGAAAATAATTTTAATTGGTAAAATTTCTTCAAATTAAAGAGTGAAAACCAAAATTAAACATATTAAAAGTGATATCCGTAGGAAATCCACTTTAAATTTTGTTAATTTGGTCCTGAATTAATTTTTAAAAATTTCAATTTTGACCTAAAAATTTTATTTTCGCCGAAATTTAATCGAATTGCTGATTTTTATGTTTCGCTTGTTTTTTAACGTTGCACAAAAATTAAACATGGAATCTAAGGTGGAATATAGTCCCTCTAAATATAGGTTTAAATTTTATCTGAATTTTCATTTTAGACCACAACTTTTGTTAAGCAAAAAGAAAGCGGGACAAAATGCGGTGTCTATAATTACCATCTTCTTCTCTCACATAGTCACACCAGCAAGGAAATTGAGATCTTTTTATTCCAATTGCTCAAAATCTTTCTGAAGTGTTTGGCTTTGTCTAACATCATATATGTGTAGTTCCACCTTGTAGGAACATCTAAACATATTTGATTTTTACAATCGATTTTTTCTTTCTCTGCACAGAACTTAAAAATTTTCATTCTTTGCGGAGAAGACCTCACATAACAAGCAGAATTACTCACCCTAACAATTGATTCATCTATGTTCTTCAAATCATCATGGACAATAAAATTAAAAATATGAGCACAATAACTTATATGCAAAAATGCTTGCTCTAAAATAATACCTTGTCTATTCTTAGTTTTTTTCTTTAAGAGTTGAATCACTTTATTATTCGAACTTTCAATATCAATTGTGACGGTGAGAATATTGTTTGTACCCAAATTAAGAAAACACATATCAATCCTTTTACCGAGTACCCTCCCCTTTGTGACTTTCACTATGCACAAATTAAGAATTCTTTTGTGCGTTTTCCATTCACTATTAGTAAAATGTACAGTGAGACACATATAATTTAAATGTTAAATGGAACTCCGTCTGTCAGTGATGAGACAAACTCTCTTACCTCAAAGAACATTTTTTAACTTTTTTCTCTCTCTTAAATACACATCAAAACAATCTTTAGCAATTATGATGCAAGACTAGAATTTTGGTTGAACAACATGTATAAACTTTCGAAACCCCTGACCCTCAACAAAACTGAAAGGCAACTCATCATTAGTTAAAATTTTTGCTAATGCATTATGACATGTATCAACACTAAATTGAACTAACACCAATTTTCCACTAGAGGAACCTTTTACTCCTCTTCTTGTTTTGATTTAAAAGCTAGTGTGGTTTGAAATGTATCTTCTCTAGAAGGATACCCTTACATTGGGTCTCTAAATGTGTTGTCATTGATCCAGTTCCATGAATTTTGCTATTGCAATAATAATCTGTTGAACAATAATTACAAGTTGTTATTTATAATTCAACAGGAGTATCAGGTAGGGTTATAAGTGTAAAATGATCCCAAACTGTAGACCCTTTTTTGCCAAAAGAATCCGAATTTTGGATGCAAGTGGTGGCTTAATAGTATTATTTTTGTGATTTTTAGGACACTCATTATCCCCATATTTATTCTGATCCATTTAATGGTCTAACAAAAAAATAAGTAAAGAAAATCAACAATCTACTATTTAAGAAACAAATCCATCAACTTAATTAAACTCACATTTGCTCCACCCTTACGTTTATCAATTAATATTATTTTTTTAATGCCTTGAATGAATCCAAACACTATTGGGTTCTTTAACATTTAATTAAATTTATAATATACCATTACTTCACGTATTAACCCCTGAAACTTTCGGTTTCACCTGTTTTGTCAAATTGACGACAAAAATATTTGCTTAATTTTCTTTTCAAAGTTTTAATTTCCTAAGTCAAGTAATAAATCCTTGATTAATCAAATGGATGCTCAAGACACTAAGTTTACTAAGAGCACACCTTCCAAGCCTAGGAGGAAACATATGATTCCTCTACCGGAGTGCCCTTTAGCCAAATTGGGAGCTTCCCAAGAAAGATAGGCATTATTGTAAAGTATTTAATGAGTATCTTATATAGAAATTTAATCCCTAGAATGTCATCATTTGTTAGGGAATGTCATGATGCCTAAACTAGTTAGATTAACATGTCATCTTAAAGAACATTTAATGAAATTAAATGAAGACATTAATGAAGCATTAATTAGGCATATCTTATCAAAAGATTTGGTTTAAAAAATCTCATCATGAGAGAATCTCATCATTTCTATAAGTAATTAGTACCTAATTCTAGCTTAAGTAGCCCGTCATCTTGACAAAACCATTAAGAGCATTAATGAGCATTAAATAAAGCATTAAAGGCTATCATTAAATAGCAAATCTTTTGGAAAGATTTTGGTCAAAGAAATCTCATCACTAGCAAGATTTTCATGATTACCTAGCATAACTTGAAGAATCTCATCATTTCTGGCCGAAACTAGCCATAAATAACCTTGAATGATCATTTAATACAAGATGGCCATGCCTGCGCATTGGTGAATGCGCAGGCATTCCTTTGCCTATAGAAGACAATTTATTTTCATAAGAAACATATATTGGTCAGACCACTTATCTCTCTAAACTTAAAAATCTCTCTCGGGTTTCTTGATTTCCTAAGCAATCCACCTCTCAAACACATCATGTTGGCCCAAAGAACAACCTAAGAGGGGGGTGAATTAGGTAGTTATTAAATTTAAACAATTAAATTCTTAAGTGCAAATAATTAATTTCCCTAAACCAATTATTATCTTGTTACGCAGCGAAAATATGCTTAATTTTAAATGCACACCCAAACAAAATATAAAGAATTAATCAATGCAATACACAACAATATATCCTGGTTCTGTATAATATTTTAAAAATTGTATCTGACTGGACGATTCGACTGATTAAACTGTCAGCCGGTCCAGTTTTCAGTCAAGTTAACCAGTAAAAATCTTTTGGACTAGAAAATTGCATGAACTGGCTGGTTCAACCGTGAAACTGATGAACTAGAGTGGTTTGCTTCCAACTGGTTGGTTCTTTCCATTCTCGTATTTAATTATAAAAAACTGCAAAAAAAAGACCTTTCACGCTCAAAGTCTCAAACCCTAATTTCGCGAGCCGGTCTGCGATTCACTCTATCTCAAAATTATGGTTGGCCTTCCTCTTCTACTTTCCAATTTCGTCCTCACGTTGATCGTCTTCTGTACAATGTTCAGTCAAGCAGCAGTACAACACTATGTTCGCAAAACAAAACCTTTCATTTGTCGCAACACAACTTTCGTCGATCCCTGATGAACTAGAGCCTTCCATTATCTTACGCTCATTTATCCCTGTGTGTATTGTTCTTAGAGTAGGCGTCGTCATTCTCGGTCCTCAATCCAATTATCGTGCTTCTTGTATCTCCTTCATCTAGTACGGATCATGATTATTACTGATATGCTCTGTTTTAGTTTTTAAATCGTCTGGTATTTATCATCTTATTGATATGCTCTTGTTTAGTTTTTAATTTTACTATAATTTTTGTTTAATATTTTATTTGTTTAATTATGATTTAGTGTGTGTATTTGCACCTTCTGTTCATATATAATGTTTAATTTTTGTGTATATATATATATATATATTGTGAAGTATATATATATATTTTATTTTCTAGTATTTTTAATATATTTTTATTTTAAAAAAATTATATATATATATATATTTTTATTTTTTAATGACGTAATAATGACGTCATGGTTCAACCACGATTCACTTATTGAGTGAACCAATGACTTGCGACTTGATGACTTTTTCGACTCGATGTTTGGTCCGGTTTTAAAAATATTGGTTCAATAAACTACTCTTACATATATCCAGTCCCTCGAACTCACAGAGATTCTCAATCCACTAAACCCATGATCCCTTTCCCAAGTAGAAATCAAACCTTTACAATTTTGATTCTTTTCACAGACTCAGAATCAACCTTAACAATTATCATTTTCACAGGTTCAAGAACCCTATCTTTTTAACAGGCTTAAGACTAACCTAATTCTATTACAATAAGAATCAAAACATACTTCTTTTAACAGACTAAAAATCAAACCTACCACTCCCTGACACTTTTACCCTTATCCTTTCTACAGACTTAGGAAGAACCTTTATAATCACTTAATTTTATTACTGGAATAATCAAAACCTAGTTCTTTTCAAGAAAAAATAATAACCTAACCTTTTTGTGGAACAAAGATAAAACCCTAATCGTTTTCATGGGAAAAAAATTGAAACCCTAGCTACCCTGACTAGACATCATCCCAAACGTGTCTAATCTGCTCAAACTCACAAATACAAAAAGTTGTAAGTTTCTTCCCACAAGGAGATTCTACCACCTCAATACAAATATACTTGATTAATAGCCCAAATAAATACTATGTGATAGATACAATATGAGGCAACTAAAATCTGATTAAATAAAAAGTAGGTAGCATACAATAAGCACATAATCAGATAATGAATAAAAAATCGATTTAAAAAGATTTTCAGAACTTTAAGTTCAAAAACGATTTTTTAATAATCCTTAACCAAATTATCGATAATATCTATAAATCTTAGAAAGCAAATAAAAAGACTTGGAATGATCTTATCGGGATTTACCGAAAGTAAAAATGATTTCACAATAAGCAACGCAAACCGGTGACGCTACCAATGAACGTTTTAGATCAAGAACTTGAATAATAATCTCTCTTAGAAATCTCAACAATAATCATACTCTAAGAAAGTTCAAATCTGAGTGTTCTTGATGTTTTAAACTCAATCCTATAAGTCTCTTTAAATAAACCTAAAACTAGAGATCCAAAGGCTATTTTTTAAATGTTATGTTATTGAATGACACATATAGGCCTCATATATCATATAGATTCTTAAAGATTATAATCAACCAACAATATAACTTTTAAAGAACTCAATTTAGTCCCAAAAATAATTTGATCTTAGTAAATAAAAGTATAGAAAGAATTATATTTAAGTATATGGACTAAATCGTAAAGTAAAAATAAAATTCCATAAATTTCTCTCACATCTTTGACCCCAAAACTCCACCAGAATAACAATATTTAAACTCCAAATTCGCAGGTTTAATTATAGGAATTTCAAATATATCTTATAATGACTATTTTTCAAATAATATGTCATTAAATGACACCCTAAGACCCCATATATCATATACGCGCAAAATATATATTTTTCATTTAAAAATATTCTTGGGAAATCTTATTTTGGTCCTTAAAATATTTTTAAATCGAAATCAATCAAAATAGGAAGTATTAAAACACATTAATTAAATGGGCCAAATTAATAGGGATCACAAAATATATCAAGTATATTTGAAATAAACCCAAATCCTTTTATAGCCTCTCTTGGAATCATCAAATACGAAATAATTTGACTAAGAACTAAAACAGTCAATATGTTGATTGAACCAGTCGGTTGATCGACCGAAACCCTCGTTTGATCGCTTTGTGCCAAAGGCTAAAATAATCGTGGCCTTAAAGCCTGTCCATTGACCGACCCACATGGTCGGTTGACCGATAGGTTTAGTAGCATTTTCTAATTCTCTAATTTAGCTATAGTTTTATTGGGTTGACCGACCTGAACCCGTCGGTTGATTGAATCGATTAAAGACTTCACTTCTTTACTCATTTCAACCACTATTTCAATTGGTCGACCGACTAGTTTTCTCGGTTGACTGATTGGATCACTATGTCTCTATTCTACTCTCATAACACATTGTTTTGATAAGTCGACCGATCCCTTTTGCCAATTGACTGAATTGACCAGAAAACTCAACATTTTATGCTTTCAAACACGTTTTTCACTTAAGTCATTTATCAAAACCATTTCACATATGGAGCATATAAAAAATCTCATTTTAGGATCTTAAACTTATCATTTCTTAATAAGACACACACATATTAATTCATTTCAAGTGTCGTGCATGATCCTAATTTGGGTTGCATTAAGAGTATATAAGTAAAAAGTTGTTTTCACCTATTTGTCTTCAATATCTTCAAAACTCTTCACGTCTTCATCATTTCCATCTTGCACTATATTTTCTTCGAAGATTCCTCTTCGACAATTTCTCTTCTTAAACACATTACATGGAACTATAAATTTGAAACCACTAAGTAAAAATATTAGTTGCATAAAAACATCAACACTTAATTGTTCATCAAAATATTGGATTCAACACATCCAATTTTTTCCAAAATACCTCTTAAAAGGTAATCTTGATACTCTTCTATAAAACATTCAAGAAGTTTCTCAAGACCAATCAAGCAAAATAGAGAAGAGATTAAAGAAGGAGAAGAAGGAAAACATTACTTAAGGAAAGACCACGCCCCTAAGTTGGGTAAGTTTTTCTTAAACTTCTCTTTAATTTATTTGTTTATCATTATTTGATTGTTTGTATATATTGCTCTTTTCGTTATCTTTAGTGTCTTTGCTTTTGTAGATAGTGTATATAGTCTTTGTTTTGTATCAAGAACAACATGAACATTTAGTATACATAGCGTCTTTGGATTTTGTCAAGAAATACATGAAACCAAACTTAATGAACTTAAAATAAACCGACTGACTATGGACTACTAACTTCTAACAACTAACATTTACTTTTCCAATTTTGCGCCTCTCCGCGCTAGCCTAGATCATGGCCTGATCCTACGTCTCAGGCTATGGATTGGCACCCTTATATATATAAGCGTAGATCATGGACTGACCCTACATCCTGACACCATGTATATATTACTATGTCTAGACCCTAGTGTCTAAAAGGTGGAATAAAAGGAGACCTTCTATCCTTTTTGGAATAAGTGTGTGCCTTCTTTATAAACGTTTCCTCTATCTTAGTTACAAGTAGGACCGACAATTATATACATATATTTTAACTGGCAAAAGTAAACAATAACATTAAACTTGCCTAAGCAGATAAGTTTGGTTGGAGTGTTATTGACAAAATCAAATGTGCATATCATTTACCATTAGTGTCATGTCTTGTTCTAACTTTTCTTAAATAAACAAAAAAGAACTAAAAACAAAACATGAGTTTTCTCATAAGAGATTTTCAACATGAAAAGGCTTTGTGTTTTACTCTTAAAAATAAACAATTGTTTTCTCTAAATCATTTTCATAAATAAATGTTTTTTATATACTTTGTCTTATAATTAACTTTTTACTTGTTTTTTTTTTTTCTTATGTTTGCTATACTTAAAACATGGTTTTCTACATTTCAAATAAAATGTTATTTTTCTTAAAGTTATTTTACACTTTTTCTTCTCTTTAAAAGTAATACACTAGTTTTATTAAATCAAACTTTCAAATAAAACCCCCCCCCAAGGCTAAACTTGTCGATTATTCCACAATTGATAGGAAAAATGGGACATTTCTTCTTTTTATTTAATCTGTTTTATCTATTGTTGTTTTTCATAAACAATTTTTTATTATTTTCTTGCATAAAATAACATAAAAAAGACAAAAATATAAAAAAATAAGAATTAGTGTGCTAACCAAAACCGAAGGAAATTACTTGGACTAGTTTGAACATAAAGATTTACTTAAACTTAGGTAACGTCTTCGAACGGGTGTCTTGGGGTGCTTAACATCTTCCCCACCCTCGAACTTAAAAGAAATCCCAGGTTTAGACCAACTGTTTTAAGAGTCAAAACTTGGGTCATTTCTAAATTAAAAAATGATTTTCAAAATTCCCATGACCTAACACACCATTTAACTCAATGCTATAATTCTCGGGCCAAATAATATTTTCAAAACTGGTTCCTAGAAAAGCCCCTGAAACTATTTATTCTAAAATGAACGGATTTTAAGGATTTAGAGAGGGAGGAAACCAAATTGTGTTTTCCTCTTCTCTCACTTTCTTATCTCTTTTCCAAAATCTGAGGTGCATCACAAGGTTACACATTTGTTATAAAAAAAACATCAAAGTTAATTGTCGTCATAAAAAATGACGAGATTGTTGACCGTAGATATTTTGATGAACAAATTAACGTAGATGTTTTTATGGACAAATTAATATTGACATTTTACAAAACTAATGATTTTATTGAGTGATTTCAAAATGAAATGCAATGGAGAAAATGACAAAAAGAATAGTTTTCAAGATGATATTTGTTGATATTTCAAGATTGTTGTAATGAATACGTTGAAATTTCAAGCGTAAAAATGTTTGTCCTAAAAGATCAATCAAGAAATATTTTAACATGTGCAAAAATGTAATTTTTTGGCTTAAAATGTAAACCGCCGGTTAGATCGGTCGATTAGATTATTCAAATTGGGTGTTTGAAGTTTTAGGGTTGATGGTAGCGCGTGAAATACGCTGCTACTTACTCTCACAAGTATACGAGGCCTAAGTTTTAATATAATGGATCTTTGAAAATCAGATATCATTCCCACATGGAAAGTGTGAATAATTAAATACCGCAATTTACGTAATCTCATATTATCCTGATGATTCAATTAATATTTTAAATTAAACAAATTAAAACTACTCCCAAGAATTAATTCTAATTACACTAATAACTCGGGATCGATTTAATTCACTTAATACCTATTTGGCTTAGTTTAGTTATCAATAACGGTTATCATCACATCCAACAATCTCGATATCTATAACTCACTCACTCTATCTTTTGAGTGAAAAACGAGCGAATACATGACTTCGCATTGACGCCAAAGTCCCCCTCGAACGCCTTACCGAACACATAGCCACGTGAGTCTTGACCCAACCTCATGGATTGCACACTCTCCAACTCCCTCCCGGTTTATTGGATCATCGCATTGTGTTTGACCCTAATCCGAATTCGGGGTTACCTCTTCCGAGTGTCAAACCCCGTATTCTTAGTTTATCGTTACAAGCATAATAAACGTGAAATAATGGTAAACACAATTGGAATTGGATAACAAACCATTGAAATAACTTATATTCAACCAAAGAGATAGTTACATGAATTATATCTAACCCTAACTAATATCTAATTAAACTAACATGATCTTAACCATTACAATATTAAATCAAGAGGAGATCATCATCATTAATAATAAACATTAAGTACAAAGATGGGAACAAGGAAATAAAAGCCAAATCTTAACGTGGAGTAGTCCACTTTCGCCAAAGAACGATCCTCTTGAGCTTCCTCTTCCCCATTGATGAACTTTCTCTTTTAGCTCTTCAAGAATTAGCCAAGGATCACTTCCTAAAACTAATATAATCTACTCCTAAATTATCTAATCCTATCTAAGGTGAAAAGGGCTCTCAAAACATCCAAGAGTCTTAATGGAAATGAGGGAAAAATGGTTTTATAGGTGCAAGATTTCAAAATATCTAAAAGTATCTACTTGTTGTGCAGAGGATTTCGCCTAGGCGGAGGTGATGCTCCAAAGTTTTTGTCTCAACTTAGCCTAGGTCGAGGAATTTTCGCCTAGGCCAAGGGACTTCTGCCTCAACTTCGCCTAGGCCGAGGAATTTCCGCCTAGGCCGAGATTCTACAATCTTGAAACCTTGTTCTTCATCATTTTCCCACCGTTTTCGCTCGTTTGTCTCTTGTTTGCATCCCTACACCTGAATTACATAAAAACAAATTAAAAAGCAATTAAATATAACTAAAACACTCGAAAACTACCAAATCCGGTTTAGAAGTAGATAGGTATTTTACACCTATCAGTTGACGATTGACCGAATGGTTGGACGGTCTGAGCCTAAAATGGTTGATTGCCTGGTCGACCGACTGGTTGTCAACGGGTAGAGAAGATTTCGACAAGGGCACAACCGGTCAATAGATGGTATAGCCAGTCGACTGATGGTGTGCTTTCAATGAGTTTAACCAGAATTTTTTTCGTGATCTCCTACCTGAATCTTATGCCTTTAAATGTTATAAAATATGATTTTGAGGAGTTTTGGATATATTTCATGGATATACTATATATTTTCAAGATTGTACTATTTAGGCCATATATTATTTGATTATATAATATTTACCAGGAAAACTACTTTATATCTTTTAGGGGTTTGAATCAAAATATTATTTGGACTAAATTGTGAGTTTTAAAATAATATTTTTGGGTCAAACATTTCAAATTCAAATGGTTTTGATATATGGGATCTATATATCGCATTTATGGGCTTATCTTTGAAGATATAGATTTTATAGGTAGTGTTTATATTCGATATATATTGACTTGCGTTTTTTTAGTGAAAATGAATCAAGAACAAGAGTTTTACATCAACTATTTTAAAAGATAGAATTATTTTTATTGAAACATATTTTGCAGAGAGATATTTGAAGAAGTTCTTAATCGAAACTTTCATCGTTTTAACACCGTTTTTTGCATTATACTATTGTCTCTACGATTTTCAAAGAAAACTCCAGTGAGATCTCTACAATTACTTTATGTGCTCAATATTTGTTGTTTAACGTGATATATATCTTTGTCTGATTTTATAGTAATCTGCTTAAAAAAATATTTTTTATTTTTTGAATATCTTGAAATATCTTGTGAAACGATTTTTGCTTAGTAATTTGTTTTACTTCATCTTGGTGCTTTAATTGATTATAATCAATTTTGTCTTCTCATGTAATTCTATGACATAGTATATCGGGACATTAATTGAGTATATCTTGAATTGAAGTGGTACAAGCTCCTATGAGACGGAAAATATTATTTTTTGTATACTGTGCACAGTGTGAGAGAATTAAATATATTGGGTTAGTGTTTAATCAAGGTTAGTTTTTAGCTTGTTAAAAATGTAGGTTCAGCCTGTAAAAGAATTAGGTTAGTCTTTAGTTTGGTAAAAAGATAGATAAGTTTGATTCTTAGCTTGCAAAAGAATTAGGTTCTTATTGAGCTTGGTAAAGGGAAATTGTAAATGTTTGATTCTCAGTCTGGTAAAAGAATTAAGTTAGTCTTGAACCTGTGAAAATTATTGTAAGGGTTTGGTTCCTACCAGGGAAAGGGATCAAGGTTTGTGGATTGCGAAATCCCTACAGGAGTTCAGGGGACTAGACGTCAGTAAGGGTAGTTTGCCAAACTAGGATAAATCGATTATTCAATTTATCTATATCTGCTTGTTTTATTGTGCATTTAGATAAACACGCTTTTGTTGTAACTTAATAGCAATTGGTTAGGAAAATTGGTGATTTGTTTGATTGAAAAGTTAAATATTTAAATTTTTATAACTATCCAATTCATCCCCGTCTTGGGTAGATCAGTGGGTCAACAAAATGAATAAAATAACTCGATGTAGCTATGACCTACTACAACTTAAGAATACGTTCAGTAAGATGATAAGAATCAATACGTTCAGTAAGATGATAAGAATCTGTAAGAGTTTTAAGGCATTGCTTAAGGAGGTTGGGTCAATATTGACATATGACCTAAGTACAGGTAGGATATTCACATCCATCATCATCGTATGTAACTGACATTGCGTGTGAGCCAAATGCCGACGAGGTGGGTGATCAAGATTTAATTGACTTAAAGTGAAAAGATTCAAAGAAAATCAAATAAGGAAAAAACAAAACGTGGTTGTATGGATAGACAATCATTCCTTAGAGATACACTTAATTCTATCGCTAATACGTTTACTAAATCCTCAAAAAAAAAAAAAGAAAAAAAAAAAGAAACTTCTTGAACATAAGGTACTAGGGTACTTTTCTTCAAATATTGGGGCTTCATTTGGTATTGAGGACATGAATAAATATATAGATGTTGATAGGATCACAAATGATCTGCTGTTTAGGCTTACTTTCTTGAAGATGCCTCTTTAACACAAAAGGTATGGGTAATGAGAAATAAAAATCTAGGGCATTCTTATTTTTTTTTTTTGTAAGACAATAATTAGGTGGTTGTTTGTTTCCAATTACATTTATGTTGAAGACAATTATTGTGTTGTAATTCAGTTTTATGTGTAAGAGGATTATTGTGATGCAATTTGAGTTGTTTTTTTTTTTTTTTTTTTTTTTTTTGTGTTGAATTTGTGGAGGTTAATCCTAAATTTGAGCAAGTTTTCGGCCATACACAGTGCTGAAGTTTTGTTTTTTCAATGTTGAATTTTGATTTTTTTAATGTTCAACTGTATGTTTTTCATGATGAAACTTAGCAGGTTTGGTACTAAAGTCGTGTAATTTCAGTGCTAAAATTGTACATTTTCATGTCAAAACAATATTTTTCATGCTAAAACTTGGCAAATTTAATACTGAAATTGTGTATTTCAATGCTGAAATGTATATTTTCATGTTGAATCTGTATCTTTCATGCTGAAACTATGTATTTTAGTGCTGAAATTGTGTATTTTAGTGTTGTAATTTGAACAATTCTATGTTGAATACACTTGTTAATATTCTAAATTATAGGACGGATTTGGGAGATTTTAAAAACGAAATTAATAAATTATTTGATGAGCAAGAGTTTAAGGACCTATAAGATTTTTAATATAGTTAGGATAACACAATACTGTACATAATATGAGAAACAACCATGTAGAACATCTATATTGGAAGGTTATATTTATATGAAAGAAATTTTAGAAGGTCATGATGGGCGTTACTATGATACATTTAGGATGGTGTAGGATACATATAAGATATTTTATGAAATATTAATTTCTAGAAGTTACCTAAACCATACTAGGAATGTCAGTGTACAAGAGCAAGTAGGAATAGTTTTGTATATTGTCTCACAGAATGAATCTATATGACTTACCGCTGATCGTTTCCAACACTTTATAGAGACTATATCGCGGTATTTGCATCAGTTGTTAAAGGTTGTATGCAAATTAGGAGTTGAGATTGCACCTCTGGATTTGAACTAAGTCCTTCCGAAAATAAGATACAATTTGAGATTCTGCCCATTTATAAGGTAAAAGTATTTCTTACACAAAAATAGAAATTACTTAAAATAAATTAATTTAGAAATTTATTAATCATTTCAAGTATAATTGTATTGGATTGTGAGGGGGCAATAGATGACATCCGTGTTAATGCATCAATCCCGTTAGAAGATCAAATTCTCTTTCGAGTCGTAAAGTGGACATAACCCAAAATGTGATGTGTGTTTATACATTAAATATGATTTTTGCGTATGTATATTCAGGGTGGGAAGGAATTGCCAATAACTTTGGAGTTTTTTTTTCCTTATGTTTCACTAAACCGACAAATTTATTTTCAATGCCTCCCCTAGGTTTATGTATACATAATGATTTTATATCTAGATTTAGTAAATTACGAGTCTTAGAGATTTATAAATATTGCACAATATAGAAAAATATTATCTTGCGGATTCAAATTATACAAACACACATGGTTGCTTGACGCCATATAGGGGGAAGAGATATCAATTACGGGAATTTCGAGATAAACGTCCAACAAAAATAGAGGAGAAATTCAATCAATGTCACCCCTCTTTCTAAAATATTTTAGAACGTTGTTTCGGTGTTCTTGAAGATAAATTTAAAATTCTCAGGAAGATGCTTCCTCATCCGGTGAGGGTGCAAAAGTATATTCCAATTGCGCATTGTACGGTTCATAATTTTATAAGAATGCATGATTTGAATGACAACCTTTTATAAGATGTGGTATGAAGAGATATGAACAATATGAAGATGGGAGTTCGTCAGGACTACACCAATGACCTACTCATGTCCCTTTGACAACGAGTAATCAAAGTATAAAAAAAATGGGATATATTACGGATGCTATTGCTGAATCGATTTGGAATAATGCAAAATTCTGTGTGTATAAAATTAAAGAAGTTTTAATGTTTTGTTTCTTTAAATTACAACAAATTTATATATCAATTTTTCACTCACACTTTTTTTTTTCTTTATTTATAAAGAATATACCAATGGAAAATTATGACCCTCCATATTCATGCATATTTGGTCGAATGAGAATATTAACGGCATATACAAAAAAATCAATTGTGTATTTTTCAAGTGTCCAACTGATGAACAACATCAAAATTGCTTTATATGGGAGACGAATTTGATAATGATTTTCCTTGGGTGTATCCTCAATAGTTGAATTGGACAAGATTTTTCTTCTTCTTGTGGATGTAACATGATACTGATTCTTTTTTTGTTACTTGTATTTCTTTCGATTGTGATAGTTATTGTATTAAAGTAAAAAAAATTAAATTGAACATTTATTGTAAAATATAAGGTATTTATATTTAACATTTTAATATTTTAGCTATCTATTTTTACTTAATGTTTATTATGTTTTTGGATTTGTTATAATTTGATAATCATTATCACACATTTAAATAAATTTTAAAAAAATAGTTGAGCAATAAAATGTTGGTTAGGAAATTTGTATATTATCGTCAAACATATAAATAAATAAAAAATGTTGCAACTAAATGTGATTCTCAATTTCTGTTCTCATGAATTGCGAAAATAATTTCAAAATAATGGTCGTTACTAAACGTATTTCTCTGTTTTTGTTCTCACAAGGAAACAATTTTAGAATAATATAATTGTTACCGAACTTTATTATGTTTCTAGAAAGAAACATAATTCTATCGTTAACAAACATGATTTTGTTGTCAGAAGGGAATATGTTGGCCCAGTGATCTACCCAAGAGGGGGTGAATTGGGTAGTTATAAAAATTTAATTAAATATTAATCTTTTAACACTTAAATAATCAAAAAATCAATTTATCCTAAATCGATTATTATCTTTATAATGCAATGGATAACTGTTCAAATCTAGGTGTACACTCAAACAATAGGAAATAAAGAAAATAACGATGCAATATACCACGACATATCCTAGTTCACCAAGCTACTCTTGACTAATTCAGTTATCCGAGCCCCACGGAGATTTGCACCCACTAAACCACTAAGATTCCTTTAAACAGGTAGGAACCAAATCTTTACACAATGATTATTTTCATAAGTTCAGAATCAACCTTTACAATTTCCTTTTCACAAGCTAAGGAAGAGCCTCTATCTTTTTAACAGGCTAAAGACTAACTTAATTCTTTTATACTTAGGCTAAAAATCAAATCTCATCAAAATCACTCCAAGTATCATTTTCACCGGTAAGGATTGAACCATTATAAATCACACAAACTAATTCTATTCAGGAAGAATTAACACCTATCTCTTTTCACGGAAAAGAATAACCTAACATTTTTATACCTTAGATAAAGATCAAACCTCAATCTCTTTATCGGAAGAGATTGAAACCCAACTACCCCTGATTAGATATTCCCAACAATATCTAATCTGCACAAAACTCACCAATTACAATAAATCGATAAGTTTCTTTCCCCTAGGAGCTTCTACCACCTCAAGTATATTTAAACTCAATTAAAGTTCCGATAAATACTAGTGATAGAATTCAATGGAGAATTTAAAATATGATTATAAAAATAAGCGGGTAGTACATAATTAAGCTCGTAATCAAATTACTACAAAAATTGTTTTAAAATAATTTTTATGCACTTTAAAGTTCAAAAATGATTTCACAAGATTTAAAATCTAGGCAACCAGAATAATATATATAATCACAATAAACAATGAAAGCTTGAAACGATCTCACCAGGATATCACCGAAGAAATGAAAATTGACTCGCAACAAAGCTTAAATCAGTGACGCCAAAATAATCAATACTTATTCTCAAGAACTTTTATCAAGAATGATCTCACAATAATCTCTCGATATAATCTCAGAATAACAACTCTTAGAAAGCATACGAATTGAAAGTTCTTAATAGAATGATATATCGATATATGAAAAACGCAGGTCTATTTAAACCAATTTGAAACAGGCCCTCCAACGGCTAGTCCCCAAATGATATGATAAGTAAATGCATATATAGATCCCATATATCAATACCAATTAATTCTAGTCAATTTCACTCAAATATAGCTTTTAAAATATTCAATTAAGTCTCCCAAATATTTCTCAATCTCAAATTAAACTAGATAGGAAGTATTAAATATACCAATTTGAAAAACACTCTAATTTCATGTACCATATCTATAGGGATATTCAAATTGTAGTAATATATCTATAATGTGTTCAAATCCCTAAGATATCTCCAAAAGATCACCCAAAAAACTGTTAGTTAATGGTTAGTTTTGGATCAAATCCTGAAATCCCTTAGAATCTGAAACAACAAAGTGGGTCGACCAGCCTCTGCCCATCGGTCGACCGATCAATGTAGGATGCTAACCAAGCCATTATCAAATAACGGTCGGTTGACCGATCGATTCAGGATGCTCCTCAGGCCATTTTTCGGACTTGGTCGGTTAGCCAATCATTGATGGTCGGTTGACCGATCGATTCAGAGAGTTCACTTATCAGCCGTCTGTTGACCGATCTTTCTTGGTCGGTTAATCGACCGATTTAGAGACTTTTCCAATTCTCAGCTTATGCCCATCGGTTGACCGATCCTTCACGGTCGGTTAACCGATCATTGCTGGAACATTTTTCCTTAATTCATTTCAACTTCAATCTTCGACGTTTTCGACCCTTTAACCAATTTCTTTTCTCGGTTAATATTATTGACACAATTAATCAATTTTAAACACTAATATTTCTAGGTCAATTTTTCTTTTTCAATTTCACATTGGAGCAAATATGTGAACTAATTAGAATTCTAATAAAAAACACACATAAATATAAATCATTTTTGTGTCGTGTGTGATCCTAATCGGGATACATTAAGAGTAAAAAAATGATTTGAGTTATTTTTACCTAAATTCTTTAGAATCTTCAATCTCTTAATGTCTTTCTCTTTACCTATTTCTTTGCATCCTTAGCAATTACTTTATGATAACATCAACAATGGAACTTTTACACTGAAACAATCAATAAATTTGTTAGTTCCATAAAAAATATCAACACTTAATTGTCCATTAAAATCTTGGAATCAATAGAACATAATTCTGTTCTCAAATGGAAACAAAATTCTCATTCCATCCCATCACATTTTAATTTTTGGAAGTGGGATGGGAAAAATAGAAATACTAACCAAACGCCACCTTAGTATTTACTTGTATTTCTTTGCATGTTTTGATGGTATTTTTTGTACTATGTGAGTGTCAATTTTAATGTTGTTTAACCAAAACAAAAAATATTCTTTTTTATTTATAACCTACCTTCTTTTTTTCTGAGAGGTGTTCTCATCTCTATGTATTCCCTTCGCTATCCATCTCCATTGAGGGGCCGCGAGCCTAGCCACTAGGACTGGCTAATCATGTCTCGGTTGTGTTTCGTGTTGTGCCATCATCTGACACGAGCATGATAGCACGTAACACGAACACGATAAGATAAGTTATTGTGTTACACAATAACAAGAAATATTGACACAATACAATAAGATATTATGTCACAATAATTTTTTTTTTAACCCATTGCACATTAAAGACCTCTTAACACAATTTATAAAAGAACAAAATATTAGAAAATCATATAACTTCAAGAAAAACAAACCAAACAAACACACAAAAAAATCTACTAATACAATGGAACAACACACACTCAAAATAAAATAAAATCCACCAATACAGTGGAACTTTTTGAACAACATTCAAATGAACAACTACCAAATATAAAACGTTTACAATAACTGCTAATAAATCCATAATCCATAATTTAATGAGTGACTTAAGGTTCGAGAAAGTACCAGTAACACTAATATATATGGACTAAATTGTAATATTAGACAAATTTAGGGATTTTTTTATAAATATTTATTAGTATATTTTTATTTTAAAAATAATTTGTGAAATTATTGTGTGACCTATTATTTTTTTTCTTATCGTGTAACTAAAAACCCGATTAATTATTATCATGTTATATTTTTTCTTATCCTGGCATCTTAAAAATCTGATTAGTTATTATTATGTTGTTCGTGTCGCTTATTGAGTTATAATGTAAATTAAAAAATCGACATGTTTTTTATCGAGTTATCCGTAAGACATGTTACTCAATAAATTAAATCCGCACCCTATAAATTCGTCACTTTTGTAAATACCCGTTTTGTCAGGGTACCTGTGACCTCCCTATAAATTCGTGTCACTTTTGTAAATGCCCGTTAGTCCTCACTCTTAATGTGCGTTCCACTCGACAGATTGCATGGTAAGTTCCCATTTCTCCCTCTCTCGGCCTCTCACCATTGCGAATCGTTGTTCTTTCTTTATTGAACTCTGTCCTACATGAACTAGGTGTGGTTTCTCTTCTCTTTCCCCTCTTCCATTCTCCTCCTCACTATAGCGCATAATGCCTCCACCATCTATTCTCTTATTCTTTTTTTCGGTTTCCCAGGGTATTCCTTGCACTACGGTCGGCAGACTAATTCCTCGAAGTACTATCGGGCATCAGAAACGGTACACCATCTATTCTCTTATTCGTTTCTTCCTTCTCGCGCTTAAATTAAATTAGGTCTACATATTCAATTCAATTACATGTATTTAATTGCATTGAACATTATTCTATAGTGCATTTGCTTCTAATTAACTTAACTGTAGTGGAGGATAGTCATGCAAATTGAGAATTGCTAAAACCATTTGGGTTCCGATTAAAGAACTTGACGATTATGGTGCTGCCCTATTATATCTCTAACTTCGTTTGTAGTTTGCATCCGATAATCACTGTGTTATGACACGATTCACCTTCTTAACTTTATTTTCAATTTTTCACTTTTCAGCCTCCCTAGGGGAATGCATGCCTGAATAAATTGCTTCTTATATTGATCCTTCTGGTGGCATCACCGAAACACCCTGGATTATATGGTATAAATCAAGGAGCTGGGCTTAAGAAAAAGAACAGCGGGCATCTTCCAGTCTCAAAGTTGAAGTTCTCTGGTAAGGGTTTGCTGAGCTTGTGCGGAAAATTTGGTAATACTGCTGTGTCTCGGGGATCTTCTCTTTTATCTGTCAGCAGTAACACAGAGTACTGGATGTGACCCATATGTTAGTAAATGATTTTTTTTTTTTTTAATATTTAGGGCATGTTTGGTTGGATGGAATTAAGGTGGAATTGAATCATAATTCCACCTCTAATTCTCATTCTCTCACTTGGTTATACTATGTTATGAAAATCTTTGATTCCACTGAAAAAAAAAAAATGGAGGAATGACATTCCTTACTTCATTAAGTGGAATGACACTCATTCGATAGGAATGATTTTTTTCACTTTCAAAATGAAAATAAAAATAAAATTCTAAATAGAAAAATTTGTCGAAAGATAAATATTAGAAATATAATTTTTAGAGGGAATGGTAGATACACTAATTGGAGTAAAAATGTAGAGAGGGAATGTGGCTGGATATAAAACTTTCAAGAGAAAAAAATACTTGAGATAAAATTATACATTATTGAGAGAGTAAATTCAAGAGAAATTGCTAAAAAAAACAACTTAGAGATAACAATGTGTTAGTGAGAGAGTTGAGAGTATAAATTTTGGGAAATGAGTAGTTAGAGAAAGAAGAAAGATATTTTTTTTAGTTTATAATTCTGAGTATATTTACTTTCAACTTTATATATATTTATTGAAGTTATTATATTTGTGTCTTATTTGCATTTTAAATGTTACGCATACAATTCCATTCCTTTAGATACACAAGACAACCAGACAATAGACTAAACTAGTGATTCCGCTAATAATCCTACTTTATTAATTCTATTCAAGTCATATTCCATTACTTCAAACCAAACATGCAGTTATTGTTGCTTCCGATGGTGAGCTGTGCTGTTAACTCAAGTGCGTAGTTGCACATTTTTTCGGTTAATATTCTAGCTGGTGAAAGCATTAGATTGAGTCAAGACCACGAGGGGCTAGGGGTTCATTTTGGGTTTGTTGCACATAGTTATGAATTACATGCATAGATGTCCATATATTTATTGCAGTTATGTTCATCTTGACTGAATGCTTCATTATTTATCTACCTGTAAACAGATTCTGAACATTATGGACACATCTCATATTCCAAAAGAGGCAGAAACAAGTACCAGTAAAGACAAGATGTCTAATGGGGTGTTACATATGGACACAGATGATGATGAGGAGTTGATGGATTCAACATCAGTAAGAAATTTGGGTGCCCAATTTCTCAATAACTTTTGTAAAAAAGCCTCAAGAGCATTTTTCGAACAGTACGGGCTTATTAGTCACCAAATAAACTCCTACAACGACTTCATCAAATATGGGATTCAAAATATCTTTGATTCAATTGGTGAGATTGTGGTTGAGCCTGGGTATGATCCGTCAAAGAAGGGTGAAGGTGAATGGCGATATGCCTCGGTGACCTTTGGCAAGGTTGTCCTTGAACGACCCAGTTTCTGGACTGGTGAGAAGTTCACAGCTGATGGCGGTAAAGAATTCTTAAATTTGTTGCCCAGGCATGCTCGTCTTCAGAACATGACTTATTCAGCCAAGATTAAAGTCAAGACACACGTTCAGGTTGGAGATATAACTCGGTTCAACTACTATAGTGATTTTTTTCTTTGTTTTGTTATGGTTGTTGGACTTATCTATTTCTGCATTCTTTATGTTGACTGATTATATTGCCTTTACATTATAGCTCAAAATTTGCGAGTCTTGTGTATTTAGTGCTTCAAGTCATTTGGATTTTTATGACATATATCTTATATCCATCAGGCTCTTAAATATTTAAATGCCAGTACCAGTATACTCAACGTAGTGTTGAATCAGAAAGTGCCTTTGGTTGCTGTCGGTTGTCCATGTTGGTGACTTTGGGTGTCTAAGTTGGTGCCTTTGGTTGTCTGTGTTGGTGCCTTTGGTTGTCTGTGTTGGTGCTTTTAGTAGCTTTTACTCATGAAAAAACAGCAAAAAGGCCAGGATCTGCTTTGGTACAAGAGTGACTTACTGGAGATAGCCCTCTTAGTTGACTAGGTTACTGTTATGGTTTATAAGTTGGGCATTATGACTTTCAAATTGAAGCTCAAAATATCCAAATGGCATTTTGTGGTTACTGGTCTGCTGGCGCATACCCCATTCCCCCACTCATTGTCATCACGTTTTTTTGATGATTTTGTGGACTTGCAATGAATTGAGGAATTGGTGGATGACTCCAAATATGAAGTAGTGTTTGGTTGCATTGAATTGAAGTCTTGGAATTGGAATTAGAAAGGAAGGGATGCAAAATCTAAAAATTTATATGCGCTCATTTAATCTTTCTCAAACCAGTTTAGCAAACATACCCTAAATTCATGAATAACCTCTTTAATAATTATAGGTGTTTTCATGGGCAAAGGTGCAAGGCGTGGCGGGGCTGTAGTGTATGTCCCGAGGCGTTGGTGCATAGGCCCCACTATTTTTAATTTTTATTTTAAGAAATATATATAAAAAAAGGGCAGTCCGGTGCTACAAAGTTCCCGTTATGCGCGGCGTCCGGGGAAGGGTCAGACCACTTAAAATATACAAATATAAAAAATATAAGAAAACTATTAGATGCCATTAACCATTAAGGAAAGGATGCTTTGAGCCAGAAGTACGAAGTCCAAAATAATAAACCATGGCAGTACACTAGTATTGGAATAGAAGGGGGATATTCGAAAAACGGATTGATTTCTGGAGCCTTGTGTTTGAAGAACACTTCAAAAACACTCATGACATGTGCCCTTCAGTCAGGAACAATACTTGCATGACCAAATTCTTCAATCGATCGTGAACACTGAGCAATCATTCGATTTTTGCATTGGTTGTTCCCTTCACAACGGAGGAGAGGTCATTCAATTTTGTTGGTGGGTGAGGTTTGTTTGCTATTTAGATTATTAAATTAGATTGAAAGTATATTTAATAGGTTACCGTTGTTCTTTCTGAGGCGACCATGTTTTTTTTTTTCCCAATGGATCATGGTAACCAAACTAAAAGATATGGTTTGCTTGTTGGGCCTACAGCTGAAGCAGAAAAATCTGGAGGCACACAAAAATATTTTTGACTCCACTTTTACCATCCTATAATACAAAAATAGTAAGGCGATTCAACTATTTGACCACATTTGTTCAACCATCACCAATTCAGTGAGCAACAAACATTAATCTTCCATCCACAATTATTACATTACATTCCTTAAAATCACTTGATTTAGACTTTTAGGGATTGAAGTTATATTTCTCTAATGTCAAAGCCCCCATTGAAAGTGAAAAAAATAAAAAATGGCATGAGTAATTGTTGGCATGAGATAAGCCTGTGTCAAACATGTGGTATCAAAAAGCAATTTAATGCCATTTGACAAGTGCCAGAGACGTGTTGGTGTCAAACGCTTGTCGGTCATAGATGCCGGACCTCATAGGAGAGTCGGTGCAATAGAAGTTTTGTGCAACCACTTGGTTGTCCATTCATCACTAATTCAAAAATAATTAATCTGAAATGTCTCGTATTTCTCTGTAGTTCTATTTCCTCCATATGCAATCCTTTGACTTCCAAACTTCTCATCGAAATATTCCAATGCTCACTCTTTCTAATATTTTTGTCCTTAATATTCTTTGGTACCTAATTTTATGTTCTTGCGACTCAGGTATACACTAACACCATGGTAAAAAGTGATAAGTTTAAGACCGGAAAAGAACAATACCTTGAGAAGGATGTTATAGAACAAGACGAAAGAGAAATTCTCATTGGAAGGATTCCTGTGATGGTGAAATCTGATTTATGTTGGAAGAAAGATGTTGAGAAAGGTGATTGTGATTTTGACCATGGAGGATATTTCATAGTCAAGGGAGCGGAAAAGGTAAGTAATTTTTTGTTTTTTTTTTTAAATTTGATGTTTTACTTGCTTCTTTAGTATCTTAGATGGTTCCATGGGGCATAAATCAAGCTGCATGAATTGAACGAACTAATTGTGGTGTCACTTGAATGATTTGATATTATAAATTTAATGGCCCATTGTAGGAAACAATTCTATTTCTAATGCGTGCTTGCAGCATCACTGCCTTCAAAGCCTAGTTTGGATTTAAAATTTCATTTGCAATTGATCCCAACGAAGCATAGAGACAAGCATACTGAAACTTTGTTTTTCATAGAAATAGAATGGTAATATTTGTTTTATAAATTTTCATTTACATTTTAATCAGAAGGTGATATTGTTTTGTATTGAATGCATAATTCTGAACTCATTGTTGATTTACTTTTCAATTACATTTCCTCTAATATATTTTGTACAATACTGTATTAAAATTCTTATAGAGTCCTATACATATAACTATTCTTTATTTAGTTTACTTCCACTAATTTTGTTCATATATTTGCTCGAAAAGTAGTTACATTCTACCATTTAGTTTTTGGTGTTGCCCCTTAGTTGAGTTTTGGTACCAAATTCTACTGAATTGCGCTGAAAAGTTGAGCTCCTAGAGTTGAACTAAGGCATTGTTTGGTAAATTAAACATTGTAAACCGGATATTGAATTTTGAATGCCGAAAATGATAAGTCATTGAATTAACTAAACTGGAATCTTTTTAGTTATGCATTGAAATTGAAGCACTAAATCAAATGAGAGTATTCTCTAAATCCTACATGTCAAAGACTAATTTTTTTTTTTTTTAATTTGCCGACTGTAATTTATATTCTTCACTACATAGAAGTTCAAATTATTTACTAATATTCTAATTTAATATAATACTAAATTTTGTATATGTTGACACTAATATTTATAGAAAAACATATTTATATTTAAACTTTCAAGCACAAAATCTCATATGCTAATTCAAATCATCTCGATATTATATATATAACAAAACAATAACAACAACAACAATTAATCATTTGTCCCACTTAAGTAGGGTTGACTGCATGAATCCGTTTACACCATAATGAACGATCAAGGGTCATCCCCTCAGTCAGGCTTCGATATTATATATAAAAATGAAATGAAATTCGGAAGTGCAACAAATAGTTAATTTATTTTCATTGAATTCACTTATTTTTCTATAAGTTTGCAAAACTAAGTGAAATGGAAATTAAACATTGTAAACTGACTACTGAATTTTAAATGCCGAGAATGATAAGTCATTGAATTAAATATATTGAAAACTTCTTATTTATGCAATGAAATTGAAGCACTAAATTGAATGAAACAACAACAACAACTAAGCCTTTGTCCTACTTATGTAAGGTCGGTTACATGAATCTATTTACGCCATAGAGATTGATCAAGGGCCATCCCGAAGACTAAATCGAATGAAAGTATTTTATAAATCCTAGATGCGGATGACTAAATTTTTAATTTGCCAACTATATCCTTTACTAATTATAAGTTAAATTATTTACAAAATCATAGTTATTAGATGCTTTAGGTGCACTAAGGCATAAAGGTCCTTTGGAGCCTAGGCGCAAGGCGTAAGGCAAGCTTGAACCTGAGCCAAGTAAGGTGGCAACTTAAAAAAAAATATTGAGAATAATTGCTAGTATTGTGATGTATTGCAGATCTTCACTCAAAAAGAGAAACTAGGAACTAAATTTCAATTATTAAGAATAGAACACACTAGCATATGAGCCAATAAATAAGAAGAAACAACTAATAAAATTTTCAAATAAATTCAAGCATCCAAACATTCCATTCCAAATAAAAGTGGTTAAACATCCATATTAAAGTAAAAAACATTAATGATATCAAAAGTCAAGAATCAAACAACATCCTCTTAATCTAACAAAACAAACTCATCTTCATCCGTGGACATGGTCCTCCCATTCACATACTTCTCTTGTAGTCTCCTCCGAATTTGCATCTTCTTCATCTATAAGGCCAATTGGAGTGGAAGAAGAGTTTGCTACTTTCTAATTTCTAAGATTCACCCCTGGCGTCAAGTTTGATCAATAATTGTATCTACTATCTCCTACTCTTGCAACAATAGTTACATCTCCTCATGTCAATCCATTGTCGTCCTTATACACATACTCATTATCGCCATCGGAATCTCCATTAACATGTCCAATTAACCACTCATTGCTTTCATTAATTTCATTCAATGAGATAAGATGAATCAATTCCCTATTATGCTTCATAGACACCAAATTAGTTAACCTACCTTGAGCTAACCTATTTTTCTTCTTGCTGTGAAGCTGCAACAATTCATTTGCAATAAGATTAGTATTTAATTGGATTTTATATGTTCACTTAATGGCAAATTCAATATAATAAAATACATGTTGAAAAACACTTAATTTTGTTCGTAGCCGCATGCACTATGTGTAAAACGAAGCTTTTTTGTCGCAAACTTCTACAAGTTAGGTGTTGGACCACCTTATGGTGACCAACATTTAGCTATAAAATATAGTTAATTAGGAATCCTTAAATTAAATAGAGACAAATAAGTGGATAAAGAAGGCAAAAAAGTTAAAAGTTACCTGGTGCACTTTTGGTTATTTGTCTAATGGCCTATCTATCCCAAAAAGGTCATCCACTTTCTTATATTTTGCCAATTCCGCCCCAAGTGTATCTTGTGTTTCATGATTTGGAACCAACCTTGAAAAACAATTAATAAGCCATTTATCACCTCCTCATCTTGCTCTATATGGGGGTTCAAATAAAAGTATTACGGATTCAAAAAGTGATCTGTTGCATGCAAAGGACAATGAAAACTATCATAATTCGTAGCATTGAATAGAATTCTCACATATTACATCCATCTCGATATCAGTGCACAAGCTCGAGACCTCTATTCTTCACTTGATCATTTTCGCCCTCTTTAGTTTGCTTCCCCTTTCGTTTTTTCACAATGTTTCTAGGCCAGGGGTGAAATAAATATCAATAGGCCCTTTTTGCTTTGGCTTTTTTGGAGCAATTGTGTGCAAACTTCTACTTTATGCAACTTGACTTTTACTAGCCATCACCTCTTGAACCTTATTATCGTCCTCATCCTCATTTTCAAAGTCATAAAAGTTCGGTAGTTCTAAATTAACTTACTCTTTTTTCTTTTCGGACATGTATTCTTCAATTTTTTCCTGCACACGAGATAGACATTTTCTGCAAACGTAGTATTCCCATGCCCGCCAATAATGTGTTGTTTAGCCCAATAAATGCCGCCTTTGGTTACTTTCCCACAAAATTGCAAACAACTGTATTTTGTCTTGCACATTTACCAAATGTGCATATTTCCACACAAGATCTTCTGATCCTTCACTTGCCAATTAATTTGATTCCTAAATGAACAAAGATTCTAATATAAAATAATAATAATTGATCAGCAATTATAGCATAAAAACCAAACTTTTAAGAAACAACAATAAGATAAAATAAGAAAATGATAAATTTGAATGGGGGGAAAAAAAAAAAAAGAATCCGTAGAAATGAAAACAGAAAAAGAAAAAACAAAAGCGAAGAAGAAGAAGAAACAAGGGCGAAGTAGAAGAAGAAAAACCATCGAAGAAGAGAGAGGAGAGTCTAAACTGGAGTCTGGAATGATCAAGAAGAAGCAGTGAGTGAACTATCCTTGCTGCAGAATGGGGGATTCTTCATTGCTCTTGGATTGTCAGGTAAGTATTAGGGTTTCATTTTAATTAATTAAAGAGGGTTAATTTGTAATTTAAGAGAGTCAATAGCTGGACTTAATTGAGGCGCACCAGCCTTGCGCCTGAAGCCTTGCGTTTTACACCCTAAGACTTGCGTCTTATGCAACGCACTGCTCCTTGACCTAGGCAAAGCGCAGGCTTGCGCCTTTGTGCGCCTTGCACGTAGGCGTGCTTTTCACAACTATGGGTTTCATTTTAATTAATTAAGGGGGGTTAATTTGTAATTTAAGAGAGTCAATAGCTGGACTTAATTGAGGCGCACCTGCCTTGCGCCTGAAGCCTTGCATTTTACACCCTAAGACTTGCGTCTTATGCAACGCACTGCTCCTTGACCTAGGTGAAGCGCAGGCTTGCGCCTTTGTGCACCTTGCACGTAGGCGTGCTTTTCACAACTATGGGCATTATCATTATTCCTTTGGAATGGTGATTTCCCCATTTTGATGTAATTACAATTCCTTAGGAGGGACGTGGTAATTGAGATTCCATTCCATCAGTGAATGTAGTTACGACTTAAATAACACACAAGTGCACTCTTAAATTTGAAAAATAATGTACTTCGTCATAATATAGGATACTATGATATATATATCAATGTTGTAAAAGGCATTCATGAGGCTCGACCAGAGGCAGGGCGGTCCTAAACTATCCCGGGCAATGTGGGGGGGCTATTTTCCAGCTGGGCTTGTGCCCAGATGCTGTGGGCGACGTCTAACTTCGCCCCGGACGAAGTTCGATGGGGTTTATGCCCTGTGTTTCCATCACTGAAAAAATCAGGAGAGAAAAAACGTGTGATGACCCACGCCTCGGGGCTTACGCCTCGTCTCCAATAGGTCAAAATGCTCCGCCCAACGCCTCCGCCTCTTGCAACATTGATATATATATATATATATATATATATATGTATATGTATATGTGTATATAATAAAACATGAAGGAGTATACTTTCTGAAGACATTTTCAAGACGTATTGTTGGCTAGGTTCTGGCAACAATTGTCTCGTGGTAGGAGGCTCAGGTGTGGGTCGAGTCGCATTTGAACGCATTATGAGGCTAGGGTATGCACATTTCCTGACATCAATTGGTTTTAGGATAAGTGGTAGTGCCTTAGGTCCTACAAATGGTATCAAAGTTAAGGTCACAAGGGAACAATATCTTGGGGGAGTTTGTTGGCCAGGTTTTGGCAACAATTGTTCTGTGGCAAGAAGTCTGGTTGTGTGTTGAGTCATAATCGAATACAGTGGGCACTTGTGTGTGATGTGGAATGCATTATAACGTTAGGGTATGCATCTTTTCTAACACCAATTTGTTTTAGGATGCGTAATAGCGCCTAAGGTTCTACACATAGTTTCGAGTATAAAAGAGAAAAAGTAAACATTGCAGATGTTATAAGAGTACATGTTGCAAATATTGTATTCCACATTGACCGAATGCATAAAATGAAGAATTAAATCTTCTTATATTAAACAGTTGCAAGCTAATTAGTAGACTCTCAGAATCACGTGAACAAGGGTAGGCATTTGACTACGTTCAATTTAGCTCAAATCTTTTGTTCAACTTTGCTGGTTTAGCTCAGTAAATTAGTCGTTGAGGTTCAATGGTTTAGCCAGTTCAATTGCTGGGTTTTTTAATTTTAACGAAACTGAACAGTTATTGTGGTGTATTCCGTTGTTTTGAGTAAAGCGGTTTGTTTTTAGGACTTATCGACTGTTCAATAGGTTTAATTCCCTGTTCAGGTTCGGTTTTTAAATCACTGCTAACTATTAACTTACGATTTTTCTTTTTAAAATTAGGGTATTTTTTAATCTACGCCTTCAGTCAAGAGTTTACGGTAATATATATGTATAAATTATACTTATCAATGCAAACATACGTGCATAAATACGTCCATATATATATATATATATATAAGTAGCTTTTATGTATATACAATGTAAATTGTAAATATATTTTATAATTTTAAAATAAATATATCATAAAAATTGTTTTAGATCATAAATAAAACATCCATTGTTATATCTATTGGATTTTGTATTTAGTTTTTTGATGTTTGAAACTATTTTGTAAATTATAGTTTGTTATATGGTTTAATTATTTTTGTCGAACAAATTCTTATTCGAATGGCCACTAATGTATGTAATCAAACTGATGGGAATCGAATGGCCATAATAATTGGAATCGTAATTCTTGATGTAACTAAAGGAATACGGAATACCGATTCCAACATCATTCTGATTCCAACGCATTTTTATTAGTTCAACCAAATGTTACGCAAGTACTTAAATTACTGAGGTCAATTCTTTCTGCTTGTGAGACTGTGCATGTTAAACCCATATTACAACTTGAATGACAGCCGTTACTGCTTAATCAACCGAATCCGACAATCGCTATTATCCTGCAGTATGTGATTTCTCTATACGTGTTCACTAGCATTTCATACCAGTTTTGGCAACCGTTTTAAACAATATGCTGACTGCCCCCAATGAACCTCATCTTTCGTTTCACTATTGTATTATATATCATGTGCCTCTTGATATCTCCGATAACTTTATAGGCGTTGCGACTATGATGGCTTACTTTTCTTTTGATGTTTGAATGTAAATGATAAAAGATCCAAAAAGCTGTAGAATCAGCTTCGTATATGCTAAAACTATCATCATTGTTGTCTAAATCAAGTCATTTACAAAAATTATGGGTTTTGAGCAGTGCCTGCATTGATGGAGTGATGGTGTGTCAATTTGATCGCAACTGCTTACTAGGTTATAATGCAATGAAGCTAGCCTCTTTTCATGTTAGCTGCCGATAGGTCAATTGTTTGATAACTTATATTATTCTGACTATTTTTTTTTTTCATTTTATCTTTGTTTTATTTTTTTGGGGTCGGGGGACCTTTGGGGTCGGGGGGGGGGGGGGGGGGGGGGGTTCATTAATCTGGATTCATTTTTCCAGTTTTCGTCTTTTCCTCTTGAGGCATTGCAACTGATTTCTTTCTGATTGATTTACTTCTTTAGTTGGCATAGTGAATACAAACTGTTGATGCTATTGGAATGATTTAATTGGTTTTCTTTTCAGCCAAATTGATCTACACACACCCACACAATTCTTTTTTTTTTCGCTGTGCTCACCAGTAAAAAATTCCTGTACTTTTTGCTGCAGACATTCATTGCACAAGAGCAACTAAGCTTGAAGAGACTTTGGGTGTCAAACAATCCAACTTGGACAGTTTCATACCGTCCACATTCTAGAAGAAGAAGAGTCTATATAAAACTAGTGGATACTCTTAAAGAAGATGAGCTTCTTAAAGGGGGAGCAAAGGTGCTTTCTGTATACTTCTTTGTAGTGGAGATCCCATTATGGATATTGTTCTTTGCCCTTGGTGCGTCATCAGATAAAGAGGTTGTTCATCTGATTGAGTCAGACATTGAAGATACTAATATTGCCAATATACTTGTTGCATCAATTCATAATGCGGACAAGGAGTGTGAGGGCTTTCGCAAAGGTGGAAGGGCTCTCGGTCATATTGAAGAAGAACTAAGAAAAACCAAATTTCCTCCTGCTGAATCTGTTGAAGATTGCATTAGGAATTATTTGTTCCCCAATCTCACTGGTTTCAAACAGAAGGCTCGCTTTCTTGGTTATATGGTGAAGTGTCTCTTGGAAGCTTATACTGGCCGTAGAAAAGTAGATAATAGAGACGATTTCAGGAACAAGAGATTGGAAATGGCTGCCGAGCTACTTGAGCGAGAGCTAAGAGTGCATATTAAACACGCTGAAAGGCGCATGGTAAAGGCTATGCAGAGAGATCTGTATGGGGATCGTAACATGCATCCAATTGAACACTATCTGGATTCATCAATTATCACCAACGGTCTTTCTAGGGCATTTTCTGCTGGAGGATGGTCGCACCCTTACAAGAGGACGGAAAGGATCTCTGGGGTAGTGGCAATGCTTAGGCGAACAAATCCATTGCAGATGACAGCTGATATGAGGAAAACACGTCAGCAGGTGCTATACACAGGGAAAGTTGGAGATGCCAGATATCCGTAAGTTATTTGAACTCATACAGGCTCTAGTTATCTGTACCTCGATACTCCATTTCCCTATGTAAGACTCCAACCTTTGCATGGCAATTTCTTTTAAGTTGTTCCCATATTTATGCCTATATAAAAAGTCGATCTGTCATTTTTCCTTATGCTTCTATTCTACCTTCTTGTACATTAATATAAAATCTCATAGTTAGAAAATTCAAAACAAGGAGGATAGATATGACATTCTAACTTTTAAATGTGATATGATTGCATAAATGCACACTGCCTTGAATTTGAAGTTCTCGAGAAGCCAGCCTGTTTTGGGACAGCAAAAGTGCATAGACTCTAGAAGATGTTGATTTTTACCTGATCAGGTTGTTTATCACAGGATGGATGTTACCATATTCTTACACGATAGGATTAGGAAATGGTATGCTATCAAAGTTTGCCTTGTTGCACTTATTCTTATGTAATTTCTGATTGAATTATCACAAGTTCTCTGTGATTCTGGAGACTTTGTTTGATATTCTACTACTAATTGTAGAAATCAAAACAAAGAGTTGGTGATAGAGATCAAATAAAACCACCGCTTCGAACTTATGTACGGTGGGGAAAAACAATTCATTAGTAATTATTATTTCTATTTTAAAATTATGGCCGTTATATTCATTAGTTCCATTTTATGATTACAGCCATTAAATAGCCGTTATGCTTGTGTTTTCCATTTTAGAATTATGTCCGTTAGGTAGCCGTTATGCTTATTATTTTCATTTTTAGATTAAGCCTATATAATGAAGTTTCGTTGTATTGGAAGAGAACTTGATTATTGATTATTGAGTTATTTAGAAAATCTTTATTTTCTTTTTATTTCTTTTCTTTTCAATTGGCTTCTGTCATCCATTGGTGTTCAGAGCTTCAAGTTGATCTTGGGTTTACAGCAATCCTAGATCTAAAACACAAGCCGTCAACCCCATTGAATCCTTCAGATCTACTGTTCACGCCGCTGCTCACCACGACCAGCCCTCCAATGATCCAGATCCAACCTTCACCATCCTAGATCCTGGATCAACAGACCTTGAGAGGCCTTGCTGGACCCTACTCCAGCATTCACCAGCTAGCCCCGCCTCTCCCAAGGCTTCCGCTGCTCGCTGAAACTCCCTCCATCCCCCTGCTGCTGATGTCGCCGACAACCCTACAAATATTGTGGTTGTTGATCTCTGTGTCCTAGGCACAATTTAGTAAGTCATAATATATATATATATCCAGAAATTATTTGCTTTAAAAAACTGTTATTGAATCATTTTATTTCATTAAGTAATAATAGTAGATTTATTTCTAATTTTTTGCTTTTAAAAAAAAAAAGTTTAAACAAAATAAAAAAAATCGGAAAAATAGAAACAGAAAATATATACACATATACCGTTAATTTATTCTCATGTTGCATTTCATAGTCACTAGCTACTCTTATTGCATCATTTTCCCTTTTTGATCACATAATGCTAGTAGTTCTTTTAAGAACTGGGTTTAACATCAACATTCCTTTAAACCAACCCATGCCTATTCGCGATTTATAAAAATCCTAAAACTCATTCAACATGAAGTCTAAATCATCTTGACTAAACCTAACCTTGAAAATTCTGTTGACCACCTTCGAGAGGAATTGAACCAAAATTGAGATGATTTATCTATCGACCTCCGTAAGCGACAAACTGAATTTCATGAGGAAATCCACATTGAGTTAGGTAGGCTGATCACCCAACAATTCAGACAACTATTTAAGAAACACCTAAACCATAGGGCTAGGCATATGGAAAAACAAGCGGTAGGGGAAAATAGAGCAGAGTCTAGTTTTTCTCACAAAGCACATCCACCATTTTATAACTAAATACCCACTTTTTTGAGAGTTCCAAATTCGAGTTTGTTTCCAACCTTAGCACCCTCTCACATTCACCTTGAACACTGGTAGACCTACCAGCGACTTTGACAGGAGCATTCCCCTATAGAATTGTCACCCTGTGGTCCCTAAATCTCAATTTGATGACACGCCTGAATTTTTTGATGGAGTATACCCACTTGAGGAAGATACACATGCCTATCTGAGACATATGAGAACCCAAAATAGGCCCCTATCGAACTCGCTATGACTATGAAGATATCACTAGAAAGTATTGGCCCGAGTATTCCTCAGAGAGAGAGAGAGAGAGAGAGGGGGGGGGGGGGGGGGGGGAGGGTGAATTGGGTATTGCAAATAAATCTAACCAATTTTTAGTTTCTTTTACTTAACACTTAATAGATATTCAATGCAATCAAAGTGTCAACAAATGCAACGGAATAATAAAGCAAGTATAAACAGACACACACAAGTATAGAGTAAGACACAAGAGACACCATAGTTGTTAAAGGCTCTAGGTGCACCGAGGCGCACAATGAGTCCCAGAGCCTAGGCACGAGGCGCAAGGCGAGACGCTAGCCTGAGCGAAGCCAGGCGCACGACATTAAAAAACATAAAAAGAATTTATAACATCAATATACTGCAAATCTAGAATCAAGAAATAAAACTATTAACTATATTTCAACTATAAAAAAATTAAACACACTCACAAGTCGCATGTGAGCTAATAAATGAGAAAAAATAATTAATAAAATTTTCAAATAAATTCAATCAATCAAGAATCTTAAAAAACAGAAAATAGGGAATTGAAATTGCTTAAATAAATAATTAATTAAACAAATAAATAATAAAATAGATAAACAATAACAGTATAAGAAAGAAAAAAAAAATAAACATACTCGAAGGGAAAGGGAAGACCGACGAAAAGGGAAGACCGACGAACAAAGACCAGGGGAAGGACAAAGCAAGGTAAGAAGACGTTGAACAGGGGAAGAAGAAACATGGCAAGAAGAAGAATAGGGGCATAACGAAGACTGGAAGAAGAAGAAGATTCGAAGGAGAAGGAGAAAAAGTTCGAAGAAGAAGGAGAAGACGACTTAGGCTTGCTAGACTGCATGTTAATCTAAAAAAATGCTCCTTTATGCAACCCCAAGGGTTTTTCTTATGATTTATAGTGTTTGCTCAAGGCATTGTTACTTACCTTGAAAAGGTCAAAGCCATTAGAGAGTGACCCGAATCTAAAACCATTCCGAATGTTCATACTTTTCATGGGTTAGTCACTTTCCATATGCACTTTATAAAAGGGTTTAGCACCATTATGGCCCCGACAACTGATTGCGTGAAGAAGGGAGAGTCGAATAGACTAAGGTGGCATCTCAAACTTTCCTTGTCATTAAAGACAAGATGATTGAGGCACCTTTCTTAAGGCACCCTGACTTTTCTAAGGTCTTTGAGGTTGCTTGTGATGCATCTAACATTGAGATTGGGGGCATGTTATGTTAGAAGGGTCATCCAATAGCATATTTCAGCGAAAAACTCAATGAAGCCGAACAAAAATATTCTACTTATGGTAAAGAGTTTTATGATGTTTTATAGGCTCTTCACCATTGGAAATTTTATGTATTACCCAAGAGTTTGTTTTGTATTTTGACCATCAAACACTTACGGTGCATTTGGTTGGAAGGAATGGGAGTAGAATGGAATCGCAATTCCACCCTCAATTCCGATTCCTTTGATTGGTTGTTCAATGGAATAAAAAATTTGATTCTATTGGAATGAAAATCGATGGAATTGGATTCCATACTTCCTGGGGCTGAATCGGATTCCATAGTTCATGGTAATTTTTTTTTCTTTTTCGGGTTACACCTAAAATACCTCACCTCATTTTGGCCTATAATTCTCAATTTGAGAGTGATTTCGATATTTCCTATAAATTAATTTTATCAATTTAGTTCTATATTAATTTGAATAAAAAAAATTCATTAAATGATGGAAAAAAATAATTTTTTTCTCAATTTTATATTTTTATTTTGAAAAAGAAAATAAATTTTTTTCTTCTAAATTTGAGAACAAAAAAATATGTTCTTCTCGAAATAGAAACAAAAATCTGGGAACAAAAAATCTAATTGTTTTCCTGAATCAAAAATAGAAATTTGAGAACCAAATTTTTTTTATATAGGAAATGGAAGTGGAAATCTGAGAACAAAAAATATGTTTTTATTCCTAAACAAAAATAAATATTTGAGAAAAAAATCTATTTATGCTCCCAAAGCAAAAACAAAAATTTAAGAACAAAATGATTTTAGCTGTTGGTAGGGGTGTGCAACGGGCGGTTTGGGGCGGTTTGGACCAAAACCACGGACCAAACCAATACTAGGCGGGTTAGATTAGTTTGAACCGTGGGCCGCCCAATGATGTGCGGGTTGGGGCGGGTTGGAGTGTGCGGGTTGGCTAGTGTAAACCGCGGGCTACCCAATAGTGTGCGGATTGGGCCTATTTTTGGATTGGGCTAACTAGAATTGTAGATTGCTCAAGACAGTGAATGAATTTAGGAAGAAATTTTCACAAAGATGGAGAATGAATTAGGATTCAGGAAGAACGACGAGAACAAGATGCAAGAAGAATGATCAATGGTGGTTGGAACATATAGAAACCGTAGCCAAAGTCTTAGATATTATTTATATCTTCACAAAAAGAAATTTTTTTTGTATTCTACTTGGCGAGCGGGTTGAACCTGTAAGAAAATGGACCAAACCGTAACCCAGCCATTCATGTGCGGTTTTCAAAGTTTATGACCCGCGCAATGTGCGAGTTTGTATTGGGCGGTTTTTTTACGGTGTGGTTTGGGCGGTTTGGACGGTTTTGGCGGGTTGGACCGATCCGTTGCACATCCCTAGCTGTTGGTAGATTTTGAACATTTTCCACATAGGATATTACTCATATTTTGTAGTCATTTTTTAAAATAAATTATTATTATGTATATTTGTGAATGAATTTGATCTCAAAATTGATATGTAAAAGAATCCTATTTCATTCCATTCCTTTAAACTACAACAACAGAGAATGGAATAGTGCTTCCGTTGACAAATCCATTCCATTCCTTTTCTCATTTAATTCTTTCTCCCATTCCATTCCACTTTGATTCTATTCTATTCAACCAAATGAGCGGTCAGGTATCTTCAACCCCCAAAGAAGTTTAGTGCCAAACATGCGGGATGAGTTGAGTTCCTTCAAGATTATACGTTTGTCCTTAATCGTAGGTCCGGTGTAGAGAACAAACCTGCAGATGCTGTTGGTTGGATTTGTATTTTTTTACAATCTATGAATATGCATGTTTTTGGGATTGAAAGAATAAAAGATGAGTACTCGACTTGGTCTGATTTTAGTATCATTTTTAATGAAATCTCAAAGGGATCACGATTTTACTATCTTGATTATTTTCTTCGAGATGGTTACCAATTTTGTTGTGCGTTCCCCGTATTTCTCTTTGCGACTTTTTAGATTAGGAATTACTCGCTGGGGACCTATTGGTTTGGTGGAGGACATGTTTTATTGGCCTCTTTGAAGTAAGATGTTTCCAAGATTGTGTTGCAATGTCGAACGAGCCAACTAGCCACAATGTCGAACGAGCCAACTAGCTAAGGCTAGGAAGAACAACACGGGCATGTATATGCCTTTACTGATTCTTCACATGCCATGGAAGGACTTAGGTATGGACTTTGTCCTTGGTCTAACTAGGACGACTCAGGGTCATGACTCGGTTATAGTTGTTGTGGATGGGTTTTCAAAAATGGCTTGTTCAACACAAGCATGTATACACCTATACTAATTCCTCACATGCCATGGAAGGACCTAAGTATGAACTTTGTCCTTGGTCTACCTAGGACGATTTGGGTCATGACTCAATTATAGTTGTCGTAGATGGGTTTAAAAAATGGCTTGTTTAATCCCTTGTAGTAAACCGACTGATGCATCGCTTGTGGCTAAGTTATTTTTTGGGAAAGTGGTTCGAATGGTTGACCTACTTCTATTGTGTTTGATCAATATGTTAAATTTGTTAGCTACTTTTGGAAAACACTTGGAGCTTTTTGGTACTTGTTCGAAAATTTTTCTCAGCCTTTCACCCCAAATTGATTGGCAAACTGAGGTCGTCAATCGTAGTTTAGGCAATTTATTTCGTTGTCTAGTTGGTGATAAGTTGGGTAATTGGGACTTATTATTGGCTACCGCAAAGTTTGCTAATAATACTCTATGGGCAAAAGTACTTTTGAGATTGTGCATGGTTTCTCACCTTGCCAACCAATTGACCTTATCCCATTGCCCCTCGATTCTTGCCCTTTTGAAACAGCTGAATCATTTGCCCAACGTATACGTGATCTTCATGCTGATGTTAGGCGCAAAATATTCATGAAAATTATAAACTTCTTGTTGATGTTCATCATAGGAACATAGAATTCAGGGTGGGTGAGGATGTGATGGTTCGGGTACATCTTGAACGATACCTTAGACACTCCTTCAAGAAATTGCATGCTAGAGCTACTGGAGCACACTGTATTCTTCATAGACTTGGCCTCTAATGCTTATTTATTGGATTTGCCATCTGATATGCATATTACTCCAGTTTTCAATGTGGAAGACTTGGTATCTTATCGAGGCATGCTCGAGCCTCCTTATGTTTTTGCAGGTGTTCCTCCTGAGAAAGCTATTATTTTGCTTGGACCAATCCCAATGCTACCTATTGACGATCAAATTGAAGAGGTACTAGAGGACGAGATCATTGGCCCTTCACAAAAGGGATTTCAAAGATATGATCACTCTCGGATGCTACTTGGCTTCAAGATGAAGAGTTACGCCGACTTGCACCCGATCTCTTGGAGCAATATCATTCATATAACTATCCAAAGGCGAGTTTTTTTTTTTTTAAAGTCAGGGAGAATTGATAGGATCAAAGAACACCAACGCTTTGAACTTATGTACGACTGGGGAAAAAACACGTTAGTATTTATTATTTCCATTTTAGAATTGTAGCTGTTAAGTAGTCATTATGTTTATTATTTCCATTTTAAAATTATAGCCGTTCTGTTTGTTATTTCCATGTTAGTATTATAGCTGTTAAGTAGCCGTTATGTTTATTATTTCATTAGATTAAGCCTATATAATGAAGCCTTCATTGTATTGAAAGAGACAACTTCATTATTGATTATGTAATTATTCAGAAAATCTTTATTTTATTTTTTTCTTTTCTTTTTAATCTGCTTTTGTCATCAGTTGGTGAATGAATTCTCTTCGGATGATTAAAATAAATTGTGGCCTCTTTGTATGCATCTGCTTCCCAGTTAGTGGCTTCAGCATTTCACAGCATTTGTTTTTCAGCATATTCTGTCTGTTGCTTGCTTTTATTTTTTCACAAATTCTAAAATCTCAAGAATCCACTTCTTTTTTTCGTATGCTAAATGAGGAGCTCATGATTGTAGTAACCGTAGCTCTATAGTTTAGGCTGATTTATCCATTCGGGCATAATTTTTCTCTCTTACTAGTAAACCCACAATACCCCATTACCCACAACACCCTATACGAGCTCTGAGGCACTCTATTTTACTTGAGCAATTTGTTGAAATAACTATGTTATGCACCTGTTACAAAAATCCTTTTTGGAAAATGAGTGTGCCTGATGTATACGGACGTCTATTCAATCTGTTGCTGATGCATTTATTTGGAGTCAATTCTTATGGGCCTATAGAAGTATTTGATACGTTTATATGAAGTTCTTGTGTGAGGAAGTCATGGAATATTCCTATATTCCTTCAAGATGCCTTATAGAAGTTGAACTTATCTTTTGCTACCCTTTTTTCCTTCTTGTCATTATGTCGATGGTCGGAACCAATGTTTTGTGTGTTTCTATGAGTTGTATGCATCATATATTTCCATTTGCCTTGTACGGTTAAGTTCTTATTTTTTTAAAAAAAATTTAATTACGAGTTTGACGTGTTTGGTTGCAGGCACCCTTCCCATTGGGGAAAAATTTGCTTCCTCTCCACCCCAGATGGTGAAAACTGTGGGTTAGTTAAAAATTTGGCCAGCACAGGACTTGTCAGTACAAATGTCTTGGAACCTCTCCTTGAAAAATTGCTGGATTGTGGAATGGAGAAGTTGGTCGATGATACCTCATCTTCACTAAGTGGAAAAGACAAGGTTTTTCTGGACGGGGAATGGGTTGGAGTATGTGACGATTCTGCTTTTTTTGTTGCAGAGCTAAGGGACAAGAGGCGAAAGAATGAATTCCCACACCAGGTAATCTCTTATTCAGTACATGCCGCATGGTTAAGTTTTTGATTTACGTTGTATTTTGAATTTCGTTTTTGATGCTATTTGTCGCAGGTAAATAGAACCATGATGCAAAAAAATGGGTTTCTAGCAACCTAAATTATATTTGAAGTTTCCATCGCCAATTGGTATATGCAAAATCCTCGTGAAAATAGTGTAGCACAGAACACTACCTTGGGGGTGGGGGTGGGGGGAGTGAAATTGGATAGAGAAAATCAAAGTAAAACTTTAACTCCAAAAATATTTGTATAATAATTAATAAACAAGAGTATATGGGAAGCGATTTAATTACAAGCACGATATAACAATAAGGTAAATAATCAGTCACACACAATGATAAATAAAGGAAGAGAGAGTCACTGCGATTTATGGTAGTTCCGAAAGACTTGGCTACGTTTTCTCCTCTAGTGCCCTCCTACATTTTTTCGTATAGAGCCCATATATATATATATTTATTAACCTTATGTTAAAAATGATTTTTTTTTGCTAAAGGTAATTGGTGGGCCCATCCAATATTAGTGTATAAACATAAAAAATTTGTAAAAATAATTTGGCTATTTTCCAATTTTACAAATATTATGAATTACAAATAATTATATAAATAGGCTCCTTGTTCTCCTCTGAGCTCCATGGAGCGTTCAATCACTAAATCCACCGATCTTCTAACGGGGGAAGACCAAACCTCGCAACCACTTGGGAAGTCCTCAGATTCCTTGAGTCAAGTAAAATATTATTACTCAACTCTGCTTAGAATGCTACCCCCCACACTTATGATGATGCCTCTAGAAAACTTTTTAATTGATCAATCAAGAATCAACTACTGTATTTAGACTCAAAAACACACAAATAACATATCAAAATATCAAGAACGAAGATTATGCGAATCGATATTTTTTTTTTTGTGTTTCTACTCAAGAACAAGAGAGTAAGAAATATTTGGCTTGAATGAAGTGTTTAGATCTCTTGTCATGTGTTAGACAAATTATGAGTAGAATAGCTCATTTAGGAAGCCAATCATCAGTTCCAGAATTGCAGATTTTACCAAATCTGAACGATCTAGTCGACCAAATAGTTTTGTTGGTCAATCAGACTCCTTCAGATTTAGTCTGAAAAGCATTGGTTTATGTGTCGACCAGATGGCCTAGTTGGTCGACCATATGGCCTTGTTGGTCGACCAGACTCCTTCAGATTTTCTACCAGATTTTGTTATTTTCTTTTGTCACTTTGTCATTTTTTTCCAGTCAATTTTCCATTAAAATATAAAGAAAAAAGAAGGGTAAACACGTCACTTAGCATATTTTGACGCCGAAATCTGTTTATTTAAAATGATAGGGTCCTCGTTTAAACACTGTCCGAAGAAAATGTTGGTCTTAATATTAAGCAGTATACAATCAACATACTCTACACTTGGCAAAAGTGTTAGAATTAGAAAAGAGAAAAGTTGAAAATTCAGAGATTCATTTAGAAGTGTTGAGATCGAAAATGAGAATTAATTACAATAGATTTGTCACATATTCATGATAGATAATATAGTTCCAATTGCATGTATATGCAATCAGTGCATCAATATGAACTTTTGTCTGGATATTAAGGATTACAGTTTTTTTCCCTAAAATTTTGGGGTTGTAACATATATAATCTTGCAAATTTATATGCAAATATTGCTACAATTAGGGGTTCTTGGCAAAATCTGGGTGTGGCGAAATTTGGGTGTCACGGCAACCCTATGTCCGCTGACAGTTACAGCTGAAGTTTCCACCTTACATGGTTCCTGTAAAGTCCAGGTGTATGAATGTAGTTAATTGAAATCCATCTCCACTGCGCTATTCTGATTCCCGTTCTTAAAAAATATCGTTACATGTTTTCGTATGCATCTCTGTCTCTCTCTCTTCTCTCCCTTTGTGCTGTTCATATGTTACTTAATTACTTGCTTTGCTTATGAACCTGTATGTTAATTTTTTATTCTCATAGGTGGAAATTAGAAGAGATGTTCAGCATGCAGAAGTTAGGATATTTTCAGATGCAGGGAGGATTCTGCGCCCTCTCTTAGTTGTTGAAAATATGAAGATGATCAAATTTCTGAAAGGGGGTGAATTTTCCTTTCAGTCTTTGCTTGACAATGGAATAGTTGAGCTTATTGGAACTGAAGAAGAAGAGGATTGTTGCACAGCATGGGGAATCAAATACCTCTTCATGGAAAATGATGCAAAGTCATTGGTTAAATACACTCACTGTGAACTTGATATGTCATTTCTATTAGGATTAAGCTGTGGAATTATTCCTTTTGCTAATCATGATCACGCAAGAAGGGTCCTCTACCAGTCTGAGAAGCACTCTCAACAGGCAATTGGTTTTTCCACAACTAATCCAAATATTAGAGTGGATACAAATACTCATCAATTATACTACCCCCAGAGGCCACTTTTTCGAACAGTACTTGCGGATTCTCTTGGAAAACCTGGATATCCTCATGGTCGCAATGGGGTACTGCCAAGACCTGAATACTTCAATGGTCAGTGTGCTATTGTGGCTGTCAATGTTCACCTTGGGTACAACCAAGAGGATTCCTTAGTTATGAATCGTGCGTCACTAGAGCGAGGCATGTTTCGATCAGAGCACATTAGAAGCTACAAGGCTGATGTTGATAATAAGGAGGCAATTGCGAAAAAGCAGAAGTTCGAGGACTCTGTAAACTTTGGAAAGATACAAAGTAAAATTGGACGTGTTGATAGCCTTGACGAAGATGGATTTCCTTTCATTGGTGCAAACATGCAGAGTGGTGATATTGTAATTGGGAAATACACAGAATCAGGGGCAGACCATAGCGTAAAATTGAAGCATACTGAAAGAGGCATGGTTCAGAAAGTTGTATTGTCTGCAAATGAAGATGGGAAAAATTTTGCGGTTGTATCCCTGAGACAGGTAATTTTGATAAATAATTTCAATTGAATCTCTATGGTGATCCATTTATATTCAAGTATACAGTAATCATTTGGCAAGTTGCAGGGGAGAACAAAAACACTTTTCAGTGACTTGCTGTGGGAGCATCGGTGTGCAACTTTCGGAATTCTTGTTTAAAATTAGAAATTTTTGTATGTGTGCCATTTCCCTTTGGAATCTCTTTGGTTATCAAAATGGGAAAATAACAAATAGTTTGCACGCGATTCAGTTTAATTTTTTCCCTCCTAATTTTCATATTGAATAAGAGACTTCTATTTTGAAAGCTGAAAACATTTTGAACATCATAATAAATTGCACAAGGATAGAATGTGGATTTATTAAAAGGAGTCTCATGTATTTCCATTGGGTATCTGTATTTATTTGATGAAATATTTTCTTTCAGTATTCACAGTACCAAATGTTTTTGTGCAGGTTCGTTCTCCTTGTCTTGGAGACAAGTTTTCTAGCATGCATGGGCAAAAAGGGGTTCTGGGTTATTTGGAATCTCAGGAGAACTTCCCCTTCACAGTGCAAGGAATAGTCCCAGATGTTGTAATCAATCCACATGCTTTTCCATCACGACAAACTCCTGGTCAACTGCTAGAAGCTGCTTTAGGGAAGGGCATTGCCCTTGGGGGATCAAAAAGACATGCCACTCCTTTTTCCACTCTATCTGTGGATGAAATAACAGAGCAGCTTCATCGGTATGTTACTGTACATTAAGAAGCGTATTTGAGCAACAAGCACCAGTCCTTCAGTGGGTATATTAGTTTTTAATCGCCTGATGCACCATTGCTAGCTATTAAACTGTGGTTCCAATTTCAAACATTATGGTCATGTTTTGTTTTGGTGGTCCAGATAGCGATTGGAATTGGAATGGTAAAAAGCACATGTATATTTCTATTTCCAATTCCAAAACCATGCGGCAGTTCAATTTTGCAAGACATACTATTATTTTTGTGAGACTGATTAGCGTACTCCTATGTGTATGGCTGGCAGGGCTGGATTTTCAAGATGGGGAAATGAGAGGGTTTACAATGGTAGAACAGGAGAGATGATTCGTTCTCTTGTGTTCATGGGCCCAACTTTCTATCAGCGGCTGACCCATATGGCTGAAGACAAGGTGAAATTCCGCAACACTGGGCCTGTCCATCCTTTGACCAGACAGCCAGTGGCAGATAGAAAGCGTTTTGGGGGGATTAAGTTTGGGGAGATGGAGAGGGACTGCCTCATAGCACATGGTGCAGCAGCTAATCTTTACGAGCGCCTTTTTACTCTTAGTGATTCCTCACAGATGCACATTTGCAGGAGATGCACCAACGTGGCAAATGTGATCCAGCGGTCAGTTCCTGGTGGTCGAAAGATTCGGGGTCCTTACTGCCGTATATGTGAGTCCGTGGAAGACATTATCAAGGTAAATGTGCCTTATGGGGCGAAGTTGTTATGCCAGGAACTTTTCAGCATGGGCATAAGTCTGAAATTTGATACTGAGGTGTGCTGAGTCCCTACTAGATCTAATTTTATTTTTCTAGTTTTAACTTTTGGGAACTTATTGGTATATATATGGATGTACATTTAGACAGATCGTGTTGGTAGGCAGTATCATCCGTTGTAGTACATGATGGTCTTCAAGTCCAAACCTTCATATTTAACTTTTCTGCTTTTTGGTAGAACTAGTTAATCTTGTCTGTTATTTTAGGTTAATGATTATCATGTCATGTGGTCTCTCTCCCTCTCTTGGAAATTTATATGCTTTAAGATCACCAAAATTCTTTGTTCCGTAGCATAACTACGGTTTTTTTTAATATGAAAAAGAAAGATTGGGCTTCATGCAGTCATCTATTGTGGATATACCAAACAATACTTACATGGAGGAAATTATCACTAACGCCTTTTGTCTTTGAGATAGATCCCACTGAGATTTCATATATTTTATCTTAATCTTTTTTGATTGGAACAATTAACCTCCCAACTCGGAATTGACCAATTGATGTCATTATTTAAATTTAAATTTAAATTTTACTTTTCTTATTTAAGATTATTTATGAAATTATTTAATCACTCATACTGCATGTAAAAAGACAAAATTAACTCTTATGGATTTAATTTATCTTTATCTTTTTATTTTTCCTTCTTTTTCTTCAATTTTTTTTTCCCATTCTCCTCTTCTCTCTTTGTAACCCACTTCACCCACAACCTACATGCCCACCAAACCACCACCATCATAGTTCCACACCCTCCCGACGCCACCATTCTAGCACCCCCATCCAGCCCCCACCCACAAGCCCACCACCACTGTCCAATCCCTCCCCCCTCCCCCCAACAGTACCCACCACCACCACCACCACCACCACCGTTCAACCCCTCACCGTCCAATAGGCGTGGTCATGGGCCCGGGGCCCCACCCAACTTGACTCTATTTTTTTAGGACTTGGGTTTTAATTTTAAATTCATGATTAGGACTTGAGCTTTGATTTTTAAGCCCCGATAAAATTTAGATCTGGGCTTGGGCAAGACTAAATTTTTTTAGGGCCGAGCTGGCCCGACTCAAGGACTATTAATTGAAAATATTTCTTAAATTAAAAAATAAAATAAAATTATAGGGTTGGGCTTGAACTTGATTATTTTTGTATGACCGAGTTTGGGCATGAAAGTATGGTCCAACCGTAGGACCGGGTCGGGCTAGGGCTAAATATTTTTTTGTAATACCCTAGCTAAAGCCCGACCAGACCCATGACCACCCCTACTATCCAACCCAACACCGTCAAGTCAACCCACCATATCTCCCCCGCTCTCTTTCTATAATATATAGTATACATATATATAGAGAGAGAGGAGATGAAAGAGAGGAAGAAAAAGAAAAAAGAGGCAAAACTGAGATATTTAAAACCCAAATAGCCTTCTTATTTTGGATTGGGGGAGCCATGGTGGTGGTGTCGTAATGGTTGTGTTGGTGGTGGTGGTGTTGTGGTGGTTGCAGTGTGTTTGTGTTGTAATTAATAGGATGTGTTTGTAGTCTTATATTTTGTTTTGGAGGTTCTTTTGTAAAGTATTTCATTGTTGTCTATCGGGGGAGTTGTTGAAATTGCCGTTGGAGCCATGGCTATGGCATTATCTTCAATCGATCTAGCAGTGGTTTGTTTCAGATGGTGTTGGGGAAGGTTTTGGGATGGAAAGGGAAGAGAAGGAGAAGAAGCTATGGTGGGATGGTTGGTTCGTGACCGATGGTGATGGGATGATTTGTTCGTGGCCAAGGGTGGTGGTCATGGTCGTTGGTGCATGGGAGGTTGTCAATGGTAGTTGTGGATCGGGATGGAGGGATTTTTTTTTTTTTTTTGGGGGGGGGGGGGGGGGGGGGGGGTGTTATTACCCAAATCTCATTTTAGTATTACCCAAATCAAGGTTGGTGGAGGTGGATTGGGGTGGAGGGATTGGTGGTGGTGGAGGGGTAGGGTTGGAGATGGTGGTAGCCCCGAGAGTCGTGGGTAATGGTGAATTAGAGAGAGAGTGAATTGCAGATAGACAGAAAGAAGAGGGAGAGGAAAAAATGAAAAGAAAAATATTAATTATGAAAATATAGACAAGGGAAAAATATAGTAATTATATAATTTTATTTTTGATTTTTTTTTTTTTTATAAAATGTAAGGGTAGAAAGGTAATTGTGTAGTATTTTATTTTCCAATAGGTAGTCTCTGTGGTATTTTCGTTAGAACACAGGGAATTACCGTAGTCATTGTTCCAAATACCAGGGGGTGCCATTGGTACAATCCCTTATTTTGGGAGTTAGCCTTTGAAAAATCTTCTATCATTTTGTCATATACTAAGTGCACCTTCTAGAGTTTGAATAATACTTAAGATGTTTTTATCATATTTTATTGATAAAAATGCTCTTATGGCATAATAATTTCTAATTTTTCTTTTTCTATTGTCTACTCTCTTTTTCCCCTCTCTCTTTTTTTTTTTTTTGGATTTTTAGGGAACCGCCAATTTTCAAACAATAATTTATAATGAATCCCATGAACCATGACCCCAATACAATAAAACACCTAATACTTATTTTTTATTTTAGAGAAACACACGCGTGCGACTATTTTTTTTCTCTCTAGTGGACTCCACGCTTTGCAAATTCATTTTTCCTTTTTCCTCTCTCCAGTGGCCCCCACCCACCCCTCTTTCTCTCTCTCTCTCAATTTCGTTTCGCTCTCTCTCTCTCTTCACTTTATTCTCTCTCATACACACTCTCTCTATATTTCCTTATTCTTTTTTTTTCTTCAACTTTTTTTTTCTTGTTTTTTTTCTATTTTTTCTCTTTTTGTGGTTTTCTATTTTTTTGTTTTAATTTTTTTTCAAAAAAATAAAATAAAAATAAAATAGATTATAATATAAAATTAAAATTTTGTGAGGAAGACGGTCAAAATACCATGCTATAAATCGTATTGGTGGGATTGATTTTTCTGAAATTTGGATTTGAATTTTGTTTCATTAATAACAAAAACGTGTCTTTACTCCATATATACCAAATGTTACTGCATCGCAACTATCATCGTTTTCAATGTTTAATATCTACTGTACAACAATAATCATATGAGAGAGATTAATTATTGTACAACAACGATAGTATTATAAAATTAATTTTGATTTTGCTTTAAAAATGAGTTTTTGATTTTACTTTGTTGATAGCAAAAATATGTTTTTACTATCTATAGAACATATGGTGTTAATCACTTTACGAAAGTTACCATACAGTACCCATTAGCATTTTGCATTCAATTTTTGTGGGAAGTCTACAATTATTTACGAGTGATTCTTTATAGAAACTATCGTAATGAGGAATTGATTTTACAGAAAAATTGGATTTGAATTTTGCTCTATTGATAGTATCATTTTACGTGCAAAACATGTTTGTACACATATTGTGCCATTTTACCAATTATTGTTGTACAATAATATTTTATCTAAACTCTTCAAAAATTGTTGTTGTATAACAAACATTATGTGATTCGACATTCAAATCCAAATTTTCTGCAAAATCAATCTCTCATTACCATTGTTGATGTACAATAATTAATCAAAAACAATTGTATACTTTACACAAAAATTGAACGCAAATGTTGATAGTTACTGTACAGTAACTTTGTAATGGTGAATTTAATGATAATTACTATATAGTAACATTTATTCGGTAGGTAGTAAAAGCACATTTTTGCTATCCACGAAGCAAAATTCAAATCAATTTTTTTTTGCAAAATCAATTACTCATTACGATTGTTGCTTATAGTAATCAATCGTAAATAATTATAAACTTCACACAAAAATTAAATGCAAAATGTTAATGGTTGATGTATAGTAACTTTTGTGAAGTGATTAGTATTATATATTCTATAAGTAGTAAAAACATATTTTTGTTATCAATGAAGCAAAATAAAAAATCCATTTTTGAAATAAAATCAAAATCAATTCCATAATATTGTTATTGTTGTATAATAATTAATTCCTCTAATACTATAATTGTTGTACAACTAATATTAAACATTGAACGTCATGATAGTTGCTATGCAGTAACATTTGTTATATATAGTAAAGACAAATTTTCGCTATCAATGAAGCAAAATTCAAATCCAAATCTCTGCAAAATCAATCCTACCAATACGATTTGTAGACACGACATTTTAACTGTCTTTCTCATAAAATTTTAATTTTATATTGTAATTTATTTTATTTTAAAAAATTATTAAAACAAAAAAAAATAGAAAAACAAAAAAGAAAAAGAAAAAAAAAAGAATGAGGAAATATATATATATATATATATATATATATATAGAGAGAGAGAGAGAGAGAGAGAGAGAGAGAGAGAGAGAGAGAGAGGGGAGAATGGATGTGGGGCCCACTAGAGAAAAAAAAAGAAGGGGAAAATGTCGTCACACTCCCTCTCCCCGGCGCTTTTTTAGTGCTTGAGAACACATTGAAAGAAATAGGATTTTGTCTAAATTAAAATCAATAATGGGGGCAAAATGAAATTACAGTTGGGCCTTGGACTCCATATTAAAAAACCTTTTGTTCCGTTATATTTTATTCTATTTGTTTTTATTTTTATTTCTTTAGTTTTTGTGTATGGTGTTTATGGAAAATAAAAATTAAAAGAATAAAATAAAATGAAAACGAAAGCAAAGAACAAATTTTAAATTTAAAAACAAAAAGAGAACAATATATTTTTAATTTTTTTACTTGTTTTTATTTTTGAATTACTATTGATTTTCTTTTTTAAAGTTTTTACTTTTGATATATATATATATTTTTTTATTTCTATGCACACTCTACAAAAATAAAATAAAACAAATGAAATATACATGATGAAAGAAAAAGTAAAAAAAGAGAAAAGAAAATAAAAAGGAAAAAACAATTGCACGTAATATAATGAGAGTTTCAGGTACATGGATTGAAATGATAAATGGCGTCTCAGTTGTTGTTCAAATCTGTATAATAAAACAGGACAAACATAAACCCTCTACATAAATTTTAGTTGTTTGTCTCCCGAAATAAAGAACAATCTAAATTGATCCAAAAAATTAACATAAACATCAAATGTGTATTTATATTTAACCTTATATATTTTATACATAATTGAGAAGATGATATATCTTTTTGTATAATTGATAAGAGATTATATATTTTTTCTTTGTATATAAATGTACATAAATAATATATGGATATTAAATTTATGAATAATACTAATATATTAAATTTATGAAAATTAAATTAAAAAAATATATAATTTATGAAAATTTTAGAAATAATTTATGCACACTAAATTTAGTAAATACTGAAATATTAAATTCATAAAAATTGAATTAAAAAAATAATATTAAAGAGAAAATATAATAATATATAAAAATTATAAACATTAAATTTACGAAAATAATGGAAATAATATAGAGAGGTTAAACTTAGTAATAATGCTCAAACGGTTAAATTTATAAAAAGTAAAATTAGAAAAATAATATAAAAGAAGAAATATAATACATGAAAATTAAATTAGAAAATAATATAAATAATAATAATAATATATAAATTTTTTGAAAATTAAACTTATGAAAATTATAGAAATAATATATGAACATTAAATTTAATAATAATGTTGAGACATTAAATTTATACTAATTAAATTAAATAAATAATATAAAAGAGAAGAGATAATACAAGAAAATTAAATTATGAATATTAAATTTATGAAAATTATAGAAATAAGATATGAATATTAAGTTTACAACAAATGTACAAAAAATTATAGAAATACTATATGCACATTAAATTAAGTAATAGTGCTGAAACATTAAATTTTTGAAAATTAAATTAAAGAATAATATAAAAGAGGAAATATAATACACAAAAAATTTGAAGATTAAATTTACGAAAATGAAAGAAAGAAAGTATAGATGGACATTAAACTTAGTAATAATGCTAAAAAGAAAGTATAGATGGACATTAAACTTAGTAATAATGCTAAAACATTAAATTTATAGAAAATTGAATTAAAGAAATAATGTAAAAGAAGAAATATAATACACAAAATTTAAATTAGAGAAATAATATAAAAGAGAAAATAGAATAAATAGAAATTATGGACATTAAATTTATGAAAATTGTAGAAATATATATATGGACATTAAACTTAATAATAATACTGAAATTAAATTAGAAATAATATAAAAGAAGAAATCAAATATATAAAAATTATGGACATTAAATCTACATAAATTATAGAATTAATATATGCACATTAAATTTAGTAATAATATTAAAATATTAAATTAACGAAAATTAAATTAAAAAATAATATAAAAAGAAAATATAATATACGTAATATAATATATGAAAATTGTTAACATTAAATTTACAAAAATTATAGAAATAATATATGACCATTAAATTTAATAATAAAACGCAAACATTAAATTTATAGAAATTAATATAAAAGAGAAAATATAATATACATAATCTATGGAAATTAGATTTACCAAAATTATAAAAATAATATATGGATATTAAATTTATGAACATTAAATTAAATAGATAATATAAAATAAGAAATATAATAAATGAAAATTATGGACATTAAATTACAAAAATTATAGAAATAATATTGAGAAATTTATTGTTTAATCCTCAAAAGATATAGAACTAAAAAAATAAACCGCAAACTACTAAAATAAAGTTTTTAGTCCTCAGAAAAGTTTTAGAAAATAGTCCTCGGTTATTTGACCATTTTTTTTTTCATTATTTACATACATGCCATTGTGTAAAAATATCAAAACGTGAACATTTACATTTTTATTTTGCTAATTTTATTTAATATATGTTAATTGTACTATTGTGAATGTTCATAATTTTCATAAAACACACCGATTTGTAGTTTCATCAAAACACCAAAAACGTATAAAAAAACTTACCGATATGAACATTTATAAAATACAGCAATGTGCATTTTCATCAAAATACCAAACACAGATAAAAAACACATTGAAAAAATATTACACCAACCACACATTGAAAACACACTAAAAAAACATTCACACACATACACAAAACACCTCAATATGAATATTCACTAAAACAAAAAAGAGAATTAACAAAAAAATATTCACATTAACAAACAAAAAACTCCATAAAAATCAATAAAAATGACATCAATTAATAAAAACTCCACAAAAATTAACAAAAACTCCACATGAATAATCACTGATAAGAAATTTATTCACGGCAATCTGAACATTCAGGTGAAAAAAAAATCAACTCTAAATTCATAAATCTAAAAAATTCACATTCACGTGAACGATGGAGAGATTTGGAATTTTTCAGATCTGAAAAATTTTCGGATCTGAGAGGGAGAAAGAGAGAGAGCGGCTAAGCACAACGAACCACCATTGCTTCCTGCGCTGCAACAGTGAATCGCCCCTCGTTGCTGCAACGACGAACCGTTTGCATATGAGAAAGAGAGAGTGGTTAAGCATTTGATTTGGAACAACCATTGCCCTTCCATCGGCGCAATAACAAACCACCACTGTTCGTCCCCATAACGGTAAACCGTTCGCAGCACTAAGAGAGAGAGAGAGAGAGGGGCAAACATCACAACCGGTTATGAATGGTGGCACGAACGAACGACTCTGATGGCCTTTATCGTTCTTGAAGACGAACGATGCCCAGATTTGGAAGCTTGTGGCTGAGAGAGAGAATCGAATGACTCCGGCCATTGAAGACGAACGTCATCCAAATTTGGCAGTGGCAAAAACTGAAAAGGGGGATTGAAATTTGGGCTAAATATTAAAAAAATCTAATAATATATAGACATTAAATTTATTAATAATACTAAAATATTAAATTTGTTGAACTTAAATTAAATAAATAATATAAAAAAATATAATATATAAAAATTATGGACATGAAATTTACGAAAATTATAAAAATAATATAGAGACATTAAATTTAATAATAATACTAAAATATGAAATTAAAGAAATAATATAAAAGCAAAAATATCATCAACATTAAATTTTCTAATAATATAAAAATATTAAATTTATAGAAATGAAATTAAAAAATAATATTAAATTAGCTTCTTTTTTTTTTAACTTGTCTCTTTAAACACGGATGATAAGCTAATTATTTATAAGATTAAATGATACAGGTGTCTTAACTCTTTGAATTATAATCTAATGAAAGGGAACTAAAATTTAAATCAACGTGAATTCAAAATCAGATTTTATTTTTCTATTAAAATAATTTTGCGTATCAATCATTTGGCAATAACTTCTAAATGCTTGGGCTGCTTTTGATGGAATACTTTTAATAAATTACAATAAATCAATTTGTTCTTAAATCTAATTTTAAAAGGTGAATTCTGCATTACCAAATATATTTTATTGAGAAAGATAACCTTATCATGTATTTACATCTGATACATTTCTTATCATTTTGATAAATATAAAAAACACTTCATATCATTTTTATAATATTTGAGACATCCCTTCACATGTTGACAAAAATAACTTTGTAATATATATATATATTTTTTTATTTTCTACCTTTTTCTCTTTTTATTTATTTTTAATATATTTTAGTTTCATATTTTCTAGTTTATTTGTTTTATTTTTGTTTTTTATTATTATTTTTTTATCTTTTATAATTTGTTGGTGTCCCAAAGTGACACACACATCGAGTATGGTCCAGTCATGAATAGGTGGGTCTTCCTGTTGAAATGGAGTTGCTGAGTCAGAGCAGTAGTTGAAAATTCTTCAAGTAAACTCTAACTGACCACCTAAGGTCTGACTAGCTGGAGTTTAGAGTCATGCCCTTAAGAGAGTTGTACCTGCACAAGGTCTGACTGGTATTTGTCCCAACGAAATTCCTTTGGCGTGAGAGTAAGAGCTAAGAGAGAAAAAGTTACTGAAACGTGTCAAGTATGTAAACGAGCATTGAGCGTTACCTCGAACTTGCATAGCCCTTGATATTTATAGGCGCTGGAGATAATTATCTTTACTTAGTTGGGCCTAAATACGGTTAATTAGGCAAAGCCATATTTTAGTCGATAATCCGGGGCGTTTAGGAGATAATCACTAGGCTCGGGCTTTTGGACCTATTTGGAGAAGCCTGTGGGCCTCGGTCAGGCCTGTGGAGACGAGCTAGTGGAGAAGCTCGGAGATTTGTAGAGTTTTGGAGGAGAAACGGCGTAAAACGGAGTGCTGGCTGAAAAAAATGGCTAAGTCCCAACAGTTGGCCGTCCAGAGGTACGACGTAGAGTTCTGGACGACAGCGCCCCTGTGAGGCTACTGCTCCTTCTTGGGTATAAAAGGAGATTCCAGGAAAGGAGCCTTAACTAGTGTATGCTCTTGCGTGGCCCTCTGGACCCTAGAATGTGGTCACGTCACGGTGATCGTGGACATGTGGCTGGAGTCTTGATGTTGACTCGGTGACGCCCAAAAATACCCTCATCAAAGATGTTTATAGAAAAAAAAAAGGCACATAATAAAAACGAAACAAAAGAGAAAAACTTCACACACACACACACACATATATATTATTTTTTCTTTTTTCTTTTCAGTTTTTTGTCTTTTAAATTCAACTTATTATTTATTTGTAATTTGTTTTTTTATTATTTGTTATTTGTTTTCTATAAAAGAGACAGAGAGTAGAAAATAAAAAATAGAATCCTGCGATAGAATTTTTGTTAACAAAATGTGATGTGGGTTTTTTTAGGTAATTAAACTAAAAAGATAAGATTATCTCAAATATTATGAAAATGATAGGAAGTGTTCTTAGTATTTATAGAAATGTTGTACAGGGGATGTTGTTTCTATTTGTAAACTCTTACTTTTAAATGATCTAGTTGGTTTTGGTATAACATTTTAATCATTTACAATAAATTATGTGCGATTCATTTTTAATTGTAGGATAAATTACAATTTTGATCCTCCTACTTGTAACGTTTTTTTTATGTGGTCCTCTGACTCATTTGTTTTTCAATCCGTCCCGCTAATTTGTAACCATTATTTTTAGTGGCTCCTCTATTAGTATTACTATTAATCTTGACGGAAGAAATTATACTTTACTAAATTTTTGGCTGAAAGAATTACACCTCATCCCTATATACTTGAGAAAGTAATATTTTACTCAATGAAACTTCGTATTAGATAACCATTTATATATATATATATATATATATATATATTTTTTATTTTCATTTTTAAGTTTATTTATTTATTTATTATTTTGTCTTTTCTTTTTCATAAAATTTTAAAATGATATGGCATTATGGTATGAAATTAGGGGGAAAAAAACATTTATATTTTGGTATTTTTCTTTGCATTGTTTTTTTTATTTTTATTTATTTTTTATCTCTCGTTTTTTGTTTATTTTTCTTTTTCGCTTGTTTTCTTTTCTTTTCTTTATTTATTTTTACTATTTTTCAAAATAAAATTGAAAAATCTAGATTTTGACTATTTAAAATTTTAATTAGTCTCCGAATAGAATTAAAAAAATTAAAGATAAAATGATAATCTTATTAGTAAAAGTTCAACCCATTTAGGATGAAAATCCACATGAGATGTTTTTTTTGGACTATACATAAGATGTAAGTTGTATTGATTTTGCATAAAATGTAGAATTTTTCAATTCTATTTCAGGGGCTAACTAAAGATTGAAATAGGCAAAATCTATATATATTTTTTTTAATTCTATTTTGAAAATAGAGAAAGAAAAAAAATAATATCAAAGAAAACTAAGAAAAAGAGAAAGAGAAAACAAAAGGAAAACAAACAAAACATGAAAAAAAAACCAAAGCAAAAAGATTTAATTAGTCCCAAATTTTAACTCATAAGTACAAAATAAACGTTGCAAGTAAGAAGACCAAAATTGTAATTCGCCCCTAATTCTAATTTTAAAAGGTGAATTATGTATCCCCAAGCGAGTCGGTCAAACTCGAAAGCAGGGCCCCCCATTTCTCATCATCCCTACAACGCCCAAAAGAAATAATATGCAGAAAAATAGGTGTCTAAAGTTGTCCCATCGAAGCCTCTCCAACATGAGAATTAGTGCTTAAAGAGAAAAAATATAGTAATGCGTTAAGTAAGAAAGTGAACTCAATGCATGCGAGTAATAAAGTGTATCTCGGACTTGCATAGCCAATGGTAAATTAGTCGTGTCACGGTTAATTAGGTGGAACTATGTGTTTAGTCGATAATCCGGGACGTTTAAAAGATAACTGAACTTGGGCTTTTAGACCCATTTGGCGAAGCCCACAGGCCTTTGCTAGGCCTGTGATGATGAGATAGTGGAGGAAAGTGGAGATTCGTGGAGTCCTAAAGAAGAAACGAGTTGGAATGGAGAGCCGGTCGAGGTGAACGGTTGAGACCCTGAAGTTGGTCATCTAGGGCACGACGCATAACTCAGGGCGGCACGTCCCTGCGGGGTACCTTGCTCCTCCCTGAGTGCAAAGGAGATTTCAGGGAGGAGCCGTGGTCAACGCATATTTCAGCGTGGCGCTGCGGATTCCGAAATGTGCCCATGTAACTACGAGGATGGATACGTGGTTGGGTCCTAGGTGCTGACTCAGTGGTGCCCAAAAATACCATCATTAATATATATATATATATATATATATATAATTTATGTAAAATCCTAAATGTGACAATGATTTTTTACGCGAAAACCCCAGAGGTTAAAAACTATGATGACGCTTCGCAACATAAGCCAATCAATTAGAAAACAGTATATAAGGAGGAATAATCTAACAAGGATACTTCGGTGGCATTTGGTAACCGTTTCTGTTCCCATCCCAGCAGTGGAATGAGAATGAGATGAGATGAGAATTTTGTTTCCTTCTTGAGAGTAGAATCGCGCCTGGTAACGATAATTTTTTTTTTTTTGTTTTGGGAATAGAATCGCGTTTGGTAACGATTTTATCCTAAAACCAATTTTATTTTATTTTTGCCGGACGACGGCAGCGGCCAGACGGTGACCGGCAGGTGGGTGACGGTGGCAGGAAGGCCGGCGGCTGACGGTGGCCAGAGATGGACGGTAGCCGGCGGATGAACAGTGAGTGATTTTGGGAATAAGATGAGAATAATGAGAAACAATTTTTTTTTGTTTCTCATTTTTTAAGAAAAAAGTGGACACAATTCTCAAATGAGAATGGAATGGGAACGGGAACAAAAATTACCAAACACTATTCCCAAACAGAAATCTCAAAACTCTGGGAATGGGATAGGAATTTCTGGGATGGAAACGGTAACCAAACGGGGCTGACTCACGATGTAAGCTACTGTCCTTCGAGATTCTTACAAGTGGTCACACTTGATTCGCTCCAATCCACAGAATCCCTCCGTCCCTGAGGAATTCGAATCAGTCCGCAGATCCTCCTAATCTCAGCCCTAAAGCAATAAGAAACTTGTGTTTCACAACCCTCGGAAGATTTGATCTCTACTCGCGCTCAGTTGATTAAAAACAAACTAAAGATATAATCTTAGACTGGCTTATGATTGCGGTGGTGGTTTTCAAAACAACCTTGAATTAATTATGAAACTTTTAAAGATTATAAAATGGGAAGTTTGATTAAATGGGAGAAGTTTTGAAGAAAGAACTAGAAGTAAAGCCCAAGTTCTCTCAAAAGTATTCCACACAAAAGTCCAACAAAACGAGGGAGGTCAGGAGCTACTTTATAGAAAATCCTACAGCTCTCAAAACAATCTGCAACCTAAAAACCCTCGGGAAATATTTTTGGTCAGAAATTGAAACAGTTTATCCTCTAACACCAAGGGCTTTCATACAGCCAATACTAGCATCCAAACGCTCTTTCTATGTTAGATGCGTCTTCCGTTCGGTCTAAGCACCGTTTGGACGCTCATGGCGTACTTTTTCAAAAAAAAAAAAGAAGAAGCTTGTTTTCACAATTTAATTGTGCAGGTGATGCAAGCGGTGTGGCATGCCTGCAAAGCATGCAGTTACCTCTCTGATTTCATGCTCTAAGTACAAACAATGAATCAATTGGATTCTACATGAAAATCTCCGAACAAACACCCCACCTACATACTACAACTCACACAAAAGAAAAAGAAAAAAAGAAAAAAAAAATTATGTACCTTACACAAGAAAACATGAAGAAAGGCGTCATCTCTTTATTCATGAAAAAACATACTGCTCACCGTTGATATGCAAAGCACATAAAACAGAATGATTTTACATGAAAGCCTTACCCGAGACTATGCTTCGAAATCTACTGCTCTTGACCCACCCCACCCTCCGAAAAATAAAAAAAATAATAAAATTAAAGAGTAGAAAGTATCTACAGCCTCATAGAACTTACGAATATATGGTAGGGTAATGGAGTCCCCAAGATCTCTACATGAAAATAGATGACTTGCGAGCTATGGAAAACAATGGTTCTCAGGTTGCCTGGCCAAAGTGCGAAGTAACATACCATTTACGAGAAGGAATTCCATATGAAAACGAACTCCAATCAGTCGATTTATTCCGCCCCCTCTATTATGCGGGTTACAAGACCAAGAGCAACAGTTCTTCCTGATGCTCTAAGAGACACCCTTCCAAGTGCTTTACAATTGGAATACTCTTCAACACACACCGTACCATCAAGAACCACCTGAAAGCAATAAATTTACTAAGTTATATAATCGGATTACAGTGCTTATATACATAATTATACAAAAAATAGGAAAAAAAAAAATGCCACCAAAATACCATATAAGAACAACCCCACATTCAAATATTTCATGGACACTTGAACAAGAAAAAAAATCTCCAATTATAGCCAAATCTAAAATTCGGATTTCAACTAAATTGTACTTCTAGTATCTACCCCTTGACATCTTCAAAACAAGTACCATTAATTGATGCGCGTTACACTGAAAACACACCAAGAAATTTCTCATTATTTGAGACTTCTAAATCGCCGGAGTACAGTAGTACTAGGCTCTAGAATTTCACTAAGAAAATCTCTTGGGGGAAAAATAAAAGATGTCAAGATAACAAGAAACACAACATCCATGAAAAATTCTGAATGAAAATCACTGAGAAATTTCTCAGTATAATAATTTTTTTTTTCTTATCATATGAACTAAACAGCAAATAAATGTATTGTCCACTGGTACCAGCCCATGAACTTATGATCTGGCACATCAAATCCATAGAAAGTTCTTGCAATCTTCTAAGAAACAAAATTGAACTAATATGGCGGATAAACTAAAATCAATTTGGAGATTAAGCGCTGTGAAAAGGAAGCGTCAGTTGATATTGCATCCAAAGGACATGTGGGCACAGCCTGACTGGGAGCCACTGATTGCCTTACAATTTAAACTGTTTTCTGGAACAACATTGCCACCACAGGCTTCAATGCTGCCAGTCAGATACGGACATCTCACGTTAGACTACCACTGAGAAATCTGAAAGAGGATTCGAGGCCGTTGAATCTGAAAAATCAAAACCAAGAGAGGGTCAGAAAGGATGACATATATCTTCAATTCCGATTGCAGTCCAATGGAAATCAGTAACTAGGACAGAGAGAACTCTCCAACTACATTCCCGCATAATCGCGCTAATACCCTCAAGTGATGTAACTTTTTTCTTTTTCTATTCTTTTTTTTTTTTTGCAAAGATATAAACAAAAGAAAGCAACGTGTCCGCTACCATGTTAGCTTCCCTTTAGCAATGCGAAATAGAAGCTTGGACTTGAGAAGCCAGAATCTTTATATTTCTAATTAATGACGTCAATCTCCATGGCACTGTAGATCTTCCAACAACTATCTCAACCAGCAAGGCATTGTCGCTAACAATATCAACATAAAACACTTGAATTCAGCGCAAATTGAAGCACAAACTACATTGTTTTTGTCTCCGCAAGAAAACTAAAACCGAATCCAAGATAGTGAGAGTAATCAAACAATACAGTTTCCTAGTATCCCGCAATGAACCATCGCCACCAATATAACTTGGGTTATCTCTAAAGCTTCCATCCAAATTGAGCTTCAGTCTAGAACCAGGAGGGTTCCAATACGCCAACTGAATCTTTGATTTCTTTTCCTTACCGGAAGAGCAAGTCGGGCCATAGTTTGGTGGATATTGGATAAAACTTGTTGAACATCACACTGAATACCAACAAATCTAACCTTGTTACACATCTTCCAAATTTCGCAGCACAACATAGAAAGAATGAGCATATCATGAATTATTTTAAGAGGTAAAGATCTATGGTGCTGCCACCAACCTACCAATTAGCCAAAAACATCTCAAGTCCAAGGGGGAGCCCCCAAAACAGCCCACACACACAACCCCTTGTGAGAACAAATGATGCAATGACTCAACCTGAGGCCACAAGCAAAAATTACATCAGGTGCATATATTAGCACCTTTCTTTTGAACTGCCTCATCCACGGGAACAATTTAATATAGAAGCCTCCACATAAATATATATATCTTAACGGGATGAGACTTTGCCAAAATAATCCAAAGAAAGAATGAGCAACATGTTTCCTGACAACTTCCAAAGCTGTTTTTACTAAGAAAAACCCCAAGTTGCCAGACCATAACAAAATTATTAAACGACTTAAGAGCTTGACCATAACATCATTATTAGACGACTTAAGAGCTTTAATATTCTCCAGTTCTCTTATATACTCAACAAGGATATGAGTCTGGATAAGCTGCATGTTCCATTCTCCACTAGCTAACTGAACATCTTTAACAACTAGATCAGTAAAGCGCGTATTTACCAACACCAACTCACTAAGCGGAACAAAAGTAAGCCAAGTGTCCCATTGAAAGGAATCATCTCATCCTACCTATCAGGAAGTGAATGTGGTCCTCAACATAAAATTTTCCTTCCAAGAAGAGCATCCCTTACATGGCTTTGGTGAGAGAACTTTTTGCCATTTAGCTGTTGGACCTGCCCGACTGCACTTATCTTTCAAAATTTGAGCCCAAAGAGTTAACCTTTCTCTAAAACTCCACCAAAGCTTTATTTGAAAGGACCAAATCACATCTTGAAAGTTCCATATCCCCAGTCCTCCCTCCTTGGTAGGAAAGCAAAGGTTGCTACATCGCAGGCAATGCAATTTTTTTTTTCTAAGGATTGGATCCCCAAACGAACCTAGCTAGAAATCCTCTCAACTCCCCAATAACAGAGATGGGAAGAGAAATTGCCATAAACAAAGGTTACTCCATCGTTTCCAATGTTGTATTGAATATTGTTCGACTATTTAGCCCGCCCATGTTGAATACTCTTATTTGTCTTATAGAATAAATGAACTCTGATTATCTGTTTAACATTTTATTTTGCAATCCGAATCATACATTTGTAATATTTTTATATTTGCTACAGAAATTCCGTGGAACTTTTTAGCCAATCCACAATATTGGCATTCAACATGATTTCAAATCAAATGGTTGAGAAGTTTGATATTTTTTATAGGATTTATTCCACTTACCTCCCCTATCATTTGAAAAATGACCACGGGACTCCCTTACGATTTGCAAATACCAGTCAACCCTTTATCATATTCGGTCAAACACCATTGACCACCCTTCCATTTCCAAAATTGTGATTTTCTTCATTTCTTTGATAAGTTTGCCCTTTGATAGACATAAATTTTTATTAGACAAATTCCCCTTGTACTTAAACATTGAAAGTATCAAATGAGTTCAAAGCACCACTGATGAGTGCTTTCGTGCTTCAAATCTGTGATGGCATTTATTATCTGAAAATTTACAATTTCAAATTAACGATGTAAGGGTGATTATGGTTTAACTCTTTTTCTTTTCTTTGGTGGATTTCGGGTACGAAAGATTCATTATTTCTGGTTATATTTTTGTACTTGTGATTTGATTTTGGTGGTGGAATTTTAAACGAGTTCACAAGATAAATGTGCTTTGTTTTTTTTTTTTTCTAAAATTTGAGTTTTTTTTCTTCTAGATTTTGTTTTGTTTATAAGTTTTGATTGAGATAGTGTTTTTCAATTTCCATTGTCAACTATGTTGTTGGATTTGATTTATGTTGATTTTGTTAAAGAGTATTTAAGTCATTCGTGTATTATTTAGGGTTTCTTATATTGTTTAGCGTTACTATATTATTTCCTCATTTCTATTATAAATAGAGGGAGAGATTAATACAATTGTTAAGTCTTCTCACTTTTTTCAAATTCTTTTCCTACTTTAAGATGGTAGTAAGAGCAAGTTCTGGGAAACTAATCCCATAAGTCTGCTTAACCATTAATTTTTTTTATTGTTTATTTTTTTCCTTCCCTCTCTTTCATTTTTTTCTCCATCCGTACGAAGGACAAAAGGGAAAGGAAAAACATTTATGGAACCCTAGTTGCTACCGTCATTCCAAAGGTTTGAAACTACCCTAGATCTATCGTCTCCCAGCCCACAAACTCTAGCCATTGCCTACCTACCACCCCGATTTGGCATTGTCCACGCCATTTCGAGCTTCGCTAACATTGCACACTATCGCCGAGCAATTTTGATCTTCGGCGAACATCATCTGCTCCGCTGCCATTGTCCAGAGCTTCACCACAACATTGACGTTAAGATGGGGCAAATCTGATTAAAAACGAGTAAACCATGCCAAGCCGAACAAAAACCAAAGAAACTGGAACAAATCGTTCGATCCCTTAACAATATCAAAATTTGATTTAGCTTATATGGTTTTGTAGGTTTTTGAAAAGTGAACAAAATGGTGTTGAGTTGGAGTGAAACGGATAAAAAATGAGCAAAAGCTTGACAAAAGTCACAATTTACAGCACTCGAATGAAGATCTTTGTCCACGCTTTTAGTTATAACTAATTTCACAGTTATAATTTTGAGATGAAACAAGTTGAATATGAAAGTAAACTTTCTAAACTTTCCAATGACTGGTCATATAGTAAAATCAAAGTTCGTATGAGAAAGATACAACCATTTGAAGTTAACCACACCGATCTGCCAAATACTGCACTCGCAATGCGCCCTGCGGCTGGTCATCTTACTCCAGCCCTTCGTCGTCAATGCTTCGGTCAACTTCTACTTCGTTGGCCTTTGCCACTGACGTTCAACCCTTCATCAGCTCCGATCTGCCATTCGCCATCTCCGATTTGCTATTTTCCACTATCGACAGAAGACAATAGTGGCAAGCCAACCTCCGCAAGTATTTTTAAAAAGAAAAAATATATATCTTCTTTTAAAGTTCTACACTTGTTCTTGTTTGTTTGTTTATTCCCTTTGTCCATATTTTTTCATATATATAGTTAGTTGTCGTATTAGTACGCACTAATGTCGACAATTTCACTCCAATCGTTAAAGACCAACAAGTTAAATGGGTCAAACTTCTTAAATTGGTCCATATCTGTGAAAGTAGCCCTTACCGGACGAGGGAAACACCGTCATCTAACGGAATATTGCCCTAACAAAAGATGATAAGTATGAGGAGTGCATTCAAGCTGATGCGCAGATTGTATCAATGTTGTGGAATTCAATGGAGCCTAAAGTTACTGATATATGTACTTATTTGGATATGTGCAAAGCAATATAAGAATATATTCAAGTAATTTTACCCAGATGTATAACTTATCGGTTGAGTACTTCCAACATCAGCAAGCTACACAATTTGTTACAAATTATTTTGCCACATTCAACAGGCTTCATGAGGAGTTAAATATTGTCCTACGTATGACAACCGATATGAAAAAAATGCACAAGCAATGAGAGCAGATGACCGTCATAAAATTCTCAACCGAATTACGCCCAGAATTTGAGTCAATCTGATCTTAAATCCTTGTCAGTGCTACTCTTCCCTCTAAAACCTATTCACGAGTTTTGCATATCACTAACAGGGAAAGTGTTTCCAACTCTAGTTCGTTTACGACATCTGAGCATTTGGCGCTTATTACACAAATCTATCCACGGGATCATGATGATCAACCTAGTGGTGGTCGGGGTGGCCGTTCTCGTGGTGAACCTCGAGATGGACACAGTAGTCGTGGTTGTGGCCTAGATTGTCAGTGCTCCTTCTGTAGTAAGAAGAATCATATGAGAGAAACCTATTGGGACTTAGTTGGTCGTCCATCTAAATTCACTAACGCAGTGACACCTGATCCAATGATCCTGCTTTAATTCCCGAATGTCACGCAACCAAGGACATCTCTGATGAGGAATATGCCCAAATTCTTCAATATAAGGCCTCCTAGCAGGCATCTCTCTCCATTTCTTCTTTAGCACAACGAGGTACTTCTATTGTTTGTCTTTCAATTTGCCCCTCCCCTTCTACACCCCTAGCTTATAGATTTTGCTGCCACTGATCACGTGCTAGGTACTTCTTCCCTATTTACACATATTCAATTATCTCTTTTGTTTTCTCCTGTTACTATTGCTAATGGTTCCACAGTCCCTATCCGTGGCATCGACGTCGTGGAACCTTACCCTCCTTATCTCTATCATTTTTCTTGTATATCCCTTCATTTTCTTTTAATTCGATGTCAGGTAGTAAGCTTACTAATCTTAGTTGCTCTATTTAATTTTTCTCGGATTCTGTCATTCTCCAGGATTTGAGGATGCGAAAGATGATTGGCACAGGGCACAAGGAAAATGACCTTTATTTCTTTGATGATCACAACGAGAGTCCTAATATCCACCTACTGCTTGCCCTGTTGTTGCATCGCCCCACCGGATCCATTGTCGCCACGGTAATCTTGCCTTGGCAACCTCAAGTTAATTGTTCTTGATTTAAGTCATTTGACTTCCTAGTGTGAGTCTTGTCAATTGGGTTAAGCATCATCCTAGTTTATTTGCTTCCCCAACTCATGTTTGAGTATCGAGTCATTTTAATTTAGTTAATTTAGATGTTTGGACTCCTCGTGTTGCTTCTACATTAGGTTTCATTCACATTTGTGGATGACTTTTTCAGAGTTACATGACTTTATTTAATGATAGATCCTTCTCAATTATTCTCTATTTTTCGTGCATTTTTTATTGAAATTAAAACCCAATTTAATGTACCAGTCGTATACTTCGAAGTAATAATGCTTGAGAATATTTTTTTCAGCCATTTACTTCTTTTATGTCACACTCTGATATCTTCTATCGGTCTTCTTATCTTCACACACCACAACAAAATGAAGTCCCTGAGCGTAAGAATCGACATCTCCTGAGATGAATGTTCCCAAACACTTATAGGTGTGCGATTCTTACAGCTTACTTCTTGATCAACAGGATGTCATCCTCAACCCTAAATAGCAAGGTTCCCCATTCTATTCTTTTTCCTCGTTCCCCCTTGTTCGCTTTACCTTGTATATTTGGGTGTCTGTTTAGTTCATCAATTAAATCCTGGTAGAAATAAGTTAGATCCTCGTACTTTAAAATGCGTATTCCTCTGCTATTCTCGCACACGAAAGGGTTATTGTTGTGATAGTCCATTGTTAGTTTCACATTTGTGTGTGCAGATGTTGCCTTCTTTGAGTCCACCCCCTTCTTTTTTGCCCCATCCTCTCAAGATGACCTGGATGTTACATTCCCTTTGCCAAGCCTCCCAAACCTACACCATCTCCCGCTACACCAGAACCTGTCCCTCCTAATTGTTCTTCACCTCTTTTTAGGTATACTCTCATCGCTAGAGGGTAGTTTCCACCGTTGCGCCCATCGTACATGTGTCCTCAAATTCTTCTTTAGTTCATCCATCCACATCTGACTTTGTCATGCCCAATGTCATCCGAAAGGGTAAGCGCACATGTACTGGCTACCCTATTTCTAGCTTTGTCTCGTATTGTCTCGTATGCACACCATCTCCTTCATACTCAACTTTTGTTGCTTCTACATCCTCAATTTCTATTACTAAGTCCGTTTCAGAGGCTCTAGCTCACCCAAGTTGGATGACTGCAATGGAAGAGGAAATACTAACCTTATATTAGAATAGTACTTGAGATCTCGCCACACTTCCGCCCAACTAAATAGTAGTTGGATGTAAATAGGTGTACATAGTCAAAGTTCATCCAGATGGCATCATTAATCGACTCAAGGCTCGCTTAGTTACCAAAGGTTATACTCAGGTCTACGGTCTTGATTATTTTGAGACTTTTTCTCCTGTTGCCAAGTTCACTTCCATTAGCTTGTTCATCTCTCTGGCTGTCACATTTCGTTGGCCGTTACATCAGCTCGACATCAAGAACGCTTTCTTAAATGACGATCTGACTGAGGATGTATACATGGAGCAATCTTCTAGGTTTGTTGCGTAGAGAAAGTCCAGCTTGGTCTATTGCTTGAAGAATTCCATTTATGGCCTCAAGCAGTCTCCTCAAGCATGGTTTGAGAGATTCAGTAAAGTGTTCGCTGAATTTGGTCTTCGGCGTTCTAGAGTTGATCATTCTGTGTTTTATAGGTACAATAAAGTCGGGAGAATATTGTTGATTATGTACATGGATGACATCGTGATTACCGGGGACGACCACTATGGTATTCAGGAACTTAAAAAGCTTTTGCATAGTATGTTTCAAACAAAAATTCTGGGTCAGTTGAAATATTTCTTGAAGATTGAAGTTGCTTGATCGAGTAAGGCATTTACCTGTCTTAGAAGAAATATGTCATTGACCTGTTAAAAGAAACATGAATGATAGGAGTTAAACCGATTGACTCACCTATTAATCCAAACACTAAACTGTTGGTAGATTAAGGTGTACTACTGACAGATTCAGCGCAATACAAACAATTAGTTTGGAAGTTGAAATACCTGTCGGTTACTAGACCAGAAATCCCCTTTGTTTTAGTGTATCAATCAGTTCTTGGATCGTCCCACGACTTGTCATCGGGATCCAGCGATTCATCTCCGATATCTGAAAGGTGCTCCTAGTTGTAGGTGCTATATCAGAACTTCGGTCACACTCAAATAAAAGGCTATACAAACGCAAACTGAGTTGGATCACCCTCGGATAGGAAGTCTACTACAGGATATTGTGTATTGCTTGGAGCTAATCTTGTCTCTTGAAGAGTAAAAACACAGATGGTAGTGGCCCGCTCAAGTGCAGAATCAGCATACAGGGCGATGGCCTATATCACTTGTGAGTTAACTTGATTGAAACATTTGTTGGAAGAATTTGGATTTGAACACTATTCAATGATGAACCTGATATGTGATAATCAATAGCACTTTACATTGCATCCAACCCAGTTTTATGTGAGAGAACAAAACACATTGAACTTGATTGTCACTTTATTCGAGAAAAATTATTGCAAATGTTGATTGAGACTAAAAATATAAATTCAATAATCAGTTAGTTGATTTATTTATTAAACCATTAGGGAGCTTAAGGATAAAGTACATTTGTAACAAACTAGGAGCATATAATATATATACTCCAACTTGAGGGGCAGTGTTAAAGGGTATTTATGTCATTACTATATTATTTAGGGTTTCACGTATTGTTTAGCGTTTCTGTATTGTTTCCTAATTTCTATTATAAATAGAATAAGAGGCTAACGCAATTGTTAAGCCTTCTCATTATATTCATATTCGCTTCTTACTTTAACAAATTGATTTTCAATCTCATATTTTTTTTATTCACTAATTTTTGTTTAATTTTGATATTTTTTTTTTTTTTATGTGGTGGAATGTGGCCGAGGTATGTTAGTGGCGAGGTGGTGGTGGATTATTTTGCAAGTGGAGGTGGCAGTGTTGGAGGCCTAAGAGAAGAGATGTTAGTGTGTGTGTTTTTTTTGGGGGGGGGGGGGGGGGGGGCGAGGCGAAAAACAGAATGAAGAGGAAAAAAAAGAAAAAAACTAGAAAGGTAATGATGGAAATTAAAATATTGGTTTTACTTATTGATTTTAAATATTCAAATTTGGTCAACCAATAATGATATGTTTGACTTTTTACCCTAAAAAATTACAAGGGAGTCGCATTTTATTTGTAGAATGACTGGGGTTCCAACGATTATTTGTCAAATGACATGAGAGGTAAAAGAGAAAAATTATTCTTTTATAGCATATTTCGTTATAAAAGGGTCCAACGATCATTTGCAAAAATATTTGATATTCAAATAATATATGAATTTTCCATTATGTTAAAGTTAAAGAGGTATATTTTATGAAATGTGCGGGTTGTCATAAACTCAGTAATGGGAGCGTAATTGTTGACATATGGTAACGTTGTTTGCCTTTGGACCATATTACACATGGCTTTCGGGTGACTCATGGATCCAAGCATAAGAGCGTTGCTATCCTTATGATTGTGTACAGAACCCAAGAGCAGGTGTTGAGGGACAGTCACTCCAATAAATGGACACAGGGACCTTGGTGAGGGTGACGACTCCAAGTATCTTTAATTAATAATCTCTACCTCATACCTCATTCTTGTGTTGATATAGTAGTATACGTATACTTGACTAATGCTTTGAAAGTGTTTCATCATGTGATGTAACTCACCAGTTTTGTAATTTATGCATGCTACAGTTATCACTCAATTAATAGAAACGTGTGGCCTGTGGTCGGGCACCGTCGAGCTTGAAGCACAGAGATATTGGTCTCTTGGCTGGTGCCTTTAGTCATCTTTTGGTTAATCAGTGCCATGGTGGTACAGTTTAGTAAAAATCAATGTTGCAAAAGGCATTCTTGGGTCGAACCCCAGGGCTAGAATCAATGCCCCTGGGCTACAGTTGGGGCGAAATTCTCCTTAGGCGTACAACCCAAGCTTCTGAGCATAGCCCTGGGCTTAAAAATTGGGCGAAGCCTAGGACTTGGGGAGTAAGTCCCATAGGTTTTTTCCTTCTTTTATTTTTCTATTTCACAAAATTAAATGTTCAATTAAAATTTATTATTTTATTTTGAAGCTAATGTTAACTCTTAAAACTCAAGATACTATTAGAAAATATCTCTAAAACATAGTCAACCGTCCTCATCTTCCCATGGGGTGATTAAATAGACATCTCTAGCGGGAATTAAACTTACATTTTCGCTTATCTACATTCCATTATCCTATAAAAAAAATTCACTGTTTTAGTTTGTTTGTAACTTAGCACAATTTTTTTAAATATGTCGTCCATTTTTTTCTTATATATATATTTTTGTCATCTTATAATTTTTTCTATTATTCTTTTTAATTATTTGTGGGTATTTTGTAATTATTATATATTTTTAAAATATTTAAAATTCCTATTTCAGGAGGCTTACGCCCCCCTCACACCAGCACCTCTAGAACACTGATAATAATAAATCATGTGGGTTGATTAATCAATTCTTATGGATTCTAATTACTATTTTCTTGTCTCTTAGTATTAGATGTTTTGGTTATCTATATAGCTTTGGGTCACGGCACTCACAACTTTTAAACCAACCTTTTAACATAATTGTTAATTACTCAATGCCAAAGAAGCACCGACATGGATATAGGTGGCGGATATAGCAAGACAGAGACACAGAGATGCGGCAAATCCTCAAAAAAGTAGGATAGGGCTAGGATATGACAAATGACATTACATATTTTATTGTCATATAAATTAAATTTATCCGTTACAGAAATTTAATTTAAAAATAAGGAACAATAATAACCCAAAATGACATCATGTTAATACACAATAATTCAATAGTTTTCTATTTGATATAAGACGAAAGGGCCTATTGTATTTTCAAGAATAGGGATTTAGGCTCGTCTCGTCTCACCTTTATATATATTTGCACATTCAACCTTCTTAATTATTTATTAACAGTACCCCTCTAGGTGTCCCACACGTAAACTCATGAGTCTTTGAGTGTCAATGAAATGCCCAAGCCATAATTTAGCAAAAAAAACATCAGATGTGTTGAATAAGTATGCAGGTGTGCCTACGGCGCACCCATGTCGGATATGTATCAGAGGACACGTCTGAAACGCAAATAAGCCCTTATTGAAGATTTACCTTAAATAATTGCTAGTGGAGCAATTTGAACAATTTGCTAACAAAAATAAAATAAAATTGGAACCATTTTACAAACCTCAAGCACGGCATTCTGCTTTGCCATTAGATATCTTGGTGCTTTCTTTGTAACTTTTCCAGTTTTTGGGTCCAGCAACGACAGTATCCTTACAACCCTGGCGGCATCTTTCACGTGGTGGATATGGAATTCCAACTAATCATTTTTACAAAAAAAAAAAAAAAAAAAAAAAATTCACATAAACCTCAGCTAAAGTGCAAAATAAGGAGTGATGCCGAAAATAGATTGCATTAACAAAGTATTGCACCTGAGAGCCAATTAGAATTGGGGTTGAAATATCCAACACAAGAACCTTCAGCTCCAGATGGCTTGCAACTGTAATTGGAAAATCAGGATGGCACAACACACCCCCAGCCATCACACAACTTGTATCAACACCTTGCAGACTGACAACCACATTGTCTCCAGCTCTACCGATGCTACAAACCTGAGACTTGCATTCCAAGGAACGAACTGTCCCAATTTCTCCAGATGGCATAACTAGAACCTGTGACCAGCAAACATAAAGACCTGCGTTAATAAAAGCACCAAACATCTTGTCCAAAAACATCACACTCAGATAAATTTTAAAGGTTTATATCATGATATATGCAGGAAAGATCCAATTTGGCAACACGTGACAATTAAAGAAAAATGTATCTGCTACTTCTTTTAACAACAAGAGGTATGCCACATACCAAACAATCAACAGAAAGAAAATACCAAATACCATCTTTGAATTTTGAAATAATATCAAGACCCTGCCTTCATCAATGGATGTTGGCTAAAAAAAAACTTCCCAATTGTTTCAATGGACAATACAAAAACATTTGCAGACCTATGAGTTTCCAACTGAAGCGTGTCTCTTTCAACGGCGAAAAGCGAAGCAGAAATGGATCTTTTTCAGGTCTAGCAATCCACCACTTTAACCTCAACTTATTACCGATTTTTGACGAATCCTACTACTAAGTCTAAGCATAGAATACACACACACACACACACACAAATCGCACCTTCTCATCCATCCTTGCTTTTCCTCTCTCTCCTCTGTCCTCTCTCATGCACTGGCACTGCCCAGAAACCCCACTCATAAGACACCCCTTATTGCCCTCCCTCGTATCCCCATCAAAATTACTCTGTCATTGCCGGGGGGTAATGATGAGAAAGTCACCTGGTGGTGTAGGACCAGTACTTGAAACGAAAAATAACAATAAGAAAATTAAGAGAGAAGAAAAAAAAAAAAAAACCCCTCAAAGTCTCAAACACAATTCTTATTTCAATCAATTCAATAGTAGTAGTCTACCCTCTAGGGATTACATAGGCTCCTTTATGTAGAGGAGCCTAATGATTATTCTAGGAAACATAAATTTAGGAAATAAATCAAAGATTACACTTTACATTCAAAATCCTAGGATTCTATACTCCACAATCAATATTCATCCCAAATAAAAATCCCTTAACCAAAAACACAACACTAAAGTTTCTTTAATGAAGAGCAAACAAAAAAATCTCTACAATGGACAAGTTAAATTATTTTTCACGCACACAGCATAGCTCATGAAACCTACACTTTACTATAAACTGTAAATGGGTTTCTTTCTGATCCAATATAAATTTCAATTCGAAAGCATACCAGAGCATAACATTTCCAAAAAAGAAAAACAAAAAGAAAAAAACTAAGTTTTCTGAACATAACCAACTGGCAAAAGAAATTTCTAAAAGATAACAAATACCAAACCACCAGGTTGTATACCTTAGATCCAATTCGAAGAGCTCCGGCCTCCAATTTTCCACATGCAGACACCAGCCCTTGTGACTGTGATTTGATAACATCACAGATAGGCATTAATAAAGGTTTCGAATACTCTCTCGCAGAAGGTTGTAAAGAATCGATTGCATCTAACAAACAAGGCCCCTGACACCTGCAACTTAAGCATCTTGGTAAATGTCCAAAGAATTAAAAGCATGTTATAAGGTTTAGGTTCATAAACTAATGGAAGATAATGTTGTGATTGGCCTTTCTACCAAAAGTTAGATTCCATAAAAAATCATCTTCAATAGATAGAACAACTAGGATCTTTCAAATGTGATCCAATGGCTCAATACCACTCCAATGAAATGGTCAGATTTAGAAGAAATTGCCACATATCCATCCAATGGTTCACAAATAAGCCAACCAAAAAGTCAAGATATCAACTTAAATTTAAACGCAAAGATATCAATTTCGAAACAATTTTCCTACCAAAATCATTATGCAACAAAACTCAAACTAGTATCTACTAAATTATGGGGATTACTTCATTATTCTAAATTAATTAATTACTAATGCATATTATTTTTCATAAATCATCTACTTGATAAAGTAATTCTTAAAAAACTAAAAAGAATTGATAGGCATGCAGGGGATTTTATTAAACAGTCACAAGAGGCGTCAAAATATACATCAAAGGAAAACTATGAAGCCCCAAATCTTCAAGGAAATCTTGGAAGGAAGAATATCCAAGAGGAAAATAACCCTCTGCCCAAAAAAGAGAAAACAATCAAGAATTTATATAAAGGTCCATTTAAGCGCATGCGGGAAGTGAAGAGTCAAAAACACTTGATTAAGCCACCACCACAATTGTCAAAGGCTTTAATGATATTAAGATCACAATTAAATATAAAATCTAGTTGTGGTTATGAGGGAGCTGTGATGGGTAATCCGTAATTAATAATTTATGCGGAGTGGGAGTATCGTAATGATTTTCTTGGGGTCGTGAAGGAGGAAAGTAACGGCCATCAAAATTGGGAGAGACCTATGAAGGTGGTGGAAGGTGTAGACGACGAAGGGAAACGGTAAGTTGGAGGCTGACCAATAAACATGCAGACACGCAGAAGCAGTAATCTTTAAAAGAAATTGAGATCAGGAGCAATTCTCATTAACACAAACAGGCACATATGCAAAGAAGAGCCTACAATTTTTTTGTCACCTAGAAGAATCATTTTACTTGTGAGCAGATAATAAATTTTTTATTTCCAGATTATTGGTCTCAAAAACATGGTCGAACTTCTACAGAATTCAACACTTTTCCTTCTCATCACACCATTGTGTATATTTACTAGGATATATCTTAATGTCATCCTCTTCATCGCAGTCAAAAATGGCAACGAACAAGCACAGCTTCTAAAACTCGTATGGTTCAAAAATTGCTTCCTGAATCCAAATGGCACCAGGTCGGTCCTGCTTAGTGGCGAGCGAAACCGTAAGGAAAAATCATGAAACAAAAATTGGACAGTTTGCTTGTTACTTTATGAACATGGTTTGTTCATGAGATTGGATCCAGGAATTGAATGTTCTCTACCATAATATCATTCCATTCCTATATTTATGTGTAAAAGCATTTGCAAATTCCACACATTGGATTAGTCAGTCGACTTAATCCTAACGCAAACTAGGTATTAGGTAGAATGAGAATAAAAAAGAACTAGGGATTAAGAGAATAGATATTTTCATTATCCAATCATCTTTTCCAATAAAGATGCCTTGCTCTGGCGATGTTGTCAAAAAGTTATCAAGCTCCGGCAGCTTCAGGATCTTTTAGACTATTTTTCATCGAACTTGCCGGAATTGAGACTCTCCCCCAGGATCTCCGACAACTTCGGCGACTTTCTGTTCCAGTAATTTTTAAATTGGGATTTTCTTTTCCAACGAAGTTCTCTGGATTTCTCCGGGTGAAGCCGAAGTTGCTGCAGCTCACTCCAACCACTTCAGATTTTTCTCATTTATTTGAGACTCTTTTTACTCGGTAATGTTGCCAAAGCTCTAACGACTTCAACTTCGCCGGATTTTTTCTCCCACTTATTTTTTCTTATTTGAGACTCTTTTTCTTGGCAAAGTTGCCAAAGCTCTAACAACTTCAACGTCGCCGGATTTTTCTTCCACTCATGTGTTCATTAATATTTTTTTTTTCAAGCAAAGTTATCAAAACTCTAACAACTCCATCAGATTTTCTCTTTCCATTCATTTTTACATTGCGACTTTCTTTCACATACATTTTTTGGATTTCATTAGCATTTCCATTTGCATTGCTTGACCCTGTGTTTTGGAAAAATTGTCAGAGCTCTGACCGACGAATTCGCCGGAGTTAGGTCATCTTTCCAAGCAACCTTGTCAAAGCTCCTACAACTTTGCCGGACATTTTTTTTAATATTATCGTTTTAAAAGTTGTCACTATCATATTTGATATACTTTATTTGAGAATACACTCATATTATTTTTAATCTCATTTGTAACCAAGAGGGAATAGTAATGGTCACTCCAATCCCACATCAAAAATCCCATTTGTCACCAAATCAAAGAAAAGCAATGAGCAATCCATTCCAATCCCATATCCATCCACTGCTACGTGATTCCATTCATGCCTACCAAACACGGTGTAAAAGCAAGAAACATATGGCATGTTTAGTGTATTTTAACCATATATGTGGACTTGTGAAGGGAAATGAAGATTCTGGCAAGCCTTAATGACAAATAAAGCCAAACTAACCAGGACAAGAACCGGTCATCAGAAGGAGCTGTGACCAAATTTTGGTTTTCTATGGCACTCAGCGGAACCCATGAGACAGACGAGTCCTTGAAACCACAGGAGCGGAGAAATGTTCCAAGTTGAGGTTTAATTATATCAAAACGTTCCTTCGAGTATTCCACAGCATCCATCTTGTTAATTGCTACTATAAGTTGATCAACGCCAAAACTTCTAATCAGTTGCACATGCTCCCTTGTCTGCCCTCCAGTAGGATCAATACCTGCTTCGAATGAACCAATTGAAGCATCAATAACAAGGATCGCAGCATCTGCTTGTGAAGCTCCAGATATCATGTTTGGGACAAAATCCTTATGGCCCGGGGAGTCGAGTAGAACAATATGATGTTTTTTAGAATTCAAATAAGCAACAGCTACTGTCATAGTTATCCCCCTTTCTCTTTCTTCAGCACTCTCATCCAATGCCCATGCGTAAGCAAATGACCCCTTACCCTGATTGAGTAGCAATTGTGTCAATAATCCAATTATGGAAAAAAACAACCTTCCAACAACATGAAAGGCACATTCTTCACAAGAAAATGGTACCAGAGACATTACCTGTTGTTTAGCCTCTTTTTCGTATTTGTGCATTTCCTTTTGAGATATTCTCCCCAAAAGGTGCAGTAGTCTTCCAGATAGCGTAGACTTTCCAGAATCAACATGGCCAACCTAAGAAATTGATTGAAATAAATTGATATGAATATATTAACAATAATGTGTAGTTCACTACAGCTAAACAAACAGCATTGAGAAGGAATAGAGAAGTAAATATGCAACGAAGGAAATGTCAAGAAGGTAGAACTGCTTCAGTCTCAGAAGGCTCTTACAATTGCAAGATTTAATTGGCTCGATTTATCTTCTAATAGGTCAGGTTGCATCCATTTCTCAGGTTTGTACCATGACTGCATCATAAAGCTCCTGCTGCTAACACCCTTTAAATTTTTAGATTTGGCAGGTAGAGATGTATCCTTCATACCACTGGTAAGACTTCGTGATCGCCCCGTCCCTGAAGAAAAATCGCTCTCTTGCACATCATCACCGTCATGATTACCTTCTGACAATGAGACTGAGGAGCTATCAGACCTTTTTGCACTTGATTCCACATCTCCAAAGGTTCCCTTTTTTACACTAAGAGGAACACCTGGAAAGAAAATTACCAAAATAGAATAAAGCTAGAGTAGCGTTGTAATATATTCTGGTAACCAATAAAAAAGAAATCTGATTATATTTTTCGTAACATTATGTAAAGAATAACATTTCAAAACATATGGATGACCAACGACCGCCCTACAATAGCTCCACGATCGGAACACCCATCAACCCCCAACTATCCATTGCAACCTCGACTAGCAGTTGATTGGGTATTGTTCACGATTCATTTTAAGAAATTAATTATTCTCATAAGAAGTTGAATTTTTTACATGTTTTATGGGTGTTCTTGTTTGGCTAGATTTTTCTTGAATTGTTTTAAGTGTTTTTACTTGTAATGAGATTGTTTCTTAATGAAACATAATAGTGCTTTTAGGCACGTGTTATGCACTAATAGTTTAGTAGCAGCATTTTGATAGTATAATTCTATTATTGTCGATATTTTTATTTTAATTGGTTTGTAATTCGTTGTGCAGATTAAATTAGAGATAAAACTGTAGTTATAATATAAAGAACAAATAGCTTGAAGGGATATTTTGTTGTGCTTGAAGGGATAAAAACCAAACCGAACAAATAAAAACACTTAAAACAATTCAAGAAAAATCTGCACAACAAATTACAAACCAAACAATTATTCTTGCATGTTGAATTTCAAAATGTATCACAATGTTTATACAATGAATTACAAACCAATGTTGAAATTACGAACCAATGTGCATAATTGTAAACCAAACAATTATTCTTGCATGTGAAACAATTCAACGAATTACAAACCGAACCATTATTCTTGCATGTGAAACAATTCAAGAAAAATGTGCATAATTGTAAACCAAACAATTATTCTTATGTTGTTCGGTTCGTTATTTTGGTTTCTCGAATTTTACTTGCATGTTGAATTTCAAAATAGCGCCTTCAAGCACGGGTTATACGCTAGTTGTAATATAAAGAACAAAATAAGGGTAAAGATGACAATTTACAGATTGTGTTGCAAGAATCAACTGACAGGGGATCACCATGCTACATTTTTCATGAAGATAAGAGTGTCACCTTGTTACTTTCACAAATGACAAGGAGTTTGATTGAAACTAACTCATAGTTTTTGCATATATGGTTTCTTCTTTCTTTCAAGAATTAAAAATTTCAAACGGTCAATTCCATGTCACTCTTCGTTAATTTCAATCTATCTACTCGTTGGTTTCCAATGGCGTAAACGTATTAAAGTAATGTTGAAAGAATAAATTCACTTTAAATTAACCTCTTTACACATAAGAGAATTATTTTGAAGTACATGATCTTTCTTGACAACAGACCTATATTTCGAAGAACTCATTCCTGGTAAGTGGGTGGTTTGGAATTCCACCTTGCAGCTTCAAAATTTAGATTCAATTGTTTAATTGGTGTTTTTTGAAAATGATATGGTGTATTCAGATTGTGCGCGAAATCGGTAGTCATCTATTGTGGAAAACATAAAATTATCAATATATTACTAAAGAGTGCCTTTATATATATATATATATATATATATATATTATCACTTGTATTGTATTAATCTCAAAACTCATAAAACAATACTAAGTAAATGAAGATAAAAATAGTGATACGCCATAATGAGCAAAAAGTCCTCGTCAAAGTCATACTTGTAAAAGTAAAGCTAGCAAAATAAATTCTTTAGTTCAATAGCTTCAGACATGGTTAAGTAAAGAAATACATAAATAAAACAAAATGACAAAAATGGTAATCACTTTTCTGTAGTTACTTTTCAACATTAGAAGGCAAAATGGCAATCAACAAGTTGCACACAATGTCGTGTAGAACACATGCTAGGCCAGGAGAGGGTCGGTGTCAAACACAGACACCCGACCTTAAAAGTGCATGTGATGCTTTAGCTACAATAATGAGACCATGAATAGCAGGCGTACACATAAATGTCATGCCACTTGGTTTGTGAAAATGTTTTTGCCCTCATCTTTATGCACATGTAGATTCTACATTAATGGGTGTGTGTCTATCAACAACACTAAATGTTGTAGCCAGCGAGTGTGTGTTCGAGTGCACGGTTTGGAGGGTGGAATTGTGATAAGTGTAATTTATTGCATAATTAGAACCCTTAAAATTACATTTGTTAGGTACTTATGTGTTGAATAAATTAATTTGTGGTTAATATTGTGAAATAGGTGCAAGTTGGAGAACGCTTGAAAAATGAAGCATAATCAAATACTAAAGTGTTAAAAATGCTAAAGATCACATGACTACCCAACTAAGCAAATCTCTTGCTTTTGCTGAGGGAGTGGCTTCCCATGCTGTGAAAGAATAAAAAATAGAATGAGATAGCGGTTTGTAATGATGGACTTTGAGTGGAAAGCTAAAAGAATAAGAAAAAAAAAGAACACAACTCTTTGTGCACAGAGAAGGAGAATACAACTCATTATGCACAAAGAGAGATGTTTTTCTATATTTATAAATAGCATGGGGAAGAAATCATAAGTGGGGGAGAAGTTTTAGAACAAAGAGAAGCAGAGAGAGACTTCGACAAGTCTCTACAATGACTTTCACCAAATCTGTTTTTCTAGCTTTTTCTATTTATATAGTCCATCAGTGTCCATGCATAGAATTCATTTGGACGATGATGCTAAGCCTAGTCGTGAGTTCCAAAGACGATTAAATCCAAACACGAAAAAGGTTGTTAGAGCTAAAGTGATTAAACTTTTTGATATGGGTATCATTTACCCTATTTTTGATAGTTAGTGGGTTAACCCCATTCAAGTAGTTCCTAAGAAATCTGGCATAATAGTAGTAAAAAATGAAGAAAATGAATTAGTTCCTACCCGAACACAAAGAGGGTGGTGTATTTGCATTGACTACAAAAAATTGAATGTTGTCACCATAAAAGATCATTTTCCACTTTTTCATTGATCAAATGCTTGAGAGATTAGCAGGTCATGCCTATTACTACTTTCTTGATAGTCATTCCGGTTATAAACAAATTCCCATTGCCCCTGAAGACCAATAAAAAACCACCTTCACTTGCTCTTTTGGCCTACCAATGTGAGCCCTTTGGCTTGTGTAATGCACCTGGTACTTTTCAACGATGCATGATAAGTATTTTTCTAATATAGTAGAGCATGTTCTTAAAATACTCATGGATGATTTTTCTGTGATTTGGTCTAGTTTTGATGAGTCTTTGCACCATTTGAAATTAGTGTTGGTTAGATGTAAAGAGAAGAATCTTGTGTTAAATTGGGAAACATCCCATTTCATGGTTTAGAAAGGGATTGTTTTGGGTCATGTTGTGTCACAAAAGGTAATTGAGGTTGATAAGTCCAAAGATGATTTAATTTCCAGCCTTCCACCTGCACGAACAATAAAAGAAATTCGATCATTTCTAGGTCATGTTGGGTTCTATCGCAGATTTATTAAAGATTTTAGTAAGGTATCTCGACCTTTGTGTAGCTTGCTTGCAAAAGATGCACCTTTTATCTTTGATGATTCATGTATCCAGGCTTTTGAGAAACTTGAACACTTGCAACCTCCACACCTATTATTACACCTGCTGATTGGAATTATTCCATTTGAAATCATGTGCGATGCATATGACTATGTTGTTGGTGTTTTTTTGGGTCAACATGTGAATAGGGTACTTATGTGATCTATTACGCAAGTACTCCCACTGATGCATAACTTAATTACTCCACCACTGAAAAAAAATTGGTTTAGACAAATTTCAATCCTAGTTGATTGGTTCCAAAGTCGTCATTTATTTCGGTCATGTTTCTTTGAAGCACCTTCTGTCTAAGAAGGATGCTAAACCTCGTTTAATTGGATGGATTTTGTTAGTAGAAGAATTTGATGTGAAAATTCGTGATAATCGTCAGAAAATGTTGTTGTTGATCACTTGTCGAGGCTGATGGTGGACTCTGTTGATGAAAATTTACCCATCAAAGAAACTTTTTTTGAAGAACAATGCATCTCCATGTCCATGCCCTTGAGAGTAAACAACGAAGTGTTATCTCTTTTTGCCATTATCATGCATGCATGTGGTGGTCATTTTTCTTCAAAGAAAACTGCTTCAAGAATCTTGCAGTGCGGATTTTATTTGTCAATTTTTTTCAAAGACACTCACGTGTATTATAGCTCTTGTGACCAATGCCATAGATTAGGAAGTATTTCCCGTATGAATATGATGCCTTTGAACCCAATTCTTGTTATTGAGTTATTTGATGTTTGGGATATTGATTTCATGGGACCGTTTCCTAATGCTTTTGGTTATTGTTGATTATGTGTCCAAATGGATAGAAGCCACTATATGCAGGACGAATCACCATAAGGTTGTGGTGAAATTTTTGCAATAAGACCATTTTTTTCTAGATTTGGCATGCCACGTGTTATCATTAGTGATGGGGGGAAACACTTTTGTAATAGGCTTTTTGAATATTTGATGAAGAAATATGGCATTACTCATAAAGTTTCAACTTCGTATCATTCGCAAACAAGTGGTCAAGTTGAAATTTCAAATAGGAAAATTAGCACATTCTTGAGAAAACGGTTAACCCTAAAAGGAAAGATTGGCCTCTAAAACTTTCTAATGCATTGTAGACTTATCGTATTGCTTTAAAAACCTTTATTGGAATGTCTCCTTATAGACTTGTTTATGACAAAGCATGTCACTTACCTGTTGAGTTAGAACATAGAGCATATTGGGCTATCAAACAACTGGATATTTCTAGAGACAAAGCAAGTTTTTAAAGGAAGCTCCAATTGAATGAATTGGAGGAAATTAGGAATGATGAATACAATTGTGAAAAAACGATATAAGAATCAAATGAAAACATTTCATGAAAAAAATGTTTTGAAAAAATCTTTCTTTTCAGGTGAAAAGGTCCTTTTATAAAATTCTTGATTGCATATATTCCCTGGTAAGTTATGTTCTCAACGTTCTGGCCCGTTTCTTGTTCATATTGTCTTTCCCCATAGAGCTGTTGAAATTGAAAATCCAAAAAATGGTGATGAATTCAAAGTTAATGATCAAAGCTGAAACCATTTTTTGAATTATAAACCCCTGAAGTGGATGAAATACTCCTCGAAGATCCTTTTTAGTTCATTCTTTCATTTGTTTTGTTTCTTTCATTGTTTGTATGTGTGATTATTTCATTTTCTGGTGTGACATTCATTACTCTTTTAACGTGGTTGTTTCTTCTTATCTTGGTTAATTTCCTATTCGCGCAATCAGGTATAATCTTTCCAAACCCTCACTCTTTCTCATTTTGTCAGTTTCTTCTATTTTTGTTTCTTTTACACGAAGAAAGATTGAGGACAATGTTTTAAATAAGTTTGGGGTGTAGAGTGAAGGGTGTGTTATTTTGTCAAAATAAAAACAAAAAAAAGAGTTTTTGTATGTTATTTTTTTGTGAAGTGTGCTATTTGATCCAAAAAAAATAAAAAGAAAAGGTTTTTGCTTCTTTTTGTTTGTTTTGGTTTGATGATCAAAGGAAAGTGACAATAGTTTTTGGAAAGTGCTAAATATTATCTTTGCTTTCCTAATTCATGTGTAAATTTCATCTCACTAGCAATTTTTTTTTTTTTTTTAGCACATAGTCATAATCAATTTATTGTTTTGCTTGCTTAGAGAATGTTTGTGTGGATTTAGTAATTCTTAAGATCTCACCAAACTCTAGAAGCTGTTTGATTATATCTCGTGGCAAAATCCTAGACAATACATTACTTTAGGGAGATGATTTAGGCCACATTTTTGGATCGTTTGAGTCTTTCTAGCCTTTCCCATTTATTACTTTTTCTCTAGTCACCCCTTTGAGCCTTTAATTTACTAGTTGTTTCTTTCATTTAAACCATAATATCCTTGCCCCTTTCAAGCTGAAAAAGATTATCTCTACCTCTCTGTCAAGCAAAGAAGCAAAGAGACTGAACCCTTACGCTGAAATTCTCATTCTGGCTCAGATTGGGGAGAAAGTTTGAGAATTGATGATGCATAATCTTAAATAGAGTTTTCTGAAATGTGCAAAGAAGTCAAAATTGAAGTTTGTGGGGAAAAGAAAAAGATGTGCGAAGAAAGAAAGGTCGAGTTCATTAAAAAAAATGAAGGAAAAAAAAAAGATCAAATGAAAAGTATTGTGCTACAAGAGGAGATTTTTTGCGCTTTATTTTATGCTTCATCGAAATTCTTAAACTTTGAAAATCCCATCCATTTCTTTGATTAAACCAATACCTTTGGCCCAACATTACAAGCGTAATAAAGTCCTCTTTCTCCCTGGTTTTGCTGTTGTCTAAATAAGTGGAGAGAGAAATGAAAAGCAGGCTTATGAAGTTTGAGAATTTATTCCCAAGAGGTCAATCCTAATTCACTTGTTTGCATAAACTGATTCGAACTACACGCAGTAAATTGAAATTGGCTATTTCACACACACTTGAAAAATTCCTCGTGGGATAAGATTAGCTCTTGAATTGAGTTTGACACTTTAATAGCATTAGGACCTTTCTTTGAGCTATCTATTCTATGCAAACTTTGTAAAATTAAACCAATTCATCTTTTGGTCATCTTTACTTCATTCCTTTTTTTTTTTTTTTTTAGCTCGAGGACTAGCAAACTCCAAGTTTGGGGGTATCTGATAAGTGTAAGTTATTGCATAGTTAGAACCCATATAATTACATATTTTAGGTACTTATTTGATAAATAAATTAATTTGTGGTTAATTTTGTGAAATAGGTGCAAGTTGAAGAAAGTTTTGAAACAGAGCATAATCAAAGGCTAAAGTGCAAAAAATGCTAAAGATCACATGACTACCCAACTTAGCAAACCTCTTGCCTTTGCCGATGGAGTGGCTTACCATGCTTGTGAAAGAATAAAAAAAATACAATGAGACAGTGGTTTGTAATGATGGACTTTGAGTCGAAAGCTAAAAGAAAAAGAGAACACAATTCATTGTGCACAAAAAGGAGAATACTATTGTGCACAAAGAGATTTTTTTCTGTCTGTATGAATAGCATTGGGAAGCAATTCATAAGGAAGAGAGGGGAGAAGTGCTAGAGAAAAGAGATGCAGAGAGAAACTTCGACAAGTCTCACTTTCTCCAAATTGGTTTTTCTAGCTTTTTTTTTCTGTGTTTCTAATTTTTTTTCTACTAAGATGGATGATTAAACCGTGTGTGGTTAATTAAGTTTTTATGTTGTGTTGATTCCAAACAATTTGTAATCCAACGTTTATGGTTTCCGTTTTAGTTAAATAAATTATTTCATCATTAATATCATTTATTCTTGATCGTTATAATTTGTTAATGCTTGGATTTGTATTGTGAAAAAAGTAATATTTTTTTATTATATGTTTTCCATCTGTATACATATAATGCATAGGAATTACACTTTTAAACCGAAGGAAAACCAACTTGATATTTTAATTGGACTTAATTTATAAAATCATAAAATGATAGGAAGATTGATTTCTAAACTATCACTTTAAAATTCGAATCGATACAATAATAGAATTAATTAATTATACATTGGTGGATTTTGAAATCTTAGTAATTTTCCATCATTTAATAAATTTATTTGTGAACCTTAATCTCTTCTATTTAATCATTTCACTTATTTTTCAATATTCCATTTCTTTATCATAATCTCAAAATCATCTGGAACTAGGTTAAAATTAAATTTATTTGGATTGATTAAGTTTTTCCCAGTTTCTTATAGCAATCCTCGTGGAATTGACCTCGCTACCATTAGTCTTTGCTACAATTGATTCGGGTCCTTGCAAGTAATTAAAACAAACACAACAAATTGCTACCAAGAATGTGAACAATTACATTTTGATACTAAGTTGATAGAGCTCCACAACAACTGTTGACCTTTCCTCATTTAGTATGCCCCCCCAACCCACCCCAAAACCCCAGCCGCTGCCACCCCCTCCCGCACCCATGGGAGGTGGGGACATTTCCTTTGAAGTCAAAAGCAAATCTAAAATGAACCTCAAAACATCAACATTACCTGTGAATCCCACTTTGGAGGAATGCATTCCACTTGATACCAATTCATCTGGAGATGGAACATCAAACTTGAAAGGTGCTGTTAACGTCATGCTATAGGTTATATGGAGAAGGGAAAAATCTTCATATGATTCAAAAGTTGATCATTCACAGGACAAAATAGAAATATACTTGAATAATGGACAACAAAATTTTCACAGGGTTAGAGAGCACTGATATTTTTCTTCTATAAATTAGCACCCTCATTGGAACTTGTGCAGACCTATATCAAACTTGTGGTGGTTTTGAAAGCTGAAATCCGCATAGAAATCGTAAAATTTTCCTTGGATATTTCCAAGCAAGTGCAAGCTAAAGCTCTCTTCTGACAAAACATCATGCAGTGGCTGAATGTTTACAATCTTTTTGGGTGTCCGATGCGGCAAACATGCAAAAAGGGACTTAGCCAATTTTGATGCTTGAGAGCCAGTGCATATGCCACCAACTGCACCAAAAAAAAATCTACTCCGTGAAGGGGCTAGGAATATAACATGAAACCTGAACATGAATGAGAACATGGGTGCGGAGCCCAAAGTAAAATAAAAGGTTTTCGACCAAACTTAAAAGAAAAAGAAGTTCAAAATTGGAAGGTGGAGGGGGAACGGAAGTTGATAGGGTAGAACCCAAAACTGTCACAGGAAGGCACATTGAAAGGAGGAGGAAGCATGCATGTGTCTTTGGGGGTTGGGGGGGGGGGGGGGGGAGGAAGACGGGAGCTGAATCAGTTAAATGAAGAAAACAAAATTAGCATAATAAGGAGAAAAACAAAAGCAAAGCAAGAAAGTAGATTCAACTAAAGAGAATATAAAGGCCATGCATGAAAGCAATAAATAAATAAACAGAACATAGAATAATACTTGTATTTGTGTCACCATGGCTGCGGGGTTTAACCAACGGATTACGGAGAACCCCACACATATCACATGCAGTCATACTATCTTCATTCTCAAAGGTGCAAATGGGGCAATGCCAAACCCAATGCTTAATAGATTCCTTTTTTATCTCTGGCTCAGGTACTTCACCTGTTACAACAGCGAACCCGGTGAACTCCATTTTTTTTAAGAAAAATTAAATAAAATGTTCTATCAAGCAGTTTATCAAATACAGATATAAAAGAATATCACACAGACATAAACGGTGAGAGTGGGATAAATGCAGTGATGTATAAACATAGATCGTCTGACCAGATGGCTACCACCATTGCATTTTAGTAACCTAGAGAGATTAAAGAGAAGTGGTCCACGTTTTGAATGTCGGCTAAATTAGGTAACCTTGAGTCTGTAATTTATTTTTCGTTGCGCGAGTGGAGTGTATTTGTGTGTGTTCCTTCAGAGATCTTCATGTAGAATGCTCGTCGTCAGTTGATCCATCATTTCACGTTAAGAGCATAAGGCATGAGAGGTGCTTGCATGCATAGCACACATACCGTACCACTTGCACACCCTACACGTATTTCTACAAAAAAAATAAAATGCTAAAATATATATTTTTTTAAAAGGGATGCTTGTATAAAGGCCGAGGTAGCAGGAGCTTGACCATCCGAACAGCCAACGTAAGCATTCCGGACGATTGTGGTGGCTAGGCTCAAATTTGGGAGTTTTTAACCTAAAACACTCAAGGAGCAGGATGGTGGTAAGGCTTACTCCCCCCTCCCCCCAACAAATAGAGGGTTTGGGGTTTGAATCACACCAAGAGCGTGAGTGAGTATGTACAGTAAAGAAGAAAAAACCAATGAAGAAAAGGTTGGTGTGTGTTTCTAAGCTGTGACTTCTTTTACAAAAAGAACTCCCTGGCCTCCCTTGTTTTTTGTGGGAAAAAATTAGAAGGGTGGATTTCTTTTGAATATCTTTCTAGTTTCATAGAACTCTCTCCTTGAATCAAACTTGTGTCTTTCAGATCTTTCAAAGCAAATTTGATTCAAGGTGTTTTGAAAACCACCACCACCATTCCCTTGCATAAAACTAGTAAGTTGCGCTCAATCACCCATTACGAACGGAGATCAAATCTTGTGAGGTCTATGAACATTGAAGCTCCTAAGTAAAGAAGAACATCTCAGGACTGAGAACAAGGATCTGCAGACTGATTTGGAGCTGTCGAGGACCCAGATCAAGGTGATGAGGTTCCATAGGTTGAAATTGAACCAGGCTTGGGCACACGAGGCAAGCAATGCAAGGCGTAAGAATCTCCGAAGGAGCAGCTAGCAGCGTGAGACTAAAAGCATTGCGTCGGGTTGTATGTACCTCCACATATCTTGATTTCTAGAGGATTAGCTTGTGTGTCGTGAGACGGCGCCATGGTTTTGACCCGCAAGGGTTTTACAGGTAAATCTCTGAGTCACCCTTTTACACTTCTGCACTTTTAACTTTTTATTTGTGGTGATTGTTAATATTCATATGTTTGCATGCTTAATTAACTTGAAGATTAAATCAGAGATTTGATTGATTGCTTAGAAGGTTAAAAAAATTGTTCGCTTATTCACCCCATCTAGGCTATTTGGAACAAAAACAGATATTTCAATTGGTATCAGAGCGGGTTTCCAGCCCTTACTAGGTTTTGCCTAGGGGCATTGTTATTTATGGCGCGAGGCGCACATTTTAAATATGTTCCATTCATTTCTCATGAACTCATGATACACTCAAATTCCAACAAAATAAAAGATAATAGACATGTTTAATGACTGACAAACACAAAGAACTAGTCTCATGCAATACTAAACAAACAATGTAGCTAAATATGTGCCATTCATTTCTCATGAACTCATGATACACTCAAATTCCAACAAAATAAAAGATAATAGACATGTTTAATGACTGACAAACACAAAGAACTAGTCTCATGCAATACTAAACAAACAATGTAGCTAAATATGTGCCATTCTTTTCTCACGAACTCATGATACACTCAAATTCCAACAAAATAAAAAATAATAGACATGTTTAATGATTGACAAACCCTAAGAACTAGTCTCACGCAATATTGAACAAACAACCTTAGCAGGGGTTGTTTATGACAAAAGAGAAGTGTTGACATTGAACCAAACACTTAAAGCTAGAGAAAAGTATGTTTGCCAGGAAAATTATCAAAGAAAAATCTGCATTAACTTAGATACATAGGGTAAAAATTTGTATTTTATAACTTAGCAGCGGCTATACGTAACCAAAAAAAAAAAAATCAAAAAAGAAAAAAGTTATATTGTTGACGTTAAAGCAGAGCTAAAAAAAAGGCAAAGACAAAAACAACAACATGAGAAGAAGCGGCGAAAGAAACAAAGAAAAGGAGGAAGAAGAAGATGAAGAGGAGGAGGAAGAAGAAGAGTTTACCTAGGAGTTGAGATGATAACTATAGGTTTGGTGATTGATGCATGGTAGTTTGTAGGGTTTTAATCAATGAGCTCTGACTCTATTATTTTCGCCAAAATAAACACTAGTAATGCCTTCCTAAATCAAGTGTTACTAAAGAAAAAAGAAGCTTTCAAAAATAAAAGACCAAATCAAAGAAGTGTGCCTTGTCTCCTCACCACCAAGGCATTTGCCTTGTTGAAGTTGCCTCACCCTTCTTGAAGCCCACAATCTTCGCCTCGTGCACCTCAAGCGATTTTCACAACAATGTCTAGGGAGATCCTGCCCTGCAATTACCTTCGAGGTAACTGTTTTGTTTATGTTGTCCTTATTCTTTTGATCTTATACCTTGTTTGATATAATAGATCTAGGACATAGAAAGGGAGGTCAATTGGACATCGAACATTCCTCGGTGGGACTGATTTCCCACGTTGGAAAGCTTGCAAGAGGGCATTTCTAAAATCGGTTGATGAGCATGTGTGGCCACACCAACAGCATAGACTCCTCCCACCAAAAGGGTTGATTGAGAATATGTCTAAACCAGTGGAGGAGTGGACCGCTCTTGATTTCTCTTATTCCAGTTATAACAGTAAAGACTTAACTGCATTTTTTTGGTTGTTAGTACTAATGAATTTAGGAGAATTTTGCAGTGCGAGACTGCGAAGGAAGCTTGGGATAAACTGTTGGTGAGCAGGGGTAGCTTGCTACACAAGCAGCATGTACTCCTCCCACCAAAACAGTTGATCAAAAATATGTCTAAGCAAGTGGAGGAGTAGATGACTCTTGATTTCTCTTATTCCAGTTATAACAATGAAGACTTAAATGCATTTTTTCTGTTGTTAGTACTGACGAATTTAGGAGAACTTTGCAATGCGAGACTGCAAAGGAAGCTTGGGATGAACTGTTGGTTACTCATGAGGGTACAGTTTCTGTTAAAGCTTCCAAAGGGTAGATTCTCACCATGGAGTTTGAGGGAATTTGAGAATTGCAGGATGATATTGGAGGATGAGACATATGACCAAGTTAATCCCACCTAAGTGAAATTGTTAACCCCAGATTCCTGTTCAGAGACGCTCAAGTGGTGAGATAAATCTTCCATTCGTTGCCTCTAATTCACTCTCGAGGTCGTGGCAATTGAGGAAAGGGAAGACATTGATTTGACTCCATAGCATGTGCAAACCCATGCAGTTGAAATCCAAGAGTTTAGCTTTCAAGAGCTCAAAGGGGAAGAAGCAGAAAAGACAAAGGTAGAGATTGATGCTAACGAGATGCCGAACGAGGAGGTTGCCTTATTTGTGAAAAGATTCACTAAATTCATGAAGGGTGCCTTCAAGAGTTCATCAGGTGATGCTTCCAAGAGTCGCAGCCTGACCCACCAGAAATGAATAGGAGCAAGTTGAGTCTGCCAAAAAACCTAGATGCATTACTGTCAGAAATATGAACACATCATTGCAATTGTGCCAATAACAGAGAGAAAGGGTCTGCAGCTACACAGGACAACTCAAGACTCAAAGTCAAAATCAGGAGGATGACTCAGAATCAAAGGATGATGAGGGAAAACACACTGCATTGAAGGCTGAATCCAAAAAGTTCCCCAAATTCCCCATACCTCAAATTGTGACGATAGTAATGATGACTGCAAGAAGGTTAGAAAAGCTAGGGAAAATGCTCGAGAATACAGAAGCATGGGAGATAATAGAGGTCTGAGATTTGTGAGTGATGAGATAACACCTACCGCCTCCACCACCACCTTTGTGAAGACTAGCAAGGCCGTAGGTAAGCCCATCCCTAGTCCCTCATAAGCTAGGACACCTAGGAAGCTTGAGAGAATTCCCACTTATCACCATTGTAGTGTCAAGAGTCACATTTGGTTCAAGTGCCATAAGCTTGCGAATTCCACTTCGAGGAAAGTTGTTCCCACCACACCCGATCGCATTTAATTCGTGTTTGCTTGCCATCATTGTGGGGATGGTGGCCACATCCAACCTAGGTGTAGATCCAACAATAGTTGTTAAATGCGCGCACAGGCGCTGCTCCAGCGCCTCGCTAGGTTCGAGCGCGCGGCAGCACCTATGGGCCTTAGGCGCAAGGTGTGCGAAAATGCCTTTCTGACAAACCCTTTGCCCAGTTGAAATTAAACCCTTCCACTTCTAGGCTTTCAACAGAGCGATTGAGAGAGCAGCGATCTTGCATCCTAGTCCAGGTAATTACTTTGCTTCTTCTTATTCTTCTTCTAATCTTTTGTTCTGTGCTTCTTCTTCTCTTCCATTTTTCTATGCCGTTGCTACTTTCTCTTCTTCGCATCTTCTTCTTTATCTTTTTCTTCTTCTTCTTCTGTTCTGCTGTAACCGCTGCTGGCATCTCTTTTCCTTTCCTTTTTTTATTTTGTAGCAAGAGTTGCTTGCCCAACCCTTTTTTCAATTTTGAATTCTAGATAGATTTTTCAATTTCCCTTTTTTATGTTATTGTTATTTCTATAGATTTTAGTTATTATGCTCTAATTGGTGAAATTATTATTCTATGCTAAATTCTCTATTTGTTAGAAATCAAAATAAATGGCTAGTGAAGGATCAAAAGATCTCGTGTGGCGAGTGTATTTTAATTTTAATAATTGAAATTAGTTCATAGTTCCACTTTTTGAGGGTACATTTGCAATATAAAAATATTACTAATTTTATCTATAATTTTTTTGTGGTGGTGCGCCTTACTTCACTTAGGCTAGCGCTTGCATTGCGCCTTGAGCCTAGGCTCCAGGGTACATTTGCGCCTCGGTGCGTCTAGAACCTTCAATAACTATGGATCTGACACCCAAGACCCATGCCTATCCATAGGGGAAGTTATGTCGAGCGCTTTCAGAAAGGAGGTGCCCTTTATGGCAGGACTCCTTTCGTTGCCCAACCTAGGAAGCCCATTGCCCATGCTCCTAAATCTAGGTCGAAGCTTGCTAGAAAACCTAGGAAGAGGATTGTTCCCCTTAGCATTTCCCCTGTAGTCGAGATGACCAAGTTCATTTGGGTTAAAAAGCAAGACATCCATGCCTCTATCTTTGAGGCTTTTCATTATGTCCCTAGGGATGCTTGTTTGTCCTAGGTATGCTCTTTATTGCCTATCTTCTTACTGGCGACATGATATTCTTCGGTATCCTTTGCTTTGTACTTATTTTCATATAAACCCCAAATATCCAAATAGATCTTTCATTTTGTTTATTTTAAGAAAACCCTAAAAGGATTTTAATCTTGATTGCATATTTTGATGGCTATATTCTGTCTCATTTAGCATTGATGCCATGTTTACTTACTCACACTTGTGTCACTGCAAAGTAAAATTTTGGTCCTTGTATGCATTAAATTTATGAAATGAATTTTCTACATCGAGAGATATCTAAATCAAGATCGACCGCTCGATTAATTCAAAGATATTTACACAGTATTGTCAGGGACAAGAAAAAAGTTGCTTGCTTGGAATAGAGTGTGAGCTACATGTTGAGATCCCACAAGAAGAAGGCTACCTACCCTTGTTGGAGTGTAAGTCGTCTTGTCGTAAGAGGAAAAGTGAAGAAAAAGAAAGTTTGTGGGGGTAAAGATGAAAAAGCTGAAAAGAATTATTGTGCCTCATTGCTGAAACAAAGGAGACTGTGTTATAACAGATAAAGTGTAAGTGACTCTTGTACTAATTATGTTTGACTTCTTGATTTGGACTACTCTATATGTACACGAGATGATCTTAAACTTTGTGCATACATTAACCTTCATAAATCTCGTGTAGACTGTCTCACCTCATGAACACATAGTATTCTAGTTAATCTTGATATGGTGTTTCTATACACATGGTGCATGATTGATCGGTTGAACTGTCTTCAACATGCTATCTCTCTCCATGTTCCATCAAATTACAGTGTGTTAGATTTTGATATGATTGCTTGTATTTTGGTGCATGTTAGTCGATATAACTCATGTTTCAACTTTTGAGAAGACTATACTATTAGGTTCTATGGTTTTAGGGATAAATATGAAGAAAATAAAAATTTTGGGATGAACCTAAAAATGATTGTCTATGCTTTGAAAAACCCAAGATTTTCAATGTTCCATGGAAAGGAGTGATATGTGGATAATGAGTGCCCAAACACCCCGTGAGAGCGTCCAAATAGCAGACCCACCGTCTAATAGGCGTCCAAACGCCGAAACTCGTTGTCTAGACGGGCGTCAGTCACAAGTGAAAACAGAATCTCACTCATCCGGAGCTCGTATGCATCATCTGAACACCAGTGCATCAAGTTTTTAAATGTGACAATCGCTCATTTTTACAATTTGGGCGAGACATCCTTTCTTTCCAATCATTTTGTGCTTCTATCTTGTGCTATAAGGAGCTTTGGGTCAGATCTTCAAGAATTTTCTATTAGTATTTATTATTTGTGCTCCTACATTGGATAATCTTGTTGTTCATCCATGTATTTAAATCTAGAGAGGATATTGACGCTTATTTTTATGATTTCTAATCTATGATTATATTCTCTTTGTGTTAGTGGTATAATACTCGAGTGTTCCTGCATATCCTGAAAAAAAAGTCTTTGCAGTTATTGTTGGTGATCGTGTCCCTGATGAACTTCAGAAAAACAGCGAAAAAAAGAAAACGTGGTGAAGGGATATTCAAACCCCACTTCATCACCAGAGGAGCCACCAAGATTCTCGTCCGCTTGATCCATCAATTTTGGAGTGAGGGCCGTGAGAGGTACCGATCTATCTTTCATGCCAAGCCAATTATTCCACTGCGTACATTTGTGGTGGACGACGATATTATGGTGTCTAAGTGCATGAATCTAAATAATCTGGGATGGCAAGCTCTTGTGACAATCGATTCCCATATATCGATCACTCACTAAAGAATTCTATTCAAATCGAGTTGAGGGAGAGATCACCTTGGATGCCCCGAAGATGTGCGGACGTGAGATTTGAGTTATCATCTCATCTCAACCACTCTAGGAGTGCCCGTAGTTGTCTATCACGACTATAACTATGGTTATGTTTGTCCAGCTTTTTCCACATTTCAATAGATTGGGGGACATCTTTGTGACAATCGATCTTGAAGCACTCCATCCCTCATCCTCATCGGCATCTACATGAGGCTTTGTTTTTGCAAAAAGATCATTACTTTTGGAATCTCACTAAATGTCGGTCCTCGGAGATACATCAGATACACGCCTATCTGATTTTTGCCATTAATAGTGCCACTCCCTTGACCTTGAAACCTTCATCTACCAAGAAAATCTATCACGTGGTCATCGACTTACCCAGTGTTAGTCTTCCATATAGGTATCTAGTCACTTTACTCATCGAGGCCCCAAAGTGTGTGTTCCCTGAAGATGAAGAAGTTATAACACCCTGGCTGTCAATTTTTTCTATTGCCAAGACAAGGGCCACTTTCCATGCTAACAAGCATAGGCTTGGTGAAGCCTGCTCCTCGAGCTCAAAACCACCACATGGGATTCACCTTCATTATCCTCTATTGGTATTCATCTGTCTTCCCTCAAGTCATCATGGATATGTTGTCATTTTTGATTCATCTCCAAGTAACAGGCTCAGTTTCTTCAAGGACAGGAGCTTTATCACCAGCAGATACAGTTGAGAGCATCAGCAAGAAGCTGGTCGACTTTCGCACTTATCAGCTTGGCTCGGACATCGATAAGGAGAGTCAAGCATTTTGATTCTGGTATTGCTTTGTTTTTGTGTCACTTGTAATTTATGTTGCTTTCTATATAACTCCAATGTAGTCTGATGTATAAGTCTCATGCTTTGTGATGCCTTCTTGCTAATTCCCTTATTCATATGTCTCTTTTGCAAGTTGCTTATTTTGAGGGGGAGTACCAATTGTATTCGACTTGATATACACTTACCACCGTGGATTTAGTTGTTTTAATTTTTGTAAGGTGATGCGTTTGTTCAAGAGTTTCAAGTTTTACAAATTTTATCCCCTAAAGCTTTGTTGATCGATCTTTAGTATATGGGAGTGACTACAATCCATGTAATCTTTTCTACCAAGTTTGACGGTTTTCTGGGTCGTTAGATTTACATGTACTAGCTTAATGTTTTATCACCAAATAGCCAAAGGAGTGTTGACTAAATTTGCTGACACAGAATCTGTAATTTAGTTTTTGATGTGTGAATTAGAGTGTAGGTGTGTCTGTTCCTTTGAAAATCTGCATGCAGAATGCCCATCGTCAATTGATCCATCGTATGGCACTCAGAGCATAAGACGGAGAGATAAGTGGATGCATTGCACACAAACCTTACCACTTGCACACCCTAAACTTGTTTCTAAAAAGTAAAAACTGTCAAAAATAGGATTTTTCGAAAAGGCACACCATAAGCATCGAAACGGCCACAAAGATTATCTGAACAGTTGACTGCCAGCAGAATTAGCGTCTAAACACCAATGAAAAACATTCCCAACACGGAGCCTGCTCAAGCTTGACCGTCAAACCGGCCAAAATAAGAGTCCGGATGACCGTGGCAGCTAGACTCAGATTTGGGAGCTTTTGACCCAAAATACGTTGTGTGGAAAAAATAATTACAAAATTAGTTTTTTGTTGAATATCTTTTTAGTTTCATAAAACTCTTTCCTTAGGTCTCCCCAAAAAGCTTAAGGCCTATGGGCTACCCAAAGTCCGTTTGAAACCCATAGGGCCTAAGGCGGCTTGAACTCGAATTTGGGCCCACTAGACCTAAGACCATAGGGCTTCTAGTTGGGTTTTGGGCTTTGGATTTATTGGAGAAGCCCAGCCAAAACCTGATCCTGAAACCTGAATCCAAGATCCCTGGATTTTATGACTTAAGAAGTTTGAATTTAATCTTCAAGTGTCAATTATTTACAAAATTAAAAAATTAAAACTTAACTTGAATTTTCTTTTATTATTTTTTAATAAAATACTTAATTAAAATTTTTAATTTTCAAGATTTATACTTAATTTTTTTTTCAGTTTTTAGAAGTTTTAAACTTTAACAAGGTAAAGAAGAACGATAAAGAAATTGCTAGTCTTTAATTGTCTCTAACTCTTGACCTTAAAATTCCTAGTAAATTCTTCAACATTATATTAAGGACTCAAGTTAAACTTAAAAATTCCAATTAAATTCTACAATATTGTTGCAAGATTTGAGCAGGTCATGTGGCTAATATTGAAGTCTTTATTGCGTTAAATTTTTTAACTTAAAATTACTATTTAATTGGTTAGTTGTTAAATATGACGGGCTCAAGTATTTACAATAATTTGCGTTAAAGTCATTAATTGTCTTATGTTAAAATAGCCTGCATATTATAGTCATGAGTCAAGTGCACATGAAATGGTTGTTGTGACTTGACCAAAATCCTTGTTTGGTCTTCGTGCTAGGTCCAAAACTTCCCCACCCCAAAAAATGTTCTTTTTCAAAGTAGTGACAAGCCGCCCGAAACTCAAAGGCCCGACAATGCTCAGGCATCCCACATTCTTTGTCAGGCCAAGCCAGCCCAGTCCAGTCTATTGACTACTCAAAGCCCGATAGTCTTGGGCTCAGGCAAAAATGGGCTTTCGGGCCCGGCCTAGGCCAACCCATTAACCAGGCCTATATCTCCTTGGATAAATTGTGTTTTTTGGATCTTTGAAAGCAAAACTGATTCAAGCTATTTTTGAAACCACCACCACCATTCCTTTGCATACAACTTGTAACTTGGCTCAATTGCTTAATTTCAACGGAGATCAAATCTTGCGAAAGCTGTGAAACTCATTGAAGCTCCAAAGAACGAAGAAGATCATCTTAGGACTGAGATCGAGGATTTGCAAACTAATTTGAAGCCGTCAAGGATGGAGATCAGGGAATAAGGTTCCATGGATTGGATTTAACCCAGGGTTGGGCACACGAGGAAACAGTGAAGTGTAAGGATCTCAAGGAAAGCAGCTAGCAGCCGAAGACTAAAAGAGCAGCGTCAAGTCATGTGAAGTACAACTAAGTTAATTAACGATAAACTAAACAAATATTAAAGAACCGAGTTGTAATTAAGAAAATAGAGTGAAGTGCAACAAAACAAATACTTGAAGGTACAATATGGGATTAAGCATTCTTTTTCATTCTTCTATCCTCCCAACCTGAAAAGCTTTCCCAACTCTCCAACCCAGAATGAAGGGCGCTCCTCCTACCGCATCACCATCGGTTCTTGACAACCAAACCACGGTAACAAAACCACCATCACGCCACAAACGAAAGGAGGACAAGATTTCAAATATCCCATCACCACCACAATTAATCTCGACCACCATCATGCCGTCACAACCACGAAAAATTTGGAATTGTTTTCTAACAACGATGATGACAAACTTTCGTTCTCTTCTTTCTAGTATCTCTTTTTCCCTTCTCCCCCTACCCCTTTTATACTCAATTTCTCTCACTCTATCATAGATGATCTAGGTTTAAAAAAAAATACTCTTATTTTGTTGCATTTTTTGCTAGATATGGGTTTGCTTAGGTAGAAAATGGTGTTATGGTGGAGGGATGGAGGCGGTGGCTTGGGCCATGGGGATGATAGGTGGAGTGGTTTTGGTGGATGAAGGTTGGAGGTTGGTTTGGTGGTGGTTTTACTGTGGAGCGTGGTGGATTGAGATAGACTAATGATGAATGGAAGTGGGTGGAGAGTGATGAAAAACAAAAAGGGCAAATAGGGGGTAGGTTTGGCAGGCGGTGATAGAGGAGGTTCGGCAAGCAGTGATAGAGGAGGTGCGGCAGCAGCAGTAACTGTGGCAGAGATGATGGATGACAGGCAAACCCTGCAACAGATTATGATGGACTAGTGGAGGGGAGATAGAAGATAGAGAAGGAGGGGGAAAAAAAAAAGGAAGCAGTTGGGAGAATGATGTTATTGGCACTCTCAAAATGACCAGCTCTCCAATTATAAAATTCTATAAAATAAAGTTGGGTGTCGGTGAATATTTTTTAAGAACCGATAGAACCCAAAAAACAATAAAACTATGGATCTCAAGTCATATCCCAAATGCCTTTATCCATGTATAACTATATATAAAGGGGAGAGGACCTTTAATGTCACAGACGCCCATCTCCCTTATAACTAGCCACTGTCACCATTATGGTTGTAAGGTACCAAAGTAATTAAGGGATGTTCCTAAAATTTCACGAAATGACATGGGATGCCAAAGGTATAAACCCACTATTCGACATAGAGCAATGTTTGAGGTAGAAGTGAAGCCATCTTTTGGAGTATTTATTCAACATGGGAGAGCAAGCACAAAGAGGAGCAATATAAGAAGGGCACTTAGTGCAGCATTACATTTTTTCAATAGTACTGGTGGTGAAAAAAAAGCAGACATGAAGGAAAACAGGAACAATAAAAAAAAGAAAAGATACAAACTTAGTTTGTTACCATCAGGTGTCAAAACAAATTAGTTTCTAATAAGGGGCAAGTGAAATTCTCGTAGTGAAGTTGACCCATCAGCCACTGATCTAAAACAGTCAAGAGACACAGATGTGCTTTCTGCGCTAAATGTGCAATAAATATTCATCCACAAGCTTGCAAAAGAAAAACAAAAGGGGGCAAAAGGCAAGGAAAACACTTCCATCTTCTAAGACAAAAGGGACAACTGGGTACCAATGATTGTCAGGGAAAGATATGGAATTTCAGTCAGTGGAAAAGCATTGTGGTTTAGGGGGGGAAAAAAAACAGACCCAGAATGAAGAACTCAGGGTATGAAAGCCCTTACCACGTTCACGTTCTTCTACATCATAATCATAATCATAGTCATAATCTTCATAATCTTCATAGTCCTCATAATCAATATCATAATTTAACTTCCGCGGCATGGTCCTAGTTTCTGTTGAAAAAATACATAAACAGTCCATTACAATAGATAACTAATACAAAAAAAATTAAAGTTCATGCCAAGTGCATCAAACAACATAGCACGAGGATCCTTCACAGTAAATGGAGAGCTCAAAAGCTAGTTCAACCCTGATAAAGCTAATTAAACACATCCCTTTGATAGGTCAACCGCCGTCAAGCTAACTAAACAACATACCACACGAGGAACCTTCACAGTAAATGGAGAGCTAACAATGTAGTTCAACACTTATCAAGCTAACATATTTCCAAGGACCATTAGATTGCAATTTAGTAATAGCTCTAATAAATAAGTGTTATTCCGATGCTCCAAGAAGAATGAATAATCACATCAGACATTTTACGAGTTTCATGAGTGCATAAAGATCAACAAGTTCCTTAAAAACAAAAAAAAAAAGGCAACCGGAAATAAGGTCCGAATCTTACAATTATTCAACCAAAATCTCTGAATTGTCAAAACCTTAAGAATTTCCAGTTAATTCCATGATCATTCAACTCAAAACCCTTCGACATCATTATTGTGGGGAATTAACCATTGCGCTCAAGAAGTGTATTCTGGGGATGGGGATTTTACGGCGGTGGTCCTTAGGCTGTGAGGGTCCTAAGCTGTGGGTGCTCCCGAATGGCAAGGAAACCTATCGATGCCTGTGGAAGGGAGGGTTAGGGATGTTCGCTGAAAATTTTACTGATTTTTAAGTCACTGTATTCTCCAAGTTCGATTTTTATTTGTCTTTGATATCTGTAGTTTTAATTTGCACGGATAATAAAGTGTAAGGCATGTTTGGTTGAACGGAATCATCGTGGAATGAAATTGCATTCTGTTCTCGATTTCTATTCCGTGGTTAAAATCAATGGAATGAGATTCCATTTAAAATAGTATGGAATCAAATCTAATTCAGTGAAATCAAAATTAAAATTACAAAAAAAAATTCATCACTGATTCAGCCCAATCCAAAAATTAGAGAACAAAAATTGAAATTAAAGAACAAAAATAGAAAATTGAGAACATAAATAAAAAATTGAGAACAAAAATTAAAAATTAGAAAATTGAAAATTAAGAATAGAAACAGAAAACTGAAAATTGACAAAATAGAATTTTTTTTGAACAGAAACTGAAAATTGAATAAAATAGTGAAATATAATAAAATGAGGGAATGAATGGAATAGTGAAATATAATAAAATTCTCATTATGCCCTCATAATGCTAATTTTATTATATTTCATTATTCTATTCCTTCCATCATTTTATACTAACCAAACAAATGAATGGAATAGTGATTTCACTCATTCTATTACTTCTTCCATTTCATTCTACTCTCATTCTATTAAGTCCAACCAAATGAGCCGTAAGATTACGTTTGGTTTGAAAGAAAAATAAAAGAAAGAAATAATATGCATTATTTTAATTTACTATTCCACTCTTACTACATATTATATTATTAATGATAAAACTATATTATTAATGATAAAAGAAAAAAAATATATATATATATACTTAAAACAAAGGGGTATTAATTTTGGATCATTTTTCCTATCATCCCTTTATTTTTATCCCAAGTTTGGAGAGGGGGAAAAAGTGGCAGGAAAGAGCTTTTTTCACCCCTTTTTCATTTTCACCTCTAATCAAATACAACAAATTTTCCTTTTCCAGTCCATTTTTATTTTTATTTTCCTATCCATTTTATTTTTCACTCTACCAAACATACCATAAATGAAGGCCAAAATTATATTTTTTTATTAAATTTTATATACATCAATGGACTAAATTAATTTGACGAATCTACCAACTAGACGAGAGATGAGAAAATAAAATATTTTAAAGAAAAAATTCATGCCTCCATCAATATCTGTCCATTATTCTCAAATACAATCCTTTAACTCCTATTCTGAAAATCGAATATCAACCTAGTACAACCCCTCCCCACCACCCCATACACACATGTTACACTCAAGACAAACGTACAGATCGAGGTAAATGTCAAACTGGTCTTCTTGTTTTTGAATTTACATGATTTCGAATTGAGACTACACTCAATGATTATAGAGCGCCTTGATTTTTATTTGCTGAATAGGATTTGAATTGAGATTATGTGGTTGAATTTATTTACATTTGCTTGTAGAGAAGGGCTAAGCACGAGAATTGTGGTTGGTTCCGATGAAATTCAATTGTAGATATATTTGATGCAAGGGGAATTGGATGATGAGATTAGTGGTATGCGCAAATAAGTTAAACAGTTGATAAATATAAGTTCTTTTGTCTTTTTATTAACAGTTGGAATTTATTTTGGATGAATTAGCATGATGAGCTTCTTAAACTAATAAGAAAAAAATTAAAAACTTATAATTACAAATGATATTAGTGTCTATAAGCACGTGAGATCTCTAGTTAAATTACATGGACTAACTTTAGATAACTACATATTTTAGGGATAATAGGTGGGGTTTGATTAGTGTTTTCACTTTTCTGAACCCAACTGGAATGGATTGGGTTGAGTTGAATTGGGTTGGGTTGAGAATTTTGGGAACAGAATTGCGTTTGATAACGATAATTCTTGTTTTGTGCTGAGAACAGAATGTGTTTGGTAACGATTTTATCCTAAAACTAATTTTTTTTTTTGAATTTTTTTTTTGTGTTTGGCCGCGGCGCCGGCGGTGGCCGGACGGCCAGCGGGCGGCGGAGGTGGCTGCCGGCATCGGAAGGTCTCCGAACGGTGGGCGGAGATGGCGGTCGGTTGCCGGAGGCGCGGACGGTCGCCGAAGGTGGCCGAAGACGGCGGAAGGTCGCCGGACGGTGGCCGGAGACGGCGGTCGGTCGCCGACGATGGTCACCGGACGGCGGCGAGTGGTGGTGGTCGGCCGGCAGATGAAGATGGAAGTTGAGAACTTTGGGTTAAATTTTTTGGGCACAAAAAGAAACAATTTTTTTTTGTTTCTGGTTTCTTTAGGATTTTGAGAATCAATTCCTATTTTTTGGGTTGAGTTGGGTTGGGTTGAGTTTTATGTTTGCCAAACGCGTTCTCAAAAATCAAACCCAAAATTTTTGGGTTGGGTTGGGTTGAGTTTGGTTGGAAACACTAACCAAACGGGGCCTAAGTGTACAATAATTGATTTTTTATGTCTATCCAGTTAGCTATTGTAACGGCTAAGCAACTTAGGCCCCGTTTGGTTAGTGTTCCCAACCAAACCCAACCCAACCCAACCAAAAAATTCTGAATTTGATTTTTGAGACGCGTTTGGCAAATACAAAACTCAACCCAACTCAACCCAAATAATAGGAATTGATTCTCAAAATGTTAAGAAAATGATAAACAAATAAAATTTGTGTTTTTTTTTTTGTACCCAAAAAACTCAACCTAAAGTTCTCAACTCCGGTCACTGTCCGACGACCACCCGCCGCTGGTCACCATCCACCGCCGCCGGACACCGTGCGTCGCCATCCGTCCGCCGCCCCTGGCCACCGTCCGGGCACCACTGCCGTCGCCGGCGTTCGGCCGTCCAGCCACCGTCTAACACCACAACCGTTGCAGGCTTCCGGCCGTCCGGCCACCGTCTGACACCACCGCCGCTGCTGCCAACCGCCGCTAAACACAATTTTTTTTTTCAAAAAAATAAATTAATTTTAGGATAAAATCGTTACCAAACACATTCTGTTCTCAGCACAAAACAAAAATTGTCGTTACCAAACGCAATTCTGTTCCCAAAATTTTTAACCCAACTCAATTCAACTCAACCCAACCCATTCCAGTTGGGTTCAGAAAAGTGGGAACACTAACCAAACGCCACCTCAAATACTTAACTTTATTTTGTGGGGGCAATTATCGAGGGATCCTCATAAGTTAGAAAAACTACTGATTAAATTCGGTTAGATTTACCCCTCCAACTACTTAATTGATATATAATTTCTTAAAAAATAGATATTCAAAATCTTTTTATTAGAATAAAAATAACTATTGTTTTACACGTTTTTTTTCACGATTTAACTATATATTCAGATCCGTCTTAATAAAATCTTCAAAATGATGTCTCATTCAATTTTTTTTTTTTCCATTAATTTTTAAATTTGTGTTATATTCAATATAATATTTTCAGAATTTTAAATTTTACACTCATGTTACATTCAACATGTTATTCATAACTTTCGTAGATTTTAACATCATGTTAAATTCAACATGGTATTTTTTCATGATCTAATTATATGTTCAAATTCGTATGATTAAAATATCTTCAACATGATATCACGTTCATCAATTTTTCATCAAAAATCCACATTCGTGTTATATTTAACGCAGTAATACAATTCCGTAAATTATGATCATTCTGTTAAATTAAAAAGTTGATGGATTATTCGGTAGATTTGGGTTCTTGTTGAGATCATTTGGTAATTTTTTCCTATTACTCTTTCTTTCTCTTCTTTTCTCTCATTCCCATTTTTTTTTTGAATGTAAGCACAACACCCTCAAACCCATCCCCATTCTTTATCCCCTTCCTCTCTCTCTCTCTCTAAAATCATTCTGGCACTAGTATTCTGGCCAACCTCAGATTCATCAATCTTCAAGCGCTCACTCAAAGAAGTGACTTTGTGTCTTTGTCCATCAAATTGTCGATAAAATTTCAAAACTCTTACTCACAAAGTCACTTCTTTCGGTGAGCCATAAAATTGTCGATAAAATTTCAGAACTCTTACTAACAAATCTTCCAGCAAACACAAATATTTTAAGAAAATAAAATTGGAAACCCTAATTATGATTGAAATAACGATCATTCGAAAACCCATATGCCCCAACAACATAATAACACGCCAATTTTTGCTAAAAAAATATTATACAAAGTAGTTAATCTCGAAAAACAACCCAAGAAAAAAAAAAAAAAAAAGTAGGGAAAAAAGAACAAAAACAAATAGCCTGGGAGGAATGAAACCACATAAACGAGTCTCTTTAATTAAAACTTCTCATCACAATTCCTACGGCCATAAGTCAAAACACATGAATCAAATTAAATTCACCTACCAAAATAGTGTTTAATGATTAGATCAAGGAACAAGTAAACTATACGGCGAGCGTTTTTTACACGCTCGGGTATTGACTACTCGTAAGTGTACGAGGTCAAAGTTTTAGTATGATGGATCTTTAAAGATCGGGTATCGTATCCACAAGAATTGGATGCCGTTACTATCGAATACCGTGTTTGTCATGACCTAATTTTATCTAGGCTAAAAAAAATGATTTTAAATTAATTAATACTAATACTAATATAACCTAATTTAATATATACTAATTATACTAATACGAGATAGTTAGGGGATGAATTATTTAGGGATTAACTTTATTTACTTAAACACGTTTGATTTCGTTTAATTTACAATAATGGTGTTCGACCTATTCGACAATCTCAGTTCGTAAACTTCCATGCTACCTCTCCCGAGTGTAAGACGAGGGAATTTGCGACTTCGTGTCAACAAAGAAGTCATCTTCAATGTCTTAACGACCTTAGATCACGTGAGTCTCACCCCAACGTCATTGATTGCACACAATCCAACTCTCTCTCGGGTTATTAGATCGTCACGTTGTATTTACCCTATCGACAATCTCAGTTCGTAAACTTCCCCGCCACCTCTCCAGAGTGTAAGACAAGGAAATACGCGACTTCGTGTCAACAAAGAAGTCTCCCTTAACGTCTTAACGACCCTAGGTCACGTGAGTCTTGCCCCAACGTCATCGATTGCCCACAATCCAATTCCCTCTTAGATTATTGGATCGTCGCGTTGTGTTTACCCTAGTCCGAATCTGGGGTTACCTCTTTCGAGTATCAAACCCCAAATTCTCGATATATCTATCTAAGCATAACAAACAAACAATACGGCAAGCACAATAAAAAATAACGAAGAACAATCATTAAAGAAACACAACTCAAACAAAACTACATTTTTATAGATAATATTAATCCCATAGATAATCCACGTTTAACTTGTGGTCATAATCGTTTATACAATTAAAATCGAGCTAAACATGCTCAAACAAATATAGAAGTTAAGAAATAAACGGAAAAACGGATGAATTTAGCCGTAGTCTGAAGATTAGCCGCTCAAATTGTCCACCGATCACTTCTCGTTCTCTGCGTGGTAATCTTCTCTTTCGGATTTGTTTGAGTATTCCCCATACTCTCTCTCTATTCTATACTAAGCCCTAAGGGTTGTAATGGTCGAAGAGAGTAAAGGAGAGGAGATGAGAGGGGTTTAAATAAGCAAAATATTTAAAAAAAAATATCTAAATCTGTGCAGAGGTCACCGCCGTGGCGGTGAGTAGGTCGGTTACTTGATCGCCTAGGCGGTAAAGACAGCAGTGGACTTGGTGACCATCCTGCAGTTTCACCGCCGCGACAGTGGACGTTCAGCAAGAAATGGCTCTCTTTGCATTTTCACAGTCGTGATGGAGGTCTGGACGCCACGACGGTGGGCTTCTTGTCAGAATCTTGCCTCCTTACTCGTTTTTCCACCGTTCTTCGACCATTTTTGGTTCGATCTAATTGTTTACGCTCCAGTTTCCTACCTTTTCGCCCCACACACCTGATTTATACAAAAAGAATAAAAACTAATTAAAACGTAATAAAAATAACTATAAAAATACTCTAAAACTAACAAAACCGATTTAGAAATATGTAGGTAGATCACACCTATTAAATACCCCCAAGCTTAAAATTTTGCTAGTTCTCGAACAAAACACACACACAAATATGAAAAATACAACTAAATGAAATAACAAACATCCTAAACACAATCTAAACACAACGACATGAGAGTTTTAAATTCTTCTAACAGCCAAGTCATTTTTCTCTCAACAACCGCCAATCATTTCGAGTTCAGGCGGTAAAACACACCATGTGATGTTCTAGAATTTTGACATGCAATAATGGTGAATGCCATTCTAAATCCTGTAAACGTGTTTGTGCAAGACTCAATAATATAGCTATACAACGACCGGATTAGATTATTCACCAACGAAATTCATGACTTAGACCGTAAAGGACTAGGAGTTCCATATGCCTGATTGGGGTCCACTCTCTACTAATATAGGTTGAGTAGTTCATAGAGATCAAAAGGACTTGGTTCGATTTTGGTATATTTGGCCAAGGGTAATTTGGAATAGAAAACGGGTTAACGTTACCCAAGGCTTAACGCTTGACACATTCACTCTCGAACCCCCATAGAAAAATTGGAAACAATTCCGAACAATCATTTTAGACCGACGTACTCACTTGTCAAAAGAAATGTAAAGATTTTTTTTTTTCCTTTTTTTTTTACGAACAACACCCCCAAACTTATTCGATTAGTATGATTTCATGGGCGTGGTTAAAACGAAAGAAAAACGACAACTGAGTACTTGAATACCGAACCAATCCGAAGTTTTTCCTAAACCCAACCGCTCACATCAAGAAGCATTTGAAACTGCTAACTTGATTCACTCAAATGTGCCTTTAAATTCAGCGATTAAGGTTTGGAAAAATATCAACTAGCTTGGGTATTTGTTTATGTGTTCAGAATTGAATTGGCATTAAGGCTTTGACAGGATAACGAGGGATAAACATATTATAGAGTAGGCTTAAAAAGGCTCAAGCGACAAAACGATTGCCTAAATCACGTCTCCTGAGCTACCTCGCCCAGGATTTCGCCTCAAGCTTCCCCTCAATCAGGTTCTAGAATCCTTAAATTTGTCATGAGTTTAGCTAATCGATAATCATCCTCAAATCAGTTGAATAACTATACATTGAGTCTATGTGCTCGTGTAAATTAGGATCTACAATAATTTTAATCAAAACGCATTGTCAAGCACACAAAATACACATGCATGGGTATTACCCTTGACTTCGAAAACAACCAAGGGGTAATATCATCATCGGATAACGGCCCAAATGAACGCAAAACTCAGTATGTACACAACAACAACACACAAAGATAAACACATTCTAACCTAAACAAAGGTGCAATATGGGAAAACAGTAAAACATAAAACATACTATACTACATATCACTTTCGAACTTAAAACGGATAGTGTTCTCAACGGCCCAATCATCAATCTCAACATATGAAATTAAAGCATGCTGACGAAGGGGGTTTAGAACACATACCTAGGAGGCGAGAGAATCTCGCCTCCGAATAAATTCTGTTGTGATAGATTTAATCTTTTTTTTACCTTGGGTTGCCTCCCAAGAAGCGCGTGGTTTAATGTCCTCGGCCTGACATACTCAGAACACCCTCAAGCTTGGTGAGATTTTTCTTTGGATGGCTCGATCTTTTAACGACACGCCTCACCGGATTATGTGCATGGCCAAGCACTATAAAATGGCTCGGAATCCCGTTAAAATGAATGCATCAATACCCATCGATCTAACATCGCCAAGTACCTTGCATAAGAAATAAAAACAAAACTACAAAACAAAAATTATATACAAAAGAAATGCCTAAAATAAAATCAGGTCATTTACTCACAATATCGATAATAATGAAAAAACACAATCCCCGGTAATGGTGCCAAAAACTTGTACAAGGAGCGTTTTTTACATGCTCGCGTATTGACTACTCGCAAGTGTACGAGGTCAAAGTTTTAGTATGATGGATCTTTAAACATCGGGTATCATATCCACAGGGATTAGTTGTTGCTACTATCGAATACCATGTTTGTCATAACATAATTTTATCTAGGCTAAAAAGAATGATTTTAAATTAATTAATACTAATACTAATATAACCTAATTTAATATATACTAATTATACTAATACGAGATAGTTAGGGGATGGATTATCTAGGGATTAACTTTATTTACTTAAACGCATTTGATTTCGTTTAGTTTACAATAATGGTGTTCGACCTATTCGACAATCTCAGTTCGTAAACTCTCCTGCCACTTCTTCTGAGTGTAAGACGAGGGAATACGCGACTTCGTGTCAACGAAAAAGTCCCCCTCAACGTCTTAATAACCCTAGGTCGTGTGAGTCTTGCCCCAACGTCATTGATTACACACAATCCAACTCTCTCCCAAGTTATTGGATCGTCGCGTTGTGTTTACCCTATCGACAATCTCAGTTCGTAAACTCCCCCGCCATCTTTCCCAAGTGTAAGATGAGGAAATACGCGACTTCGTGTCAACGAAAAAGTCCACCTCAATGTCTTAACGACCCTAGGTCATGTGAGTTTTGCCCCAACATCATCGATTGTCCACAATCCAACTCCTTCCCGGGTTATTGGATCGTCACGTTATATTTACCCTAGTCCGAATCTGGAGTTACCTCTTTCGAGTGTCAAACTCCGAATTTTCGATATATCTATCTAAGCATAATAAACAAACAATACGGCAAGCACAATAAAAAATAACGAAGAACAATCATTAAAGAAATACAACTCAAACAAAATTACGTTTTCATAAATAATATTAATCCCATAGATAATCCACATTTAACTCATGGTCATAACCATTTATACAATTAAAATCGAGCTAAACATGCTCAAACAAATATAAAAGTTAAGAAATAAAAGGAAAAATGGATGAACTTAGCCGTAGTCCGAAGATTAGCCGCTAAAACTATCTACCGATCGCTTGTCCTTCTCCCCATACTCTCTCTCTCTCTATTCTATACTAAGACCTAAGGGCTCTAATGGCCAGAGAGAGCAAAGGAAAGGAGATGAGAGGGGTTTAAATAAGCAAAATATCTAAATTTGTGCAGAGGTCATCGCAGCGGCGGTGAGTAGGTCGGTTAGTTGATCGCCTAGGCGGTGAAGACAACGATGGATTTGGTGACCATCCTGCAGTTTCACCGCCGTGGCGGTGGATATCACCGTTGCAGCGATGGACGTTCAGTAAGAAATGGCCCTCTCTGCATTTTCACTGCCGCGGCGGAGGTCTGGACACCGCGTCAGTGGGCTTCTTTTCAAAATCTTGTCGCCTTGCTTGTTTTTCTATTGTTCTTTGACCATTTTTCGTTCGATCTGATTGTTTACGCTCCAATTTTCTACTTTTTCACCCCACACATCTGATTTATACAAAAAAAATAAAAACTAATTAAAATGTAATAAAAATAACTATAAAAATACTCTAAAACTAACAAAACTGGTTTGGAAATATGTAGGTAGATCACACCTATTATTAACATTTTTTCAAAAAATAAAAATAAAAATAAAAATAAAAAGAAGTATGTATTCCAATCTATTGGATATAATCCCTATAGACAATCCTAAACGAGTTTATTTAACAAAATAATATCAAGTAAATTAATCAAATGTATTTTTGGTACTATTATTTAATCATATCAATATCGTTGTAGAACTTTACAATATCAAGTTACCAAATGTCGCAAGTTTCTTCATTTTAATCATATTAAATAGACAAGATACTTCATCTTAATATCCAAGATCTACAGTGATATCAAAAATATATTTTCTTAATTTATTTAACATTATTACTAGATATAAATCCACCTAGGATTGTTTATAGGGTTTATCCCCAACAATATCTCACTAGAAATATAGCCAATCAATACAATACATTATACCCATCTTTAGAAGGTGTCAATCTAACTGCTGTAATTCATAGCCTTGGTGAGTGAATCTGTCATGTTGTTCCATCGTGTGTACTCTCTACTTAGATATATTAACTTTCGATGAATACATGAAAGCACCACACTTGGTGTTTGGATATTGACGAGATATAGATTCATTGGCAACAGGCTATCGCCCCATCGTTATCACAATACTGAGGTTTCGTGGCTCAATTGGTTGAAAATAAATTCGTCAAATGAACTTTCAAATTCTTACACCTTCATTAGTTGTATATGATACGACTATGAACAAGATCTCTATAGTAGAATATGAAGTTATGGATCTCATCCTTAACTTCTCTTACTAACAACCCTACTTATCAGTATTTAAGAATATCTTGAAAAAAACTAACAGTTATTCACATCACTGTGAAATTCAATATCGTTAATCCATCAATCTGGTGTTCTCATTCTCCATATCATGGAAATTTATCCTTAGTTCTTCTAAAGTACTTGAGGATATATTTCCTTAATAAACAATATTAGTCTAAATAAAATTGATATCCGTTGGTCAAGCTAATAACGTGTCTAATATCAATTCTAGTACATAGAATAAAAATGCATGAGAATTCCATATGTCAAAGCATATGGAATCCTACTCATCGTGTCTCTCTTAACTAGAGTCTTTTGGACTCACACTATTAAGAAACAAATCCCATGATGTATTGGTAGAAGTCCTCATTAGCTATTTCGTCAACCCTATATACTGAGATTTAGAAATTAAACGACCTTTGATCTATCATATAGACCTTTTTACCTAGTATTAAGAAAGCTGTTTACAAATCTTTATGGAGAATCTTTATTAAAAATTATATTATAACCGGAGATAACATTCCACAATTGGAATGTTGTCTATAAATTGGAATTTTCTGTTTATCCATCCTATTAGTGTACACATTTGGATCATTCCTCGTTCTTAATATATTCAAATTATTTTGACTTCCCTTTTCAAAACGAATGTTCCAAATTAGGGAATATTTGTTGTTCGCCTAAAGTACTATCCTAAGAGGGGAGTGAATTAGGTATTTTTAAATTTAATCCAAGTGTCGTGTCTTTATTCAAAATTTTATTAGATTTTATCTAGACTTAGTTTTCAGTGGAAACAAATCAATGGAAGCACACAAACACAAAACCAAAACAGAAAATGGATAGAGACAGTGACACACACGATATTATAGTAGCTCAACAACCAACTCTTGTCTACGTCTACTCCTTTGGTTTCTTTCAGGGAATTCAATTCACTAAATCTTGATCATCTTTCCAGGTGAGAATCAAACCTGTACATCCAGTTTGAGTGAAGTACCCTTATACTTAAATATACTTTCACTTATATTAATTAAACTTAAGCCCAAGCTACAAAACCCCAGTCATATAAAAGATTATTACACAGAGCTTCTACCAACACTTATAAATATCAATCAACATTCAAACCAACTAAATGTAATATAAGTGAATTCAACACGATATTTAGAAAATCAAATTAACAATCTTGTGCTAATTTATCTGGAGTTAATTAATGTTAGCAGGTACTCAAATAATTCAATAATGTTAATCAAATCGTTTAACTCAATTAATGTCGAATAGATCAAGTATAAAGCATACGAGTCCAGATAACGAATTTTAACACCTCAGTAATCTAGAAACAATAATTTCAAATTAAATAACGATTATTGATCAATAGGAGCTATACTCAATTTAAATATATCTAATTTAAATTTTGAGTATTTTTTAAGCAGGTATGAGATTACAGATAATTGTGGACGATATTCAATGAGATCTTATAAGATAGAGAATCAAATTTAGAATCAGATCTTAAAGAACAATAATATAGAAATATCTCATCAGGATATGAATAGTAATAAAAAATAAACAATTGCTTCAGCCCGAACAATGAACAACTCAATATCTTCCAAAAACTCTCACAATGTTTTGATCCTAAAGATGAATCACAAAGAGATTATTTTTCTGGAATATTTTTTGGATCTTTTTTACTCTTCTCTTATTTTTTATGTGAATTTTCGTGAAATTAAATAGTTGAATTTTCAAATATTCCCAAAGTAAAAAAAAAAAAAATCATATTTTCTTCCCTGAAAAGCTTCCTATTAACCATGCACTTTGACCCCCTTAATTCTACCCATTATATTTTGAATTTGACACATAATAGCTCAATATAAATTAATTAACATTTCAAAAAGGTCTAGCTATTAATTAATATTTCAAAAGAGTCAAAGATCACCTAGGAAGATCTAGAAAATCTAAAAATTCAAGGGCTCAAATTGATTATGTTGAACTTAATGTTTTGATGGACAATTGAATGTTGATATTTTATGGAACTAATGGTTTTATTGAGTAATTTCAGATTAAAAGTTCCATGTGTTTTAATGAGAAAAAGAATGAATAAAAATGGATCAATCGTTGAAGATTTGAAAGATAAAGATTTTATAAAGAGATTCAAGATGGGTGCGAAGTGAGGACATTGAAGATTCTTTGAAGCAATGAAGATTTTTTATTTCTAAGTAAAACAACTCATCACTCTTAGACTCTTAATGCAACCCGAATTAGGATCACGCATGATACTTTAAAATGAGTAATCTTATGTGTGTTATTGTTAGAACTGATAAATTCAAGATCCTAAATGATTTTCATAAAGTGTTAAAATCATGAAAATATTTTTCATAAAGAGTTTAATTAAGAAAATATTTTTAACACATGAAATGAGAAATTTCTCGTAAATTCGGTCAACCGACGAAAAGGGTCGGTTAACTAATAGAAATAGTAGCTTGAAAGAATATGTAGGGGGAAGCTAGTGGTCAATTCGATTAACCGACGAGCAGCATCAGTCGACTGACATTATGGTTGGTCGACTTACCTAAGGGGTCGATTAACTGACACTGATAGACTCAGTCAACTTGACTGTTTTAGTTTTTGTGATCTTTTACCCAAATCCTATGGTTTTGAACGTTGAAAAATGAGATTTTTTTGGGGGATTTGAGTATATTGTTATTATATATCATATATTATTATGATCCTATCAAATTGGTCAATATATTAGGTTGTGTTTGGATAAGGAAATTCTAGGAGGAATTTTATTTTGGTAGAGGATTTGTAAATTCTCTTTTGACAAATCCCTTATTTGGAGAGTAAAAGGATTTTAAGAAAATGGATTTGTCAAATCCTTTTTGGAGTGAAAGAATGGATTTCAAAATACTTTTGAAATAGGCTGAATTTGTGAAATCCTTTGATCATCGTCTGCTTTGTTCTTCTGCTCCTGCTTCTTCTTCATGACCCGTCTTCTGCTTCGTGAAGCCACCATCATCATTGTTGGTCGTCTAGGGTTATCGTCCGTCGTCGTCTTCTACTTTGGAGGTTGGTCGTCATCCGTCGTCGTTGTCGTCTAGGGCCTTCGAAGATGATTTCGATGATGATTTCGTCTTCGAAATCAAAATCAAACGATGATTTCATCTTTGAAAAGGAAACCGAACGTCGATTTGTGAAGGTTGTGTTTGCAGATTAGGGTTTCGACTCCATTTCGAACGAATGATTTTGATTGCGAACACGAATGGACAATTTTGAACGAACGATTTTGAACAAATGATTTCGATTTCAACAAGAACGAATGATTTCAATTTCAACACGAATGTCTTCGAACGATCTGGTCGATTTCGATTTGGGTTTTTCTTGAATTTGTTTTTGGATTTGGTTGAATTTGTTGAATTTGTTCTTCAATTTGGGTTGGTATGGCATTTGGTGAAGGGTTTCTATTTTTGTTCCCATAAATTCTATTATGTTCTGTTTTGTTTCCATAATTTGTTGAAATTACAAAAAAAATGCTTCGGCTTAAATTATTATCCAAACAAGGGATTTATGAAATGAATAGATTTAAAATCCCTTCATTTCACAAATCTCTTTCCCAAACGCAACCTTAATTAATTCTTGGAATTGAATTGTAGATACAACATTTTGTCCCGCCTAGTCTGTGATGAATCAAGTATAAGTTCAAATAAACTTTAAACTTAGGTTTAAAAGGAATGAGTTTCTATGTGAGATCACACTATATAATATAGAAAAGTACCAAAAAAAATTATGAGAAAACACAAAAACTGTTAAATTTGACTAAATTCAGCTAAGTAAAAATTTTGGGTCAACCTCGAAAATCCTATAATGTAAGGGTGTCTAAAATGAATTTATTAAAAATTGATTTTCATTAAATCGTCTTTAGTATGAATAAAAATTAGCCACTACACTTTAATTATAGGATATTTCAAATAATTATCTCGGTTACCTACCCTGACCCTGAAACATTTGCTATCACTAAGTTTTGTCGGTTTAACACAAAAAATATTCGTTTCAATTATGCATATTACATAAAATTATATCTAGAAACAATCCAATAGACCTTGATAAAGGCTTGAAAATGTCATTACAAGCCTTGAATTACTAAGGTGATTAAGGACTTGGGTTTGGTTTGGATTTACACCAATCCAAGTTGTCTTGACAAACCACCCTAGGATCACTGAATCAAGGGCCCAACCATCATTAAAAATCCCAAAAAGGAGTCTTGAATACCAAGAAACCCCTATATATTCTCTACACAAAATATCTAAGGGAGAAACCAAGACACTTAGGAGGTAACCAATTGCTATCGAAACTAAACCGATTCGGTTTGCCACCTAAGCTAGGCATTTAATATGACTTAAATGCCCGTCCCATCAAGAATTAAATGCTTGGAATAACATGGATAGTCCACACTCAATGAATGTAGATATTTTGAGCAAAATATCTTAGGTTTAACCAAAATCCCTGAAATGTGACTACCTGTTCCCAAAACCAAACGAAATCGGTTTACCACCTAGCCAATGCATTAAATGCACATACCATAAAGAACTTATTGATTGGTATGTCATGGAAGGGGTAGGTTCAAGGCATCAATATATTTTCATCAAAATATTTTAAGGTTAACTAGAAACCTTGAAATCCAACTATCGATTACAAAGGAAACTAACCCGATTCGATCCGAAACCAATAAGATGTGTGCTCACCAAGTAATGAATCATCATAGAGCATTAGATTCCAAGTGACACATTGAGACTAAATTCATTCCACCTTGGAAGAATTTATGACAACCAAATCGAAATAGTAAAACTAACCGGTACTTAGCCCCTAAACCGAATTGGAAGTGTCACATCATGTCATAAATACACCCATGTGCAACCAATAGTATTCAAGGGAGTGTAATGATAGGTAATGATTGCCAATTGTTACCGATGATCGCCAATCATTACCAAATCTAGGAAAAGATTTGGTAATGATTACCAAATCTTAGAGAATCTTCCATTACACTTAAAATTCATCCAAAGTTGATCAAAACCAAATCAAAGGAGCATGTCCCATAGGCCAAACAGACCATAAGAAAGGGGATGGATTACCCAGTGCATGGGAAAATACGCAGGGTCCTAGGACAATAAATAAGAGTCCATGGTTCTCATAATTTCAAGTTTTGAATGCCTAGTTTTTCTTTCTAAACTCGAGCCAAGCTCTCGGGTCCTAGGCCTCTCAGGCAATTCTCTTGAATAACACACCATTATTCTGCTGAAATCTTGTCCTTGGGTGTTCTTGAGGTTCTTGGAGCAAGAACTCAAGAGGTTGACGGTCACCGATCAAACACAAGCCAAGAAGATCAAGGATGAAAGGGAGATAATCACTTAGGGAAGACTAATTTCTCTAAGTAGGTATGTTTTGTTGAAAACACCCTTTGTTTTTGGTTTGATTTTGTGTATCTTGCTTGTATATATCATAGTCATGTAGTTCACATACTTTAAATTCACGTATATAACACACACAATCCATAATCAACCAAATAATGCATAATTTTTGTTATAATCATCAAACCATGTCCAAGTCATAAAAAATTATCTCAAGAACATCAAGAACATCCAAGAACATGTTGGAAACACCGCATTTTGTCCCGCCCAGTCAATGTCGAATCAAGTACAAGTTCAGATAAATTTTAAACTTAGGTTTAAAGGGAATGAGTTTCTACCTTAGATCACACTATATGACATAGAAAAATACCAAAAATCATTAGAAAACACGAAAAAACTGTTAAATTTGATTAAATTCAGCTAAGCAAAAGTTTCAGGTCAACCTCGAAAAATCCTATAATTTAAGGGGGTCTAAAATGACTTTATTAATGGTTTATTTTCATTAAATCATCTTTAGTATAAATAAAAATTATCCATTGCCCTTCAATTGTAGGATATTTCAACAATTACCTCTGTTACCTACCCTGGCCCTGAAACATTTACTATCATTGAATTTTATTGGTTTAACACCAAAAACATTTGTTTCAATTATGCATATTTCACCAAATACCAAATAGAAACATCCCAAGAGACCTCGATAAAGGTTTGGAAATGTCATGACAGGCCCTAAATCACCAAGGTGATTAAGGATTTGGGCTTCGTTTGGATTTACACCAATCCAAGTTGTCTTAACAAACCACCCTAAGACTACTAAATCAAGAGCCTAACCATCATTAAAAGGCCCACAAAGGAGCCTTGAAATGACAAAATAACCCCTAGATATTCTCTACCTAAAATATCTAAAGGAGAAACGAAGGCACTTAGGGGGTAACCAACCGTTATCGAAACTAAACTGATTCGGTTCGCCACCTAGGTTAGACATTTAATGAGCATTAAATCACCATTTCATCAAGCATTAAATTATTGGGATGACATGCATAGTCCAAATTCAAGGTATATAAATATTTTGAGCAAAATATGTAAGACCCTAATTTTCGCACGTGCATATTCATTAGCTACATTTTAGAACATTTAGAAAATAACGGGGTAAATTGTGTCAAATCATATTTATTTTAAAAATTATAGGGGTTAATTAGCAATTTTAAAAATGTTAATGTTAGATTTGGATTAAATCACAATTTAAAGATAATGGAGGGGGGATTAATGTAATTTGAGAAAATAATATATATATATATATATATATATATATATACATACATACATTACACTATGCAATCACAAAACACTAGAAAAGAAAAACAAAGAAGAGAGAGAGAAGTTGGGCGTGGGGTGGTCGACAGTGTACTCAGTCCGGCGGGTGTGTGGATGATCGTTGGAGGAGTGTATGTGTATAGTAAGTGTGTGTGTACGTTCATTCGTTTGTTTTGGCGTGTGTATGTGTGTGGGTTTGGTCGGTTGTCAATCAACGAACGTAGCGGTGGTGGGTTCGGATCGTCACCGTTGCTCCGGCGTGGGTGTGTGTGTGTCGTTGTCGTCGATCAACCGATGATCGACGGTGTGTATGTGTGTTTCATTGTGTGCATATGATTGGACGTGTGTGTGTGAGGTTCGTGTGTGTGTTGTGCAGCGTGTGTATGTTATGTGACTGTGTGTGTTCGACGATGTGTGTATGTGTGTGTGTTCGTTCAGACGTGTGCATGTGTGTGTGTGTGTCATCGAGTGTTTGTGTGTGCCGCTGTATTTGTTATGTGATCGGTGTAGGGTGACCGGAGGTGAGTGAGAATTAGTGAAAGAGAGCATTGGCCGGCGGTGGTGAGAAAGGTGAGTGTGTGTGTGCTCTGTTTTGTTGCTTGGCGTGGGTGTGTTCCTCCGGCGGTGTGGAGGTATTGTTGTTCGGCCGGTGATAGCGTGGGTGTCTGGGTGTGAGGCCAACGGTCACGACAGGAGTGGAATAGAGAAAGAGAGAGCGTCGGCTGGAGCAGAGCGGGAAAGAAAGAGAAAGAAAAAGAAAAGAAAAGAAAAAAAAATATATATATATATATATATATATATATATATATATATATATTACACCAAAAAAAAAAACCAAATAAAAACCCAAAATCCGAAAATCAACTTCTCGACCGGCGAGCGATTCAGAAACAGGTAAAATTTTAATGGGGTATTATTTTTGTTAAAATAAATTGTTAGTATTAAAAGTTTCGCAATTGTAATACTAATTTTCGTAATCATAATAATATTTTATTAATTGCTAATCTAAATAAATTGGTACAGTAAATATTAGTGTAGAGAAACGGATAAAATCGCAATTTTTCATAATCAATTTTGGGGGATAAGAAACTTTGCATTTTAGGGCCATGTATTGCATAGTAGGATTATTTTCAATGAAATATTAATTTAGGTTCTATCACTATTAGGTTCGCAGGCGCCAGCGTCCCGGTAGGGTTTGGACGATGATATATTTACAATACGAGAATTGAGGTGAGTGTACTATATTTTATATAAATTAACAAATTTTATTTTCATATAAATTGTGGGAAAATGTGTTTATTTAAAAATGAAAAATTTTGCGATGTATTTGGATCGAGTTGGTTTTAAAGGTGAAAAAAAAAGATTTTGTTTTTATCAAATCGGTTTTAAAGGTGGAAAATGATTTTTGGATCAAATGGGTTTTAAAGGTGATTTTTGTCAAACTATATGATAATTTTCTTCTCGTTAGACGGGTATGACCTACTATATGTGGATTTTCTTCTCGTTAGGCGGATATGACCTATGAAATGTGAATTTTTTTCTCATTAGGTGGGTATGACCTACGAGATGTGGATTTTCTTCTCGTTAGACAGGTATGACCTATGAGATGTGGATTTTCTTCTCGTTAGGCAAATATGACCTATGAGATGTGGATTTTTTTCTCGTCAGGCAGGTATGACCTACGAGATATGGATTACCTACTAGGCAAGTCCTACAGGGTGGTTTGACCCATCAAGAGTACAAATCCTGAGAGTGGTACGGTACCATTGCAACTCCCGATCGTGAGGTAAAAATGATCCTATGGCTAGTAGGAGATGAGGTGTAGTGTACTTTATTATACGTTTAAAATATTTGGATTGGTTGGTTTAAATATTTGGATTGGGTGTTAAATATATTATTTCATGTTATTGGTGGAAGTGGAACTGGATTTTTCACACGGTATGCAGTGATAGATTAGATTATATTATATTTTGATTAAAATATTTGGATGGGTTGATTTAAAATGTTGGGATTGGGTATTTTAAATATATCAGTTTGTTTCAATGGTGACAGAAAGATTGGATTTTCGTATAGTACGTGGTTATATTATGTTATATTTTGATACGTTGTGTTTAATTCTTATACTTGATCCGTAAAATATTTTTATTATGAAGACAGTACACTGATAAAATTTTTAGTTCCAGGTACCGCGACTAGGAGTTGGTCCACTACTGGCACCAGGTAGAGTCTAGTGGTAGTGTCATTTTTGGAGGTGAGCCAGTTGGATGTGAACCATGGAAGGTTTATGTATTTTTGGAAAAAAAATAACATTTTATATTTATGTGTATTTGTATGTATTTAGTTGATTAGACAGGTAACGTCATGTCGACGTCACGCCCGGCCTCGAGTGAAGGGTGCCCGGGGTGGAGGGTGACAAAATATCTTAGGTTTAACCAAAATCTCTAGAATGTAACTATCCGTTACCGAAACCAAACCAAATCGGTTTTCCACCTAGACAATGCATTAAATGCACGTCCCATCAAGAATTTATTGGTTGGGATGACATGGAAGGGTTAGGTTCAACGTATCAAGGTATTTTCATCAAAATATCTTAGGGTTAACTAGAAACCTTGAAATCCAACCATAACGTAATTAGATCCAAAACCAACCGGTTGTGTGCTCACCAAATAATGACTCATCATATAGCATTAAATGCCAAGTGACACATTGAGACTAAATACATTGCGTCTTGAAAGTATTTATGACAACCAAACTGAAATAGTGAAACTAACTGGTACTTAGCCCCTAAACCGAACCAGAAGTGTCATATCATGTCATACATACAACCATGTGCAACCAATAGGATTCAAGAGAGTGTAATAATTGGAATCATTACTAATGATTGCCAATCATTACCAAATCTTGAAAAAGATTTGGTAATGATTACCAATCCATTCCACCTAAAATTCATCCAAAGCTGATCAAAACCAAATCAAGATAGCACGCCCCCTAGGCCAAACTACCCTTAAGGAAGGGCCTGGAGTACCCTGCACATGGGTGAATGTGCAAGCTCCTGGGCTTATAAATAGGAGGGCTATGTTCTCATAATTTCAAGTCTTGAATGCTTAGTTTCTCTCTCTAAACTCGAGCCAAGCTCTCGGGTCCTAGGTCTCTCAAGCAATTCTGTTGAATAACACACCGTTATTCTGTTGAAATCTTATCTCAGAGAGTGTTCTTGAGGTTCTTGGAGTAAGAACTCAAGAGGTTGACGGTCACCGATCAAAGACAATCTAAGAAGATCAAGGAGGAAAGGGAGTTAATCACTTAGGGAAGACTACTTCCCCTAAGTAGGTATGTTTTCTTGAAAACACCCTTTATTCTTTGTTTAATTTTGTGTATCTTGCTTGTATATATCATAATCGTGTAGTTCATACACTTTAAATTCACGTAGGTAACACATAAAACCCATAATCAACCAAATAACACTTAATTCTTGTTATAATCGTCAAACTTTGTCTAAATCATACAAAACTATCTCAAGAACATCCAAAAACATGCTACGAACATGTGAGGGCCCAAATCGTCCGAGTACATGTTAAGAACATATAAGGATTCAAACAAAATAACTATCACACCATAACTTGTGCATAGTCTCTACGATTCTCTCAATAACACTTCAAACCGACTCTCTACTAACTATATACTATTAATAACCTATTTACTTTCTGCTAAATGTCAAGATCACAGTCTGGTAGGCTAGTGGACTGGCACCTATATACATACACACCAATGTTTTAAAAATCGGACTGGATCGGACCGGCCGGTTGAACCGGTTGAATCGTCAATCAGTTATGTTTCCTGTCTGGAAAACCCCCTAGAACTGTTTTACCCTAAAAATCGGCCGACCGGCTGATTTGGACAGGTTCGACCGCCGAACCGGCGAACATGAACGATCCTCATCGAACCGGCCGATTTTCACTATTTCTCATTTGCCTACTGGATAAGTAGACGAAAGTGGCCAGATCGTGCAGATCCGACCACCGCCGGATGTGGCCACCCCGATCCAACCTCACTGTGACTAACGCCGACCATCGCCATCCAGATCTGATCACCCCGAACGTCACCTTCCCCAAATCCGACAACCACGACGTCCGACCTCGCCGCGACTAACGCCGACCATTGCCGTCCAGATTCAACCACCACAAACATCACCTCTCCCAAATCTGACAACCGCAGTGTTAGTGATGGAGAGAGAGAGAGAAGGTTACCGGAGTTGTCGGCAAGAGAGAGAGAGAAATATGGCTTGAGTGAATCAGTGAAAGTGAGTGAGAGAGAGAGAGAAGCAGTGAGCATGGGAATGAGGAGAGAGAATGAGAGGACATTTTTGGCCTGTGGGAATCAAACGGTTGTTTGATTTGGATTGTCAGATAAAAAATTATCAAAGGCTCACAATATCTCTTGGTAATGTTTATCTCTACGAGGCATAAAATATCCCAAAAAATAACTGTAGAACACATTAAAAATGAAATAATGAATGTGATTTATGTAATATATATATATATATATATATATATATATATATATATATATATAATATTGTATTTTTTAATATTTTTTATTTAAATAAATATATATAAAAATATTAATGACATACTTATGACGTCACCGGTTCAACCGCGGTTCACCTATCGATTGAACCGGTGACCTATGACCCAGTAATTTTTCCAGTTCGATGTCCGGTCCAATTTTTAAAACATTGATACACACTTATGTGCTACACCGGCAAACCCTTGTGGCTAAAAATCTAGGAAAAAGGTAGGGTCTCTGTTCCTTCGGGGATATGTGTGATTCTTCTTCAGAAATCTTCTCATTTTTCCTAGTTACAAGTAGGACTGGCATAAATATATGGTATTTCTTTTCATTTTCAACTAACAACTCATATGCTAACACTAAGTAACCAAAATAAAAGAGTTCGATTAAGGTGCTCTTGACAAAATCAAAGAGGTCATTTCCATATCAAGTTGTGATTCATGTTGTTTAATAACTAAAACCAACTAATAATCAATTAAAATCAACTAAAACCAACCTAACTTTCAACTTAACATAATGAACTACGTGATGACTTGATCTTTTGTTAACCCCCATAGTACGTAGGCAACCCGCATAAGGGTTTGGTCACCTTTAATAAAATAAACCATATAGTTTTCACCTTAACATAAACAAATTACATGAAGATCTGATTCTAATTAATCCGAGATATGTAGGCAACCCACATGTGGGTTCGGTCACATATCCAAATAATTTAGTTTAGTTTTGCATGCTGAAACTATATGTCAACCTAATTCCTTATGAAAACAAAGATATGTAGGCAACCTATATAAGGTTCGGTCTCTTAAAAATGCAAAAATATTCTTATTTCATATAGCTTTCATAATTATATTTTTGTGTCTTATAAACTGTTATTAGGTGTTCCTAATTAGTTTAGTTGTATTATTTACCAGCTTTACCAACATATCATGTTAAAAATACATAAAAAAGGAAAAACATTAAAAAGGGGAATTGTTTTGTTTTAGTAAATTAAAGAAACTTACTCTGGTATTGTTTAACAGTGAATATTCATTGGGATCAAAGTACCATTTACGGACGGGTGTCTTGGGTTGTGAAAACCTTCCTCGAGTATAACTGACCCCCGAATTTAAAGAAGATCTTTGGTACATAGACCTTTACGAGTCAAAACACGGGCCATTTCAAAGTAAAATAAATTTCTAAAACTCCCGGTGACTTAGCACACCATTTAACCCCATGCTAGGTGGCGACTCATTTTTTAACATAAAATCCTGGCTCAAGAAGTTTTTTTTAAAATCGACGCCTAGAAAAGCCCTTGAAAAAATATTTTCAAAATAAACAAACTTAAACGACTTAGAGAGAGAAGAATGAAATTTGTTTCCTCTTCTTCCCGATCTCTACTTCGTCCGCTACCAAAATCCGAGGTACGTTAGCTGGCAACTCCACTGGGGAGTCTTAGAAGGTCAAGCGTAGTTGGAGTCTAAATTTATATTCACAGTTAAATAAAGCCTGAGGGATATGCCTTTGATTTTTAAACATAATTCATTCTCTTCCAAAAATAATAAATAATAACTACTACTACTAATAATAAAAAATTAATAAATAAATAAAATAATAATAAAAAAGTAAATAAATAAATAACAATAAAATAATGATACAAAATAAAAAAAATAATAATATAATAATAAAACAATAATAAATGAATAAATAATAATCATAATAATGATAAGGATAAATAATGTTAATAATATATATATATATATAAAAAAAAAACTAAGTTAAAATTTATTTTTTGTTTATATTGGCATGCTTGCATATTTACTGTCTTTATTTACTGCATTTACATTTCTGTCTTTCAATACCGTATTTAAATTATTGTCTTTACATTCTTGCATTTTATTACTGTATACTCTCTCCAATGCACGAGTACTCACTATTGCATTGCATATCATGATAGAAAAACCTAAGTCGTTGCCCTCTTATGGATAGAGAGACTGGCTATAGGGGTTGACATCAGTGATTTCATTACACCGAACTAAGCCTTGAAAACCCTTAGGATAGAAAGATGCATTAGTAGAAGCAAGGCCGGTGGGTCTCTCTCCTAGGATCCAGCTGCTAAACTCAACTCGCTTAGACCGCCAACCAACGATAGATGTTCCCCTGGAGAGGACGCCGAAGGATTGAAGGTCTGGGAACCGAAACTTTTGAGGATGCATTAGAAGAAAAGCTATAACCTCATATAGTGAGCCTAGGATGGAGGATAACCAAAATTCTGTTGTATTTAGGACATTATCTTAGAGAAAGACATGTATATTGTTGTCAGTATATAACTACCCTGAAACCTTACAAAAGAGTACATCTAGAACTAATAGAGAACAAATTAGCCAATTAAGAATCCTCATTATTCTTTACTTATGAGCCTGCTCATAGTCTCGAATCGTATCCAAGGAAAATTGACCGTTGAACAAGCCATGGGAAGGGATAAAGAGAATCCTTATTATGACTATACTAGGCTTTATTAGACTTGGAAACTTTATTTTGTTCGAATTTAGGTATTGCTTTCGTTTGAGGTCAATAATGACGAGGACTTGATACGAGATTTTCATGCGTTTAAATAGAAGTGTCAATCGATTCTGTAAATATAAGGCCACCCCACCTGAGGGGTTGTCATGTCAAAATCCTATGTGATTTGTAAAATTTAGATGTAGTGGAAATCTCATCTCAAACTAAGTCATAGTCAAAACCCCAAACGCCTTTGTAAGCAAAATACTGGCACGACCGTTGTCTAAGTAAGAAAATTGCTCCGCGTAACAGAATACTCGTTTCTCATTTACCAGTTCGCACACATGCGTAAGCACGATAGCCTGTCTTAATATAGGATATAGAAGAACAGTCGAATGAACCTATCGGGGTAGTCCAACTGAAAGAAGACATGGTTTTGTTGAAACAATCTGTCAGTCAGATTTTTGAGCTCCTGCAGCAACTCTACCAATCTCAGCAGAACCCTGAACCCCTGTTCAAACCCCGTACCAAATGGAACCAGTAACGAACCATCAGCCCTCCAGTTCCCTAGGCCCTAGCCCAGTTACTAGGGACACAATCCCTGTTGAACCTCAACCACAAGTCACTTTGATTTTGATTGACCCAAATTCAAGTACCACCTTAGCTAAACCAAATACTAGCCCAGTTATATAAGAAACCAATGGTCGATTTGAAAATAAAATAAAAAAACAATCTGAGAAAACATCCCTATTGATAGAAAAACCACTACAAATGGAAAGGAAACTCCAGGAAGTAAAGAAGAGAGAAATTGGAACCAATGCCCAATATCTTGACCTATCTTCTATACCTCAAGTAAAGTTCCCTAACAACTTTATCATGCCCACATTCACGAAGTACGATGGGTAGGGTGTCCAGACTGGCACATCCAATGATACAAGAATGAGATGGGGGCATATATCCACAACGAGGCATTAGTCGTTCAACTCTTCTAGCAATTGTTAGACGGACCTACCACTCGTTGTTATTCGACAATAGAATATTCGAAGGTGAAGATGTTTCTTGATATAGTTAATGTAAGACCACAATTTTAGCATGTACGTCATTTTAATTGTATTTTAGAGCATTTAGAAAAACTACGGGGTAGAATTGTATTAAATCAATATCCAAATTAAAAGTTTATGGGTCAAATTATAAATTTAAAAACATTTATTCTAAACTTGGGATGCAAATTGTCAATTAAATGTAAAATTTAAAATTTTAGGGGTAAAATTATAATTTAAAGAAAATCATAAATGTTGAAATGGATTAAAATGAAGAGTTAAATAAATTAGGGGGAGAAACAAATAATTAAAACAAAGATTATATATATATGCATATGTGCGTGCGTGTGCCGTGAGATCAACCACAGACAGGAGAGAATAGGAGAGGAGCGACGTGGCAACTGGAGGGATGGAAGAAGCACTGAAAATCATGCATACAAATGATCTATGCAAGATCGTGATCCAAAGTTGGAAGAAAAGGAGAAAAACTAATCAGAAATCTAGAGAGAGGGGGGGTCATCGGAGAGGTTGGTGATCACCGGGGGTGGTGGGTTGTTGATCGTTGTTGTTACTCCGGCGTGTACGTGTGTGTATTGGTCGCCAAAGTATGTGTGTGTGTGTGTGTTCGGACGTGGTGTGTGGGTGTGTGTCCTGCTCCTCCGGTGGTGTGTGTCTGTGTCTGTGTGTGTTGTCATTAATTTACTGAAACCAAACAGAAACAGAGATAGTGAAACAACGTGTGTGTGTGTATTTTGTTTCATTTCGTCGTTGTATGTGAGTTGCTCGTCATCAATTGGAGAAGGGAGTGTGATCAGTCGTCGATTTTTCGGCCGTGCATATAGGGGTGTGTATGTGTGTGTGTTTTCTATACATTGTTGTGTGTAAAGGTGTGGGTTGATGAGTGGGGGAGCGTCAAATAGAGTGTTGTGGGTACATGGGATAATCGGAAGGTGATGTGGGAGTCGTCAGAGCTGGTGAGAAGAGAGAGAGGGAGACGATCGGTTGGGAGCGAACCAGAGGGGTAAGAAGAAGACGCTCATCGCCTAGGCAGTGACAACTTCGCCCAGGCGGTGAAGCATCAGAACACAAAACAGAGAAGACAGAGAGCGCACCTAGGCGGTGCGACGACGGCCTAGGCGGTGGCGTGTCAGTAGTGAAATAAAGAAGAGAACAAGCGTGTTCGCCTCGGCGGTGGATCCTTCGCCTAAGCGGTGAGTACAGGAGCAGAAACTAAAATTTTTTAAGGAAAAAGGAAATCTACAACCGTTTTGGAACGAGTAACGTTTCTCATTAAAATTTTATGTTGGCAAATTTAAATTCTAGCATCAAAATCTCGTAACCGTAATAATAAATGTTGGGACCGTTCGTATTACTATATTGTATACAGTAAATTTTAACGGAGCGAAACTAACCGAATAATAATTTTTTCATAATAAAATGTGGGAACGGGGAAATTATGAAACTTAGGACCTGCATTGCATGATTAAGTTATTTTAATTAAGATATTAATTTAGACCCTATCACCATTAGGTTCGCAGGCATTGACATCCTGGTAGAGTGTAGTCAGTGACAGTTTTGCAAAACAGATATCGAGGTGAGTGTACTGTCTTCTATGTAAATTACAAATTGTATTTTTGTATATATTATGAAAAATTGTGTTTATTTAAAATGGACGAATTTGCAATTTATCTGGATCATGCGGTTTTGGGGTGTTTGTGGAAAAAAAATGTTTTGTGGATTATGTTGGTTTTAAAAGGGTGGAAAATAATTTGTTAAATCTCGTTGGTTTGTAAAAGGGGTGGAAAATGATTTGTTGAATCTAGTTGGTTTGTAAAAGGGTGGGAAATGATTGTGGAACAAGTCATTTGTTTTTGAGGTGGAATTGATGGTTGGTCCAACTATGCCATAGTATTTTCTTCCCGAAAGAGATGTGGATTATCTGCTAGGCAAAGTCCGGCAGAGCGTTGTTTATCTGCTAGGCATAGTCCAGCAGAGCGTTGTTTATCTACTAGGCATAGTCTTGCAGAGCGTTGATTATCTACTAAGCATAGTCCTGCAGAGCATTGATTATCTGCTAGGCACAGTCCTGCAGAGTGTTATTTATCTACTAGGCATAGTCCTGCAGAGCGTTGATTATCTGCTAGGCATAGTCCTGCAGAGCGTTGTTTATCTGCTAGACATAGTCCTGCAGAGCGTTGATTATCTGCTAGGTAAAGTCTGACAGAGCGTTGTTGTGACCCGTTAGGAAGGCAAATCATATCGGGTGGTACGGTACCATTGCAACTCCCGATCGTGAGGTTAAAACGATCCTATGGCTAGTCGGAGGGTGGCGTGGTGTATTGTTAGTATACGAGGAACTATTTGGATTGTTTTGGTTGGATATATATATCTATATTACTTGAAAATGGATTGTCGTATATATATATATATATATATTATTTTGGTTGACTGGTGGAATATTTTATGAGGTGACGAGATGTTGGACTGGTGGGTCTAAAATACTTAGACGGGTCGAATTAAAATATTTTGAACCGGCTGTCTTAAAATATCTAGATAAATTGATCTAAAATAATCGGGTTGATTGATTTGTAATCTTTGGATTGGATATTTTTAATGTATTTATATTTATTAGTTTATTTCATTGGGGACAGAGAAACTGGATTTCCGTACGGTGTGTGATTTTATTATATTTATATTGGATGTTTTAAATACATTATTTCTTTACATTGTGGACAGAGGGGAATTGGTTACGAATGTGGTATTATCGTTATATTATTTTTTTCATTGGTGGCAGTAAAACCGGGTATGTGATTATATTATTTTATATTTCGAAGTATGGTGTTTATTATTTATACTTGATCCATGAAACGTTTTTTTTATGAAGACAGTACACCGATAAAAGTTTTGGAGTGCAGGTACCGCGACTAGGTGTGGTCCACTACTAACACTAGGGAGAGCCCGGAGGTAGTGTCTTGTTGGAGGTGAGTCGGTTGGACGTGAACCGCGGAAGGTTCAGGTATATATATATTTTATAAGGAAAATTTACAAGTAGGCGAGTGTGTTTGTATATGTGTTTGTTTGGATATTCATGGGTTGGTCCGGTAATGTCAGGTTGACGTCACGTCCGGCTTCTGGTGACGAGTGCCCGGGGTGTGGTGTGACAGTTAAGATCTTCTGTGAGTAGTACGACTACAATCAAGAAGTTTTACCGGATAAGATTTCTCTCCGAACCCTAACTAGGAAGAGTGGAGAAGTCTCCAGGAATATGTTGTTCGATTGAGGGATAGAGCTGCGCAAGTAGTACCGCCAATAACGGAGGTCGAGATGGTCCAAATGTTCGTCCAAGATCAACTTTACCCTTATTACGAGCGTTTACTAAACAAACTGAATGGTTCATTCTCCAACGTGATCCTTCGAAGGGAAAATATAGAAGTGAGTGTTAAGACTGGCAGTATTTAAAAGTCGACCGAGCATGAACATAAGAGAGCAACACCTAAGAAGAAAGACCCTGAAGTGGCGATAGTAGGCCAAGGTTAAAGAAACCAACAAAACTTCCAACCTTAGTATAAACCCCAAAAGCCAAATCCTCCCAAGTTTGAAAACCAAGTCTTCCAAAAGCAACCACCTTAATTTGCACCACTATCTCAATTCGCAACATCACCTTAATTCACACTACCGCCTCAATTTGCTCATTTTTCAGCTGCAACATACAACACATATCCATATCAACATCCTTATAAAGCTCTACCATGACCTCTAAACACATCCATCTACCAACAGAATTATAGACCCAATGCGCCATACAGAGAACCGAGGCAATTTACCTATTTCCCTATAACCCTTTCTCGGATCTTCGAGGAACGTGTTAAAAACAAAATGCTTGAACCTGTAACCCCAACATGACCAAACATCTATATCTCATACAACGACCCAAACCAATTCTGCACTTATCACTCTGGAGCACCGGGTCACCATACTGATAACTACATCTCTTTAAAACATAAAATAAAATATCTGATACAAGACAAGGTGATATGTTTCCCAAAATAGGGGGAGACATCTCAACCTAACTGTCAGCAAAACCCATTACCTAAGCATGATAACTCAGCTTCAACTGTCAACATGGTCAGATGAGATTGGGTGACCGATTTGAACAACTTTACCATAATATAGAAAACTGGTCCCAAACCACCCGAAGTAGTATGGGTAGAAGCTAGAACTTGTCCTAAAGCCTATTGGGTAGATATATCGGTTCTAACTTCGGGAATGAATGATAGACCTATCCCTCCTGCCGGTTGGAGAAGTGAATTCGAGGAAGAAGATAATAAGGGAAAGGGACCTATGATAGATAAGAACCCAGAACCAATAAGTAGAGAAAGAGGAACCTCTCAAGGAAAAAAAAAAGTTAGACCAGATGTGGGGATAAATTGATACATTGAACAAGAATGCTACCTATGTAGCAGTTGTAGTCGAACAAGTCTTGAATGTGTATCAACCACCCAAGAAGGAACCTCTGAAACATGAAGTGTTACTCCCACCTAAGAAAATATTTGACCTCAATAACCAGAGTCAAGATGAAGAAACAGACGAATCTAACCAAGCCTCGGAAGCCTGGTGGCAAAATAAGCCCTCTACCAAGGAGAATTCTAGCACCCTGAGTAGACGACCAAGTTGTCCAATCCAAGATAATATTTGGATTAACATGCTTGACTGTGGCTTTATGAATTTAGACCTGGACCAGGCATGGGGCTTAGAAGTTTCTCACTTCACCATATAACTACAAGCACTCCAAAACCCGATAATGATCCAACCAGAAACTTTTCTAACCTTCGAGATGTCAAAGCAAGAATCGGTGAAAGACTTGAAAGAAGTGCCGTGAAATTACTCTACAACAATTAAAACCAATGTCGTAAGGATAAAGGACCAAGTAGGTGAGATAAGAGGTATCACTCGGAGTGGAAGAGTCTTTGCAACCCTAGACTTGCTGAAAGTACCAGACAAAGAACCTAAGGGTATCCTTAAGAATACTGTGACTGAGGAATAGATACAAGAATTCCTAAAGGCAGTAAAAAACACTAAGTATAAGATCGTCGAACAACTGAGCAAAGCACCGGCATAGATGTTGATCCTTTTATTGCTAATGATCTCTGAAGTACATTGAAATGCATTGTTGAAAGTCCTTAATGAGACCCATGTACCTAGCTCCATATCGTAGGATCACTTCACTAATATAGTGGAGACTATCCTCAACACCAATCTTGTGACCTTTAATGATGACGAGATACCCTCTGAAGGAACTGGACATATCAAACCACTCAACATATCGGTGCAGTATTGAGATTTCATCCTCTCTAGAGTTCTAGTAGACGATGGCTCCGCACTTAATATATGTCCTTAGTAGCGCGTAGATACGTCGCTACTTTCACTGCAAGTGTACGAGTCAAATTTTAGTAGAGTGGGAAAAGTAAGGGTTGTCATATCCACAGGAATTGGTTGAGATTATCGTTAAGTACCGCGATTATCATAACCTAACTTTATCTAGGCAATAAAAATAAGATTTGTTTATAATAAAATATACTAATACTACGTTAATTAATCTAATTATACTAATATAGTGGTATGGCATTTATGAGAAATTATTTCCTAGGGATTAACTTCGTCTACTTAAACGTGTTCATTTTAATCTAATTTACATTAATGGCGTTCATCCTATCCGATAATCTCGGTATCGAAATCTTATTCACTACTTCTCCCGAGTGTAAAGTGAATGAATATGTGACTTCGTGTCAACGAAGAAGTCTCCCTCAATGTCTATACGACACTTGGTCACATGAGTCTTACCCCAACGTCACAGATTGCACACTTTCTAACTCCCTCTCAGGCTATTAGATCGTCACATTGTGTTTAACCCTAGTCCGAATTTGGGGTTACCTCTCCCGAGTATCAAACCCCGTATTCTTAGTATATCATAACAAGCATATAAACATAGAATAACGACAAACACAATCGGATAAACACGAACAACCATTAACGAAACATAGATTTTATATAAACGACATTTTCATGAATTACTTCAAGCCCTAGACAATATATGTTTAGCTACACATGGTTGTAGCCCTACATACAATTAGAAACAAGCTAAACATATTTAAACATACAACCAATCTAAGAGAGAAATGAGGACACTAGCCGTTATCCGAAGAGTCACCGCTAAAATCGCTCCAAGAACTCTTCCTTCTTCTTCGCGTGGTGATCTTCTATTGGTCGAATGGCCTTGGAGCTCTCAAGACTCCCGAAAACATTAACCCTTTGTTTAGGGAGAATAGGGACAATATTTATAGGATTCAAAATATCTCAAAATATTCTAAAATATCTCAAAATATCTGCAGAGTCACCGCCACAGTGGTAGGTATGTCGGCAGGGTCACCGCTGCGGCGATGGCTGATCGCTGCAATGGTGGAATAGTAGGTAAACTCTCTGTATTTTAACCACCGTGGCGGTGAGTTCACCACTGCGGCGGTGGTCCATTCAACAAACTCTCTGAACTTTCACTACCGCAGCGGTGAGTTTTCTATACTCCCAGCACTTTTACCGTCGCAGCGGTGGCCTGACCACTGCGGCGGTAGGTCAGCTGCTTTTGAATCTTGTCTCTAATATAATCGTTTAAAGACCATTTTAGTCCCTTTTCACCCCAAATACCTAATTTATAACAAAAAGAATAAAAACGTATTAAAACATATAAAAACGCTATGAAAAATACTCAAAAACTACCAAAACCGGCTTGGAAATAGATAGATAAATTACACCTATCAAATACCCCTAAACTTGAAATTTTGTTAGTTCTCGAGCAAAACGCTCACACTAAAATTAAAAACACAAACAACTTAAACATAACGAAATGCGAGTTTTGAATTCTTCTATCGACCAAAATATTTTCCCTTAACAACCCCCATTCATATCGAGTTCGGGTGGTAAAATGCACCATGTGATGTTCTAGAATTTTGACATTCAATAATCGTAAACGCCATTCTTGATCCTGTTAACGTGTGTGTACGAGACTCAATAACATAACTATCCAACAATTGGATTGGATTATCCGCCAACGAAACTTATGACTTATACCATAAAGGATTAGGATATCCATATGCCTTATTGGGTTCCACTCTCCACTAATGTAGGCTCGGAGGTTCAAAAAGATCAGATGGACTTGGTTCGATTTTGGAATATTTGGCCAATGGTATATCGAAAATATAAAATGGGTTAACGTTGTTAACTTAACGATACCCAAGGTACAACGCTTGGCACACTCACACTCGAACCCCCATAGATAATTTTGAAACAACATCGAACAATCATTTAAGAACGTCGTACTCACTTATCAATAAAAATGAAAATTGAATTATATTTACCTATGTTTTTTTTTTACGAACCACACCCCCAAACTTATTCGATTTTTACAATTTCATGGGTGTGGTTAAAACGAAAGAAAAATGACAAGTGAGTACTCGAATACCGAACCAATGAAAAGTTCGCCCTAAACCCAACCGCTCACTTTAAGTAGCATAACGAATGCTAACTTGATTAACTCAAATTGTGCCTTTGGCTCAGCGATATAGATTCAGAAAAAAGTTTTATCGGCCATGGTATTTGTTACGTGTTCAGAATTGAAACGAAAAATTGGCTTCGACAGGGTAACGAGGGATAAACATTTTACAAGGTAAGCTTCAAAGGCTCAAGCGATCAAAATGAATGCCTAAATCATATCTCTTGAACTACCTCGCCTAGGATTTTGCCTCAAGCTTCCCCTCAATCAGGTTCTAGAATCTTTAAATTGTCATGAGTTTGGCTAACCAACAATCGGCCTCAAATCAATTGAATAACTATACATTGAGTCTATGTGCTCGTGCAAATTAGAATCCACAATAACTTTTACCAAAACGCATTATCAAGCACACAGAACACACATGCATGGGTATTACCCTTGACCTCGAAAACAATTAAGGGATAATTTCATCATCGGGTAATGGCCCAGATGAACGTAAAACTCAACATGCAACAACAACAACACACATATACACACATTCTACCCTAAACAAACATACACACAATAAACTAAACAACATTGAAACACACTAAAATACTACACATCACTTCCAAACTTAAAATAGACAGTATCCTCAACGGCCCATCAACGATCCCAATAACAGCATAAAACATTATAATGAAGACGGGGGTTTAGAACATGTACCTGGGAGGCGAGAGAATCTCGCCTCCGAATCAAGTCGGTAGTGACGGATCTAATTTATTTTTGAACTTGGGTTGCCTTTCAAGAAGCGTGTGGTTTATTGTCCTCGGCCCAACATGGAGAATAGCTCATTAAAAAGCAGCTTTTGCCCATAGTAAGTGTCGTACAACACCACATATGGTTCTTAGTTTAGTACGCCCTCAAGACTGGCGAGATTTGGCATTTTTTGGCTCGCGCTTTCAATAATACTCCTCACTGGCTCATGTACTTGGTGGGCATGAAAGAACGTTGCTAATGGCGGCGAAGGACAAATGAACCATATCGGATTCTCGTAGATGTGATCATTTGGGATCGATGGTGGCATCACAATTTGAATCTTCAATGGTGAAGAATCACAATCGTCGATCCATGCTTGGGTTCCCGTCTCATTCGATTAATCGCTAGTGAATGCTCCCAAGCTCCTCCTGCTCGTTTTTGATTCCTTGTTGTGGCTTTTGCATGATATGGTGTTTGTATCTCCCAGAGCCATCACTTCTGACTTGGCCTCAATAAAGCAGACAAGCTGACCGATTTGCGTATGAAGAAACGTTATGGTCACATCGATTTTGGCACAGACCATCTCAATATTGTCGAGACGATCCTCGTACTCATTGATCCTGTCATTCGTTTTCCTCCAAAACGCCTAAGTCTCCCCCATAAATTCAGCTAATATTTCCTCCAAGGGGGAAGACTCCACATCTTGAGCCGGAGTGTCAATCCATGGTGTCGTGGTGGTGAAACTATCTTCCAAGCTTTGGTAGCTTGTTGAATAATTCCAACAGTGATAATCATAACCGGCTATTTCTTACAACAACCAATAGGCTTCATCCGCGATTAGTTGGTCGAAAGAGGTGGTACCGTTTTCTCTTTCAACTCACGTTCTGGTTGCGGCTAATAACCCATTGAGGAAGTTCAGTAGTTGACACTCCTTTGGGAAACGATGGTTCAAAAATTGGAATAACAATTCCTTGTATCGATCCCAATCACAGTAAAATGACTCAAAATCCCGTTGAAAGAAATACAAAAGTAACTGTTTATCTAACATCTTCAAGTACCCTGCAGGAAAAACAAAAACAAAACTACAAAGAAAAAATTATAAACAAAAGAAATGCGTAAATTAAAATCAAGTTATTTACTCACAATATCAATAACAATCTAAAACACAATCCCCGACAACGGCGCCAAAAACTTGGTAAGGCGTAGATATGTCGCTACTTTCACCGTAAGTGTACGGGTCAAGTTTTAGTAGAGTAGAAAGAGTAAGGGTTGTCGTATCCACAGGGATTGGTTGAGATTATTGTTAAGTACCGCAATCATCATAACCTAACTTTATCTAGGCGATAAAAATAAGATTTGTTTATAATAAAATATACTAATACTAAGTTAATTAATCTAATTATACTAATATAGTGGTATCACATTTATGGAAAATTATTGCCTAGGGATTAACTACGTCCACTTAAACGTGTTCGTTTCAATCTAGTTTACATTAACGACGTCCATCATATCCGACAATCTCGGTATCGAAATCTCATTCACTACCTCTCTTGATTATAAAGTGAATGAATATGTGATTTCGCGTCAATGAAGAAGTCCCCCTCAGCGTCTATACGACACTTGGTCACATGAGTCTTACCCCAACGTCATGGATTGCACACTTTCTAATTCTCTCCCGGGTTATTAGATCGTCGTGTTGTGTTTAACCCTAGTTCGAATTCGGGGTTACCTCTTCCGAGTGTCAAACCCCGTATTTTAAGTATATCATAACAAGCAGATAAACATGGAATAACAGCAAACACAATCAGATAAACACGAACAACCATTAATGAAACATAGATTTTATATAAATGACGTTTTCGTGAATTACATTAAGCCCTAGAAAATATATGTTTAGTTACACATGGCCATAGCCCTATATATAATTAGAAACGAGCTAAACATATTTAAACATACAACCAATCTAAGAGAGAAAGAGAGAAACGAGGAGACTAGCCGTTATCAAATATCCGCTGCTAAAACCGTTCTGAGAACGTTTCCTCCTTCTTCGCGTAGTAATCTTCTATTGGTCGAATGGCCTTGAAGCTCTCAAGACTCCCGAAAATGTTAACCCCTTGTTTGGGGGAGAATAGGGACAATATTTATAGGATTCAAAATATCTCAAAATATCCTAAAATATCTCAAAATATTCTAAAATATCTGCAGAGTCACCGCCGTGGCAGTGGGCATGTCGGTAGGGTCACCGCTGCGGCGGTGGCTGATCACTGTAGCAGTGGAATAGTAGGCAAACTCTCTGTATTTTAACCGCTACGGTGGTGAGTTCAATACTACAGCGGTGGTCCATTCAGTAAACTCTCTGGACTTTCAACGCAGCGGTGGTGACCTGACCGCTACGGCGATGAGTTTTCTGCACTCCTAGCACTTTCACCGCCGTAGCGGTCAGGTCACCGCTGCAGCGGTGGATCTACTGTTTTGGAATCTTGTCTCTTTGCTTATTTTCCTACCGTTCTTTCACCAACTTGCTTTGATATGATCGTTTAAAGACTGTTTTAGTCCCTTTTCACCCCAAATACCTAATTTATAACAAAAAAGAATAAAAACATATTAAAACATATAAAAACTCTATAAAAATACTCAAAAATTACCAAAATTGGCTTGGGAATAAATAGATAAATTACACCTATCTGTCCTCTGAGTACGTTGAGGAAGATACAGGTAAATAAGGACCGAATCCGGACCACTTCTATCACTATCGGGGCTTTCGATGGCCAAAAGAGAGAGTCTATGCGAGAAATTACACTACCGATTGTTATAGTCCCGGTCACTTTACAAGTAGACTTGTATGTCTTAGACATACTAGCTGCCTATAATTTTCTCCTCGGAAGGCCCTGGATATATTCAACTTAGGCAGTTCCCTCATCACTCTATCAAAAGATGAAGTTTGTCTTCGAGGATAGTATTATCATCGTCTATGTTGAGGAAGATCATGCCATCTTCCGAACCCCTGCTGAACTTGTAATAATAGCCGAGCATGTCGACCAGTCTGCTCCTTTCCAAGCCTTTGACATAACTAATGCTTCATATGTTCAAGAAGGAAGTTTACCACCAACACTAAGACTGTCCACTGCAACCATTATGTTAGCACTCACATGAACATTAGGAACTTCGACTCGAAGATAGAAGTCGACAAAGGTGAAGCAAGAATGTGATCTTTGTTTGGGATTAGGCAGAAGCTAGACACCTACAGACTAGGTTTTGTTCCAAGCCAAAATAGGGGATTCGACAAACAACTTGGGAAGAACGGAGAACCGAGGCTAATACCTCATATTAGAGTCAACATTCCATTCGTCGCTTTCTTATATCATATTTGAATGGTTCTATAGTAAGAAAAAGTTATTGAATTCTTTTTTTCGAAATTATAATTATCCATTGCAAAGAATTCAGTTCTTACAAGTAAATATAAACACTCAAGACCCTAGAAGGCTTTTAAATTGACCAGGATCAAGTGTTTTTGTAGGTCATCTGATCATACGATTGGTGTTTAGCTCCAAACTAGTTTGAGATGTATATGGTACTGGATATATAGGATAAATAGCCCATCAACAAATTTTCAACCGTGGTTACATATGTGGCCTTAACATATTAAAATGACTTCCATTATTAAAAGATGAAAATGAATGTAGAAGAAAATAAAGTTACATCTTTCTACAATTAGACATTTTCCATCTTTCTACAATTAAATATCTATAGATACTTAGATTTATACTAGATGAAATCTAAAATATACAAATTAAATATCTTTCTAAGTTTTATTAATTAGAATTATATTATATAATACTATATGTTATCCTGATTTTCTAAATCAAAATATTAGGTACAAATAATCAATCGAGGTACCCATTATATGACAACTTTCAACTTTTCTTCTATTTTTGTGCCTTTAGTAGGCTTAGTATTTTCAGTAATTGTAATGGCTTCGTTATCTCTTCATGTTCAAAAAAAGCTCAAGAGTCAACAAATTCAGGAATAGCTCTAAACTTCTCCTTAGGAGGATAAATGGGACAATTTAGGTGAGATCCAATGTATAACCAACTTTCAATTCACTTGTGGTATCTGAACAGTCTGGAAGGGAACTTCATAGATTCTCGCTTCGTTACAATATCAAACCCATTATTATATGTTTTCACTAGTTTTTGTTGTTTTTTATGCGACTTTGCGCTATAGTTAGCTCTGCAGCAATCAAGAATCCCCAAGGGATTCCGAGAATTCTTGTTATATCTTTATTCCAACCTTCAACCCTATTTTTTAGATTCATTGATTTGAATCCATTGAACTTTTTTCATCTATAAAAAAGTGAAAAAAGAAAAAAGAAAAAAAGAAAAAAAAGAGGATCCTGTGACACATTAACTAAAAAAAACCATTTGTAGTGAATCATTTATTAAAAAAAAATAGAAGCCTAACTCTAAAGAAGAAAAAAAAAAAATCATAATTTGGTCTCGGGAATCTAATGACTTAGGACTTTCGTACATTTAGCTAGCACATTGCTAAGTGTACAACCATCCTATTCATTGGTGGTTGATGCCGAAAGCCAAGAGGCGTTGGAGTGATAGGCGAATAATTATCTTCTCCAGAAATAGTCCCACCTATCAAGTCCCATCCCCTTGAATCTGTTTTCTTAGGCGTCATAGATTCTATGGATGGTCGAATTGTACACTTATTGGTAGAGCTAGAAAAAAAATGAAGAAGGGGTGGGAAAGGAGGAGGCCTCTTCTTATGCTTGTCTTGCCATGCCATTTATTTCCCTATAGAGGGAATTATCATTCGCATTCATTGATCCCTTCCCTGGTCTCTGGTACCAAAAATGTCCATCAATCTATATTCACGGAATACGAATGAGTCGTAGAGTCTACTATCCCCCACCACCAAAAATGAGAAAGGCTTATTCGATTCATCAATCTTCATGATGCTATGCTCACTGAGGGAACTGCTTAAGCATACTTTTTCTGAGCCAAACTCCGTCATCCACTTAGAAAGAAAGGAATGAAAGGAAGCTTTCGCTTGGATTCTCTTTCCTCTCCCCACAATGATCGTTATGTTGTCTTGGAAAGTGTTGAAGCTTACTTATTCTCTAGAATTTTCTCGGGCATCAATATGACCTGAACAACATGGAACCAATCTGATTCTCTGAGCAATCAAAATTTAGTACTTCTGTAGGATCCTCCCTATCTCGTGATTGAGCTTGTGTAGGTAATCAGTTTCTTAAAATTTTAATTTAGACTCAAAACTTTTTAATAATGCAAAATTTAGGCGGGACTAAATACGGTGTCTATAGTGATTTAAGTTGAAAACTCTTTTTGATTAACTCTTAGAAAGTTCTTGTGGTTTTCTGAAAAAGTGTAGATTTAAAATCATAGAAGTACAAGACACTCATATAGGTCTCAATTTTGAACAATTAGGAATGAATCCATTGTGTTTTAATTAAATGAATGTTAGTGATAATCAATTTGATAGTATATTATGTTTACAATGTTTCAATTCATCCTAATTGTAGTAATTTACCATTGGGAGACAAGTAGGCTACATTTTAGGGTTGAAAAATGGTAACTTTATATTCAAGGATTTGTTAATTAATATTATCTCTTAATTAAAAATAATTGATTCAAATTAAAGATCAATATTTAATTGAAATTTAGACATATCTGAATCAATATGATGTTCAATTCAAACTCAAATTTGTGTTTTTGATTAATATATCAAAACAACGCCGACAATTGGTTGACTTATTTAACAATTACTTAACTGATGTTCTTGGTTGGATATTCCAGATAACCTACTAGTGTAATCAGTAGACCAAATGTTTAAAACTCATTCAGTTCAAAGTTTATTGCCTTAATCGGTTGACCAACTTAATCCTATCAGTCAACTTGCTAAGGTTGGTTCTTATTCTTTTAGGCTACTGGAAAATTGGTTAATCTATTATGGATATCGGTTGATCGATTAAGGTTAATTTCTATTCTTTCAAGTTACTGGTTAGATTAGTTGATAGGTTATGGTATTCGGTCGACCAGTTTCTAGAGGTTTTTATTTTTTTAACCTATTTTTCAACTATTTTCAATTCATTTTTGATCTTTTATGTTATAGACGCAATTGGACAGTGCAAGTACGATATGTGTTTTTATCCTAGTGGAGTCAATCATGTATTAAAAATTAGGGAAGGAATTTACCTTATCTTTTGATATTCAACAAGTTCGTTTTTAAGCTTCCCTAGCCTCTTAAGTCTTCAACGTTTCTTATAGCTTTAATCTTGATCATCGGTTCTTTACGACATATTTTGGTGAACGAAATCGGGGTAGAATAGAATCAATATTCCACCATCGATTTCGATTATCTTGTTTGGTTGTTCAATGGAACTAATTTTGATTTTATTAGAATGGGAAATGATGGAATTGAATTTCATACTTGATGGATGGAATCAACCGAGTCCAATGGAATCAAGAATTAATTTCCACTAAAGCCTTTCAGTCCATTCTATGTAACCTACCCAATCAGCCCTATCTTGATCAACCCATTCATTTGATCTCAACCATAGTTGATCCATTTATTTCTCATATCTCAGGCCTAGCCACTTCATTTCTCAGATCTCCATCCATTTTCGCTCATTTCTCAGCCATCGTTGCTCATTTCTAGCCACTATCGCTTGTTGCTTAGCCATCGCCGCTCGTTTCTCATCCATTGTTGCTCATTTCTCAACCGTCGTCATCTTGCCTTTGGTTCTCGGGCATCGTTGCCTTCGTTGATTGTGATTCATCGATCCAAGTAACTTCATTCTCCGATTCATTTTTCAACCAATTCATTGATCCAAGTAATTCCTTTTGTGACTTAATATTTTTATGAGGAAAGTACCCTAAAAAAAAAAAGAAAAAACAAATAAAAGGCTATATACACAAAAAAGTTCATCAGATGATTGGAAATTGCAGAAAACAACATAACTTCTTAATTGCAATCAATCTTATAGAACACGACATAACTTGCAAATTGCAACGCAAGACATTTTTGCTTGCAAATTATATATGAACTTCTATTGTATACAATTTTTTTTTTTTTTTTTTTTTTTTTTTTTTTTTTTATATCCAAAACTAAGAACTTTCATTTACATATCTATTTTCTTGTTCTTATCCCCTGTAATAATAGATTCCGTTTACTTGGTTGTTTCTCTTGTAGTTGGGAAGTTATGTCATTTAGTTTGGGAACATTTCCCCATTTTTTTTAACTTTTTATTTTGTTTCCTAAGCATTGAATCTCTCATTATATGCACATTTATTCATGGAGTTCAAAAATCAGGGGGTTTTATTCATTAGGCCTCATGTTAAGGGGATTAGAATCATTACAATCATCAAATTTACTCTTCTCTATTAACCTTGGATAATGCAATGTATTGTAAATTAATTCATTAGGTCATCGGATCATTGGATAATCCAATATATTAATCTAGATCGTTGGATCAAAATTGATCCAACAGTCAAAGATGTCTAAAAGATCAAATATGTCCGGATTTGTATCAGCTTTTAGATATAAAGTCGATGCCTCTGTTTTATTTGTTTTTTTATTTATTTTTTATTTTGATATGCAGTAATGGCCAACAAAAATTTAGTAACTATATACATGTATTGGTTATACACAATGAATCTTGCTCATTGATTTTTACAAATTTTGATGATTAATGCCATGTGAATATGGCGACAACATATGACTTTATCAAGACGAATATATGTTCTTAAGTTCCACAATAATAGAAATAAATTGATGGAATGTGTCTACGAAAGTGATGGTAATTGTATGAGTTTACTTAAAATGGATCGGCGTGCTTTTTCCATTTTATGTAGCAGACTTGTAGGAGTAGGCTTAAGATGGAGTCAACATTTGTTAGTGGATGAACAAATAGCAACCTATTTAGAAATTTTAGCTCAGTATAAAGAATAAATTCATACAAGGGGACTTTAAAAGGTTTACTGAGACAATTAATAGGTATTTTCATGATGTGCCACATGCGGTAATACAATTACAACAAGAATTACGGAAAGTGGTTGAGCTTGTACCTAAAGACTCTACAGATTGGAGATGGAACTGGTTCAAGGTATGATATGTTATCTAAATATAGCTAAAATAATTTATTTATTTTTAATATAGTATTTATTGAAATTCACTTTACTTGTCTATAGAATTGTGTCGGTGCTTTAGATGAGACATTTATCAAGGTGAGCATTATCTAAAAATGTTAGGATTTTGTCGGTTTATTGTTTAGGGATACATCTTGTTATGGTTCATATTTTAAATATTAACCATTTCTATTTTGCTATAACTTTTTAATATGTATATTAGAATGACGTCTTTGCTATAAGCTTGAGGTCCTGGTAGAAATAAGATGAAGTGGAGTCATGAAAAAGATGACATGAGTTGCATAATAATAGTGGATTTGTTCAAGCTGATGATGGTTTCAAATCTAGTGCATTCACTAAGATAGAAGCAAAACTCCAGTCTAAGTTGCCTGGATGTGGTCTAAAGGTAAGGTCACATACTGAATCAAGGATAAAGATGTTAAAATCCAGGTTTGTGGCAATATTGTTGTTTGGGTAAAATACAAGTGGTTTCGGCTGAGACCTTATTAAAAAGTGTTCCACAACAACAAAAAAAAAAAAAAAAAAAAGGGTTCGAGATGCCTGTTGTAAACTAATTCTAATGTCACATTTCTTATTTTTTTTAAAAAGTATGATGCCTATTATGTCATAAATTTATCATAGAACTGTTTAAGTGAATTATATGAATATATTGTAGGTTCACAAAGATGTTGATAAGGTTAGGGATGTTTCATTTTCATTATATGAAAATTTGAGCATTATATTTGGAAAAAATATAGAGCTACTAAGAGAGATGTTATAACGACCCTATTTCTCAAGACCGTTACTCTGTTTCTCTTTTTTATTTTACGGAGAAGTATGAGTAAAAGACAAACCACTTCACCGCCAAGCTTTCGCTGCGCTACTATGATAAAAATATTAATTGGCATGGCCTCCACTTGCTATTACCCAGCCAATAATAAATATTCACTAACTATCAACTGACAATAATATTAATATTTACTAATTTGAAATTCAACTATACCTATTCAACTTTTCTATAACACTACAAAAGTTCAAAGCCCTGATTACCAACGACTGTCCTGACAGCAAACTCCCTCACTTTATCTAATTCCAGTAGTAGACCCGTCTCTATTTGGAGTACCTGAAATAAAATATTTATCAGTGTACTGTCTTCATAATATAAAAATAATTCATAGATAAAGTATTTTTATCAGAATTCACTTTCCAAAAAAAAATATTGTCACACACTAAATAGTATAAAAATTCTACATATATATTATCATAATAAAACAATTAGATTTAAACAGCTGATCAAATAATATAAATATAATTGCACACTGAGCAGAAATAAAATCACACAGTTATCATCACAATAAAACAGATGCATTTAAATCAACTAATCAAATTACTCTGATATATATAATAAAATACTAAAACTAAGTAGTAATAAAATTCCACAAGTATCCTCATGATAAAACAACTGAATTAAAGTCAATTGGTCAAATTATTTTGATATATAATAAAATATACGTATATTTCTCTACTAACCATATGATTGTTTCACCTCATGATCGTGAGTTATAACAGTATCATAACATGTACAACTGTGCAATCTAAGGTTGTCATCAGTGTTAGGGTCATTCAATATCTCCAATGGTAAGAGTCAACACGTGGTATAAACCACCATATTATGATGATAATCATCATCATCAACAACAACGACGACGACAACAACAACTACCACCAGTAGGATTTGCCCTTTTGTCAGGTCACAACACAACGTCCTACAAGACAAGCCTTTATGTTAGGACCAACAACATCCTGCAGGACACGCCCTCCTGTCGGGATCACACTATGACATAGTAGCATAATAATAAAAATTATTTTTCACAAGCAACCATTTACTCGATCCATTTAATGTTATAAACTAATCAATTTTAATAAATTTTTTCTTTTCACATTTTAGTATTAATTTTTTTTTGACAATTTACATAGAAGACAGTACACTCACCACGATATTTGTACATCTATTATGTTATCGCCGAAATACTGCTATAGTCGGCGTCGCTTGTAAACCTAACAATGACAAGGCGTAAACTAAGAATTTGTTTAAATAAATCTAATATACAATACGTGACACTTTAATATAATTTTTTCATTGCCAAATTTTTCTAATTGATTACAATTAAATATTTTATTTTTTCAACCCAATATTAATTTTATAGCTAAAGTATTACGGTTCCATTTATAAATTTATCAATTGATAATTTAACTACAAAAAAAATATTAACTAACTAATAACGATATTACTAGACAATGAAATACCAAAAACATATCATTCTAATCAAATTTACAATTTTTTATTTCAAATTAAAATTTTCACAATATAAATATTTTTATTTAAAATTATAAATATAATATATACACATATTTATTTGTTTCTTTTTACAATATATATATATATATATATATATATATATATATATATATATATATATATATGCTCTACCTAACCTAAATAAGAATAATGATAAGAAGTTATGCGAAATGAAGTTAGCTGGAATAATGTTGAAACAGAGTGTATGGAGAGAGAGAGAGAGAGAGAGAGAAAGAGAGAGAGAATAAAGTGGGTAATGAAAGATAAGGGATAAAAAACAAAAAAATATATAGGATTTTAGAGAGAGAGAGAGAGAGACCATCGATTTCTCCTCCTTTTTTTATTATTGTTTTTATGTGCTTGCTTGCTTCTTGATCGACACATGGCATGGCATGTGTTGTCTTTATTCTAGAAAACACACATGTCATACATATATATATATTATTTTATTTATTTACACAAACAACCCTTCTAAAATTAAAAAAATATATATATTAATTATATCCTAAAACTCTTAAAATTATATTTCAAATAACTTAATAATCTCTAAACTTTTAAAAGTCAAAATTAAAATTAACATATTCACTCCCATAGTTTTCAAAACTAAATTTTTAAATATCATAATAACCCCTAAGAGTTTTTAAGTGAAATTTAAAATAACATACTAAACTCAAATAGTTTTCGAATGTTATAAAATGCAATAAAAAAAAATATGCACAACCAAAAACTGGGTCTTACAGATGTTGAGGCTCCAGCAACTGTAGTGGAGGAGCTTGAAAAACATGGACCTCATGGATTTGGTAATTTTGAAGGCCTAATATCTTTCTTTTTGGACGAAGGTTCAACTAAGGGTATTTCTAAATCGAAGAAGAGAAACATTGGAATTTCTGATGAAGCATTTCTAGAGAGGATAGAAAGGGCATCCCAAGTTGTTGCTACACAAATGAAAGAGGCTACTCATCTCTTGAGCCAAGCTATGGGACTAGGTTTGACTGAGAAGCAAGTGATAATTGACGGGGAACTACAGAAGCCTGTTGGGCTCACAATTCTTGATAGGCAAACAACCGGTTGTATGATAGGTGGTAGTGCTTTCAAGATCAATATTTTCTTATCTATTCCTGACATTAAAAATGAAGAATGGGTAAGGTCCCTTTTAAATAGACAATTATGATATGTTTTTCTTGGTTGATTGTTTAGTTAAGTAAATGTTCATGCTTTCCTATGGTTGAAATATTTTGGAGATAACATAGGGATTGACTTGTTCAATTGTTATGATTGAATGAATTTGTTTAATACTTGAACTTAAAATAGTTGGTTTTTCTTCTCTTTTGGTTTTTTAGTATAGCTTGATTAATATTTTCTAGCTGAAAAATCATCTTTTGATAATTTTTCTTTTGAAAAGTAGTAGTTGCATATGTTGAAAAGTAATAGATTTTGAATGTTTTTCATATGGGATATTACTAATATTTTGTAGTCATCTTCTTTTTTAAATAATCTATTATTAGATGTAGGGAAAAGTACATTTTAAACCTTCTAACTATTGACACATTTCTAAGTTGTCCCTCTCCGTTTTAGTGTTTCATTTTAAACTCTCTATGTAGTAACACATTTTTAAATAGTTATTCTGTCAAAAAAATCTGTCAAAACTAACAGAATGGAGGGATAAAATAGTCTTTTTACATATTTTATTTTTTTAATAATTTTTTTCTTTTTCTTTTATTTATTTTTTTTTCGTCATTTTTCTCTCTCTTTCTCTCTCAACTCTCTCTCTCTTTTCTTCTTTCTTTCTTCATCCTTCCTACTCCCTCCCTCTCCCTGTCGGCTGGAATCAACCCCCGTAACAGGGGGTGCCACCCCCCATAATCGGGGGTGGTTCACTTGCTATTAGGGGGTGATTCTACCCTCGTAACAGGGGTGGTTCTGGTCGGTGGGGAGAGGGAGGGAGGAAGAGAGAAGGAGTAATATAGAGAGAGAGGGAAGGAGGAAGAGAGAGTGTTGAGCTGGAGAGAGAGAGAAGTCAAAGAATAAAAGAAAATGAAAATGAAAAAAGAAAAAAGAAAAGAAAAAATGATTAAAAAATAAAAAATGTTGATTTTGCTCTAAAAATTTTGTTAGTTTGGACGGATTTTTCGATAGAAAGACCAAATAAAAATGTGTTGATATATAGAGGGTTTAAAATGAAATACTAAAACGGAAAGGGACCACTTAGAAATGTGCCAATAGTTAGAGGGTTTAAATTGTACTTTTTCCTTAGATATATATTCAAAATTGATATTTAAAAGGGCATTATGGGAACTTTTCTATATTTCACTATTTCATTTCTTTTCTCATTCCATAACAACCAAATAAGAAAATGGAATGGTGATTCTATTGACAAATTCATTTATTTTCTTCTCTCATTCCATTCCATCCAATCAAACGAGCCTTTATAGTAAAAGTATGTGAAAATTTAATGTAATATTTGGTAGTACATTGGGACAAATGTTGCTAAAGTAAAATATATTATTGTTTTTCATAACATTATATCAATTTAAAAAAAGAGGTCATTATAACCAAATATTCATATATTTCATATGATTCCCTCTCAATATCATAAATTTTTGGTTATGTACAAAATGAAAGACAACAAAGAGAAAAAATTCATCTATTGAGGAAAAATCATCAGTACAATTTTTGTTTTATTAAATTAAGTTTACAAAATAATGTCTTCTGATAAATTAGAAAATAGTTCAACGCATTTGAGGACTTCGAAGGTTTGTTTGAAAACAATGAAGAATTATGGGATTTTTATTATTTATTCCTCCAAAGTAATTCAAATTATTAAAAAGACCTTCAACTGCCGAAACTAAATTTGATCTTCAAAGATTTTTCAGAAAATATTCTCCTTTTTTTTACCACTAATTTTCCCTAATTTACATAATATATTATTCTACAAAATCTGCAACCGTATAAATAAAAATCGATAGTCCATTTATCATTGAACAAAAACATGTCTAAAGAAATAAAAATTATGAACGTTTCCAACGTCAAAACAATTGAAACAATACCATTTAATGTAAGACTCACACTTATCATTTTGATTTACATATTGTATATTTTTTTAAAAATATAGATTTCTGAATGTTAACATTTGAACATTCACACTAATTAGGGGTGGGCAGCGGGTGGGTTAGGGCAGGTTGAGTCAAAACCGCAGACCAAACTAATACTATGTGGGTTGGGCTAGTTTAAATCATGGATCGCCCAATAATGTGTTGATTGGGGCGGGTTGGAGTGTGCAGGTTGACTAATTTAAATTGTGAGTTGCCCAATGGTATGCGAGTTGGGCCTATTTTCGAGTTGGGCTAATGAGAACCGTGTGTTGCCCAAGTTTTTTCGGGTTGGACCTTGAAATATAATAAATATTACTAAAAAAAAATTACATTACTAAAAATTGCAGAAAATTGTCACAAAATTACAATAACACAAAAACAAGAAAAAATTACAATATAATTTGTAAACCATCATAAAAAAAATTATAAAAGTCTAAAACTGCAAACTTAGTAAACAATGGGGATGGGCAATGGGCAGGTTAGGACGGTTTGGGCCGAAACCGTGGACCAAACCAATACTATATTGGTCGGCCTAGTTTGAACAGAAGAGCATGTCTGGCGGGTTATTGTTGGTCCTAATAAGAGGGCATGCCCTATAGGACGTTGTGTTGTGACCTGACAAGATAGCAAGTTCTGCAAGTGGTGGTGGTTGTTGTTGTTGATAATAATGATTATCATCATGATATGATGGTTTATATCACTTGTTGGCTCTTACCATTAGAGATATTGAATGACCTTGACATTGATAGCAACCTTAGATTGCACAATTGTACAAGTTACGGTACCTTTATAACTTTCTATCGTGAGGTAAAATAATATTATGGCTAGTAAAGAAGTATGTTTTCGGTATTTTATTATATAAAAATAATTTGATTGGTTGATTTATATTCAGTTGTTATATCTTGATGATATCAGTGAATTTTATTACCATTCAATGCGATTATATTCTGTTTTAAAAAATATCACTTTGGTTATATTTTGTTTTGAAAAATAGATTCTAACAAATGTACTTAATCCATATATTATTTTTATATTATGAAGACAGTACATCGATAAAATATTTTCTCTTAGGTACCTCTGCTAGAGACGAGTCAACTATTGGCGCTAGATAGAGTCAGAGAATTTTGTGATTTTATTTTATTTTTTTAGGCTGTCAGGGCAGTTGTTGAAAGCGAGTGGGTTGGTCTTTTTTGAAAATTTGTTACGGAATAGTCGATTTTGTATAAACGCTGAATTTTGAGTTTGTAAAATATTTATATCTTTTTAAAAATCTATATCAGTAAATAATTTATAAATACTTGTGGTTGGTCGGGTAACATCAAGTTGGAGTGTGAAGTTTTTTGGTATCAAAGCCTAGGTTATAGGTTCTGTAGACTTGTCAAGTTATCTTGTCTATAGTGGACCATAAGATAGGGTGTTGATAGGTTGGTTCGAAACGTGAGTGATAGTTTTTTTTACGTGATTTTTAAATAGCACCCTTGTACTATGCATTGCTTGTTGCTTGTACTTTTAAAATTCATTTCAGATCTTGAATATGGAACATCGAAATGAAAGTAGTGGGAGTTTTAAACCCCAAAGAAAAAGGGGTAGGGCGCGAAAAAGATTGGATGCCGTCGAACAAATATTACAGGTTGTTGCACAACTGACAGAGCAGCAAGCAAAGATGATGGAATGCCAGAGGGCCCAAACTGAAACGACCAATTCTCATACTGTAATCCTGAAAAGATTCAAGGAATTGAACCCTCCAATTTTCACAGGAAATGTGGTTCCTACTGACGCTGAGAATTGGTTGAGGAGCATAGGCACGAATTCGAGGCGATGGACATTATTGATGACAATCGAGTTCTTCTCTCTATTTACTGGCTAAAGGGGAAAGTCAAACATTGGTGGGTAGAAATGAAGAGGTTAATATTACTTCCAGACCAAGAGATTACCTAAGATCAATTTGTGGTAGCGTTTAATGAAAAATATTTCTCTGAATCCTATTTGTTCTAGATGGAGGAAGAATTCAAACCTCTAAGGCAGGGAAATATGTTGGTTTTGCAGTATGAAATTAAATTTGATGCGTTGTCTTGATTTACCCTCGACTTAGAAAAAACTGAGGAAGTGAGATGTAGAAGGTTACAAAAAGAACTAAATTTGCAAATACGTTCAATATTGATTGCCAGACAGATCAAAAATTATGTTGAACTTGTGAAAATGGCAAAATTAATATAGAAAGATGTGTAGGAAGCCGCCCAGAATGGAGAATAGTACAAGAAGAAGAACTTTTAGTCATCTAGCTGATACCTAGGTGGCATATCTAAGGGATCTGGCCCTCGACTGCAATTTTCTTGGGCTTCGATTGTCAACCAGTCGGCTAGGAGCCTAGGCCAACGGCAATTATATTCATGGCGATGATAGAATGTACCTGGACAGAGTTCAGGTCAGCAAGGGCAAGATAGGGGCCAGACGTTTAGTCAAGCTGGGACAACTGTTTGCTATCAATGCGGTTCACCAGACCATTTCTTCAAAAACTATCCCATGGTGGCCCAATATGTTATTGTTGTCATGAATCAGGTCGCATATCTCCATATTGTCCAAAATTTGTTGCTACTCTTATAGCTTCTGTGAATAGTACTGGCAGTGTTGGCCCTAACCGTGTTCAGGGGTAAGGTAGAGGATCGGCCGATAGACCTCCAACTCGAGGACACGTATTTGCTACTGCACAGCAAGATGCTCAGGCTACCTCAGATGTGGTTACATGTATCATGTCTTTATATGATAGAGATGCGCGTATTCTTATCGATCCAGGTTCTACTCATTCATTTGTTATGACGACCTTTATGATGCATGTAGGGAAATTTTCTACTTCTTTGTCACATGGTATTATAATCTCTACCCGTGTGGGTGAGTCAGTGTTGATAGATAGTGTGTATAACAATAGTCTGCTTCACATTGGTGATAGATAATTGTCAGTGGATCTATTACCCCTGAGTATTCACGATTTTGATATAATACTGGGTATAGGTTTGCAATCCGGCTATCATGCCACAGTCGATTATTTTAAAAAAGAAGTTACTTGTCGAGTCTAGGGCAAGTCAGAGTTTATGTTTTCAGGGAATAGAATCATTATCTTTGTTTGTTTTATTTCAATTCTAAAGGCTAGGAAATTATTAAAGAATGGATACCAGAGATACCTCGCTCATGTGATTGACACCAGTCAGAATGAGGTACAATTGAATTACTTCCCGGTATTTCTCCTATATCAATTCCACCCTATCGCATGGTACCTACCGAGCTGAAGGAATTGAAGATTCAGTTGCAAGATCTGTTAGACTGAGGGTTTATCAGACCAAGTGTTTCTCCTTGGGGAGATCTAGTGTTGTTTGTAAGGAATAAAGATGGCAGTCTGATGGATGTTCATCGACTACTGGCAACTTAACAAGGTGACAGTTCGCAATAAATACCCATTGCCTAGAATGGATCATTTGTTCAATCCAGGATATTTTTCAAAATAAATCTTCGATCAAGATATCACCAGCTGAAAATCAGAGATAGTGACGTGTCGAAGACGGCGTTCTGTACGAGTTATGGACATTATGAATTTTTAGTTATGTCATTTGGGTTGACGAATGCCCCCGTTGCGTTTATGGATATGATGAATCAGATCTTCCAGCTTTATTTAGATTAGTTTATCATCATATTCATTGATGATATACTAATTTACTCCCAAAATAAAAAAGAGCATACATAACATCTCAAAATTGTGTTACAGATTTTTGAGAAAGAAGCAATTATATGCGAAGTCAAGTAAATGTGAGTTTTGATTGGATAAAGTTCTATTTTTGGGACATGTTATCTCGGGTGAAGGTATACAAGTCTACCCAAAGAAAGTCAAAGCCGTTGTTCAGTGGGAAATGCCAAAAAGTGTGATAGAAGTTCGAAGCTTCCTAGGATTAACGGGTTATTATCGTCAGTTTATACATGGATTTTCTATTATAGCTGCCCCGTTGACCCTTTTAACCTACAAGGAAACTAAATTTGAGTGGACTAACGAATGTGAACAGAGCTTTCAAGAGTTGAAGAATAGACTGATATTAGCGCCAATATTTTCTCTCCCGATAGAAGATGGTGGCTTTGTGATACAGTGACGTTTCATACCAGGGCCTAGGTTGTGTACTAATGCAACTTGGCCACGTGATTGCATATGCCTCTCTTCAATGAAAGAATCGTGAGCGTAACTACTCGACGCACGATTTGGAGCTGAAGGCTATTGTATTTTCTTTGAAACTCTGGAGACATTATTTGTATAGCGAGATTTGCGAGATATACACTGACCACTAGAGTTTAAAATATTTGTTTACTCAGAAGGAATTGAATCTGAGACAGAGGTGTTAGATGAAATTAATCAAGCGTTATGATTGTACTATCTATTATCACCCTGCAAAAGCTAATGTTGTAACTGATGCATTAAGTCAATAATTGACAAGTTCAGTTGTGCACCTTTGAATTGTTTATATGAACCTATATGCCAAGATGAGATCCCTGCGAGTCCAGTTGATAGTAGGTCAGACTGCATGGTTGCTTGCAACTTTGATCTTGAGACCAACGTTAATTGATCGTATTATAGAAGCGCAGAAATGAGATGTCCAATTGGGGAAGATCAAGGATGAAGTGAAAAATGAGCAGAGAATCGATTATCATGTTAGAGATAATGATAGAGCCTTGGTAATTGAGAATAGATTATATGTGCCTAACAATGCCGATTTGGAAAAAGATATATTAGAGGAAGCGCACAGCTTAGCGTATGCAATGCATCCAGGCAGCATCAAAATGTATCGGGATTTGCGAGAATATTATTAGTAGAATAGAATGAAACAAGAAATTGTAGAATTTGTTATCTAGTGTCTTGTTTGTCAGTAAGTCAAGATCGAGCACTAACGTCCAGGAGGGTTGTTACAGCCTTTGCCCATCCTATAATGAAAGTTAGAACATACTACAATGAATTTTGTTTCGAAATTGCCCTAACTTAAAAGGGACATAATTCCATTTGGGAGCTTGCTGATAGACTTACAAACGCTGCTTATTTTCTGTTTGTAAAAATCACATACTCCATGGACAAGTATGCAAAATTGTATATTGGTGAGATTGTCAGATTGCACGGTATGCCGGTCTCTGTAGTGTTTGATAGAGATCCAAAATTTACGTCAAAATTCTGGCTGAGTCTTCAGGCTACTCTAGGTATCTAAGTTAAAATTCAGTACAACTTTTCATCCTCAGATAGACGGCCAATCCGAGTGTATAATTCAAACATTGGAAGATACGTTGAGAGGTTGCGTTCTAGAATTTCCTGATAGTTGGGATAATCATTTGACGCTGATGGAGTTTGCCAATAGCTATCATTCGGCAATCGAAATGGCACCATATGAAACGTTGTATGGTAGAAGATGCAGAACTCCATCCTGTTGGACTGAAGTTGGAGAATAAAAATTGTTGATACCTGATATAGCTCAGATGATGGTGAAAAAAGTGAAAGTGATTCAGGAAACTAAAGATTGCTCATAGTCGACAAAAGAGCTATGCCGTCGAGCATAGACATGAGTTGGAATTTGAAATAGGTGATTACGTATTTTTACGTATATCTCCTAGGAAAGGCATCATGAGATTTTTTTTAAAAAAAAGGAAAACTAAGTCCGAGGTATATTGGGTTGTACGAGATTAGAGAAAGGGTCTGTGCAACGGCCTATCGGCTAGTCTTACCGCTAGAGTTGTCTCGATTGCATGATGCTTTTAACGTTTCGATGCACAGGAAATATGTGCCAGACCCTTCACATGTGTTGACTACTCAGCCAATTCAATTGAAGGAAAACTTGTCATACGTTGAGGAGCCAATGCAGATTTTAAATCGTAAAAATCGAGTGTTGCGAACGAAAACGATTCCGTTGGTGAAGGTGTTATGGCACAGTCAATCAGTAGAAGAAGCAACGTGGGAAAAGGAAGAGGAAATGATAAATAAATATCCGCATTTATTCATTTAAGGTAACTAAATTTCGGAACAAATTTTTTTTTAGGGAGGAAGGATTAAATGGCCTAAATTTTGCATGATTGTAAGGCCTAATTTTTGTATGTGATATTTTTAATTGCATTTTAGAATATTTAAAACAAATAATAGGGTTTATTCTGTTTTTTAAATTTTACTTTAAAAATATTAGGGGTTAAATGTTAATTTTAATTTTGACTTTTAAAAGTTTAGGGATTAATAAGCTATTTAAAATATAATTTTAAGAGTTTAAGATATAATTAATATTTTCTTTATTTTAATAGGAATAATTAATGTAAATAATATTAATATATATATATCAATGTTTTAAAAATCGGATCGGATCGCTCGATTCAACAGGTTGAACCATCACCTGGGCTTATTTTTGGTCCGGTTAACTACTAAAACCCAGTTTAGGTAAAAAACTAGTGAACCGACTGGTTTGAACCGATTTATCCAGTGAACCGGTGAACCATAGCGGCTTTTGCCTTTTGCAAATTATATGAGTTGTTTACCACAAAAAACCCCCAAATCCCTAGATTCTTTCCCCCCACACCAACTTACAACCTCTATTCTGTTTCTCCTCTCCATCGGTCATGCTCTGAGCCTGTTTTCTCTCAATCTCAGTCTAAGCTGGAATTAGGGTTCCAACTCTAAGCAATAGCCCCCGTTAGGTTAGCCATCAAGCATTGTCGCTGCCCTTGTCATTGTTAGGTTAAATTCTTAATTTAGGTATTGTCATTGTTAGGTTCACAGGGAACACTGACTACGACATTATTTCGACGATAGTTTATTAGTAGCGCAAATATTAAGGTAAGTGTATTGTCTTCTATGTAAATTGTCAAATTATATCTTCGTACTAAATTGTGATTTATTTTTTTATTAAAATTGACAGTTTTATAACGTTACAAGAATCAAGTAAATTTTTAAATGTGAAAAGTGACTTTTATTATTATCTTGTTATACCATAGTGTGGTCCTGACAAGAAAGTATGTCCTGCGTGATGTTGTTAGTCCTAATAGGAGGGTATGTCCTATAGAATATTGTGTTGTGATCTAACAGGAGGGTAAGTCCTGCAGGTGATTGTTGTTGTTGTTGTTGTTGATGATGATGATGATTATCATCATGATATGATGGTTTATACCACGTGTTGGCTTGGAGATATTGAATAGCCTTGACACTGCGAGCAACCTTAGATGGCACAGTTGTACAAGTTACAGTACCGTTATAACTTCCGATCATGAGGTGAAACGAAACTATGACTAGTAGGAAAGTATGTTTCCGGTATTTTATTATATAAAAGTGATTTAATTGGTTGATTCATATTCAGTTGGTATATTTTGATGATATTTGTGAATTTTGTTAGTGTTCAGTGCGGTTATATTATATTTTGGAAAATATCATTGTGGTTATATTCTGTTTTAGAAAATGAATTCTTACAAATGTACTTGATTTCATAAATTATTTTTATATTATGAAAATAGTATACCGATAAAATATTTTATCTCGGATACATTTACTAGAGACGGATCCACAATTAGCGCCAGGTAGAGTCAGAGAATTTTGTGGTTTTATTTTTTTAGGCTGTCAGGACAACAGTTGGAAGCGAGTGGGTTAGACATTTTTGTAATTTTGATACGGAATAGTCGATTTTGTATAACCGTTGAATTTTGAGTTGGTAAAATATTTATATCTTTTTGAAAATCTATATCAATAAATAATTTATAAATACTTGTAGTTGATCGGATAACATCAAGTCGAAGTCACGCTTGGCCTCGAGCGAAGGGACCTGAGGTAGGGTGTGACATTAACATTCAAACATAAAAAGTAATACACTCTTGTATAAAGTTGTGAATATTCATACTATTATGAAACAGAAACTCGCACTACACAAGATTTAATAGGATTATAAGTGTGAATATTCACACTTCTTTGAACTGTTATGGATATTCACATTATTTCAAAATAATATTCGCACCAAATTTAATATGTAGTACCAATGTCACATTCACGTTACTATTTATACATTTGTGAATATTCATGGGTTGAAAATACAATTAAGGGAAAAATATTCTGCACTCCTAAATTTCTCATTTTTTCCCTTTTCAAGGACCATTGACTTTTTGACCAGCCCAAAACCCCCACGAAAATGAGATTTCCGATTTTGCCCCTCAGAAGATTTGTAATTTACAAAAGAATGCCATCTCCCTACACCCGCTACTCCCGCCGCACAACGTCACCAGACGCGACAGCTAGAGCACGACGCGACCCCTGCGCACACCTGCACGACCTTCCCACCCTCGTCATCATCAATCCCTACAACACTATCGTCATGATCAATCCCAACTTCCACTATTTTCACGCAACAGAACTCCCGTAAACCCTAGATATCGAACGGACGATTTTCGTCGATTTCCACCGATTTTCACCGTAAAATTGGAAGCGATCGGTGCCTACAAACAAAACGAACTACAAAACCCTTAGACATTGAAACGTGGTCATGCCGAAAACCATAAGAAGAAGAATGGTGGTCACGCGGTCTTCAAAGAAGAAAAAAAACCCATATTAAAACGTCAGGTTCGAAACAGTCCAAACCATCATCAAAGAGGGCAATGGAACCACAACATTCAGCAGAGAGAGGGAAGGATAAGGAACAAGACAAAGACTACAAAGAAGAGGTTGAGCAAGAAGGTGAGCAGGACATATACTAGTCGTTATATTCAAAAATTTCAAGTGAATATCATCTCAATATACTATTGATATAGTGCAAATGTAAGTGGATATCCTCTAAATATACTCTGGATTGGATATCATCTACTATCATCATGATTACGTCTCATAGGGAGAATGTGTGGGATATCAAAACTAATGAACTGTTGAATTAGTTTAGAAAAAAGGTTTAGTCAATTTCCATTGATTTGTGAAACTGTGTCGTGCAATATTAAGTGGATATCCTCTGAGAAAAACTGTATATTCAGTTGATATCATCTGAATGTTAACCTATCAACATGTGTTTTTTCAGTATATGTTTCATCAGCCTGTCTTGAAAATAGTAAAGATGTACTGCATTCATGTTGTATACAATTTCAGTAGATATCAACTTAAAGATGTACTGCATACAACTGAAATGTTCAGTGGATATCTACTGAAAAATTGTTCAGTAGATATCTACTTAAATGTTCAGTACATGTTGTTTTAGTACATATCAACTGATAATACACATATGTAATGGAAACCTACTTGAAAATATACATCTTTAGTGATATATACTAAACACCAGTGGATATCTACTTGATTAATGTTTGCAAGTGTACTGAAGCTGTTTTGTTGTTCAGATTTGCTGTTTAGTGTATTTGTATCTACTGTTTTGGTAGTTGGTCAGTTAACCTATGATGATGTGTATTTTCAGTATATGTGTCGTCTGAATGTTAACCTATCGACATGTGTATTTTCAGTATATGTGTCTGACAGTGACTTCGATGATGCCCCCGTTAAAAGAACCCGAAAGCCAACAAAAAATAAAAGGAAGACTACAACAGAAACAAGCCGGAGAGTAGGTAAATTTTACCTACAATACAGATCATCGTTGAAGCTTGTCTACGAGTTGCTTGACATGATTGTTCTGACAAGAAAACACACTGAATTGCTGCAACTTACGCCATTCTGGCCAATTTTTTATTTAATTTTGAAGAAGATAGTGACATTGGAGATGATCAAGAAATTGGACGACAACATCGTCCAAATACTGAAGACCTGAAACGAAGAAACAGAGTCTTTCAAAATTAGAGGTGTTGATCTGAAGTTTGCTGTTTCGGATGTTAGACTGATTTTTGGACTGAAATGTGGCGAGAAGGCCATCAATTTCTCGTATGGCAAGCTAGAAAGTGAATATTTAGCCAGTATTTGCAGAGACCGGAAGCGATTGTCGACAGTTGACATCAAAACTGCAATCATGGAGTCGGTGCAAAGTGACAACGATGAAGACATTCAGCATGTTGTGAGTTTGCTGTGCTTGTATCTGCTTGGCACGTGTTTGCTGCCCAACAGTAGAGTGTTTGTGGCATTTGGGCTATACAAGTATGTCGAAAATATTGAGCAAATGCACACCTATGCTTGGCATCACGCAATTCATAGCCTGTTGATCACATCAATTCAGCAAAACTCCTGTCAGCCTCGGAAGGTGAAAGGGTGTGTTCTTGCATTGCTGGTACGACCCGTCCAAACTTATTTGAAGCTGTTAATAATTGAATAATTACTAATAAATTGTTCATTTTGTGTAGTATTGGTTTTGCGAGCATGTCAATGTCATCAAGGAAGATAATGAGGCAGCATCCCCACGGTTTGTCAAGTGGGATCTCTCAAAATTGACAATGGACACACTAAAAAATGCACTGAACGAGGAACATAATGCCCCAGATATCAGGGTTAGTGGATATAAACTGTTTTATAGGTTTTCCTGTTCATTTTTTGTTCCTCTCAAACAATGTATGTAATGCATACATTACAAATCTAGTAGATATCTACGTGAAATTGCAAATCTATTTACTAGATATCATCTGAAAAATACACGTATGTAATGTATATCTACTTGAAATTACAAATCTGTTTAGTTGATAGTGGATATCTAGTTCAAAATACTAAAGATTTACTGCATACATGTTGTATACATTTTCAATAGATATCAACTTAAAGATGTACTGCATACATGCGGTTCAGTAGATATCTACTGAACAACATTGATATCTACTGAAAAATACACATCTTTAATGATATGTACTGCATCTTTACTGGATATCCACTTTAAAATACACATATGTGCTGCATACATGCTGGTCAGTAGATATCTACTTAAAGATACTAAAGATCTACTGCATACATGTTGTAGACATTTTCAGTAGATATCAACTTAAAGATGTACTGCATACAACTTAAATGTTCAGTGGATATCTACTTAAAAATATGCATGTGTACTGCATACATGCTGTTTTAGTACACATCAACTGAAAATAAACATGTGTATTTGAAACCTACTTCAAAATACACATCTTTAGTGAAATGTACTGCATCTTTTGTGGAAATACAAGTGTAATGGAAATGTACTCGAAAATACAATTTTGTTTAGTACATATCTAATGAAAATGCACATATGTAAACTTGAAATTACAAATCTGTTTAGTGATATCCTCTGAACAAACGGCATGTTGACAGGTGAATCCAAAAATGATAAAAATGACGAGGACTGAGATGAAAATGATCACACACGGTGATGATTTAAAAAAAAAGCGTAGTGGGAAAAAAGAGAAATTTGAACAAAAGAAGGACGATCAAGAAGAATCGTGGAGTGAGGAAGGTGAAGAGTATGAGAAGGCCGGTGACGAAGGCGAACTGGAGAGTATGGCGACCCCCCACGGCACTCATTTCACTGACGGCGTTCTGGATAGTCCGGACCAGTTGAATACGCCGTATTTCACGCCACAAACTAGAACTACATCTAAAACCGGGGGTGAAGAAGGTGAAATAAGAAAAGAAAATAAAAAACTACAAGCGAAAATTGAGTGCTTGGAGCGCGAGAACGCAAAGTTGAAAAATAAAAATATGAAACTGAGAGGAAAAAGTAAGAAAAGATGAGAGAAAATTGCAAAACTGAAAATGGAATTGGCTGAGCTGAAAAGGACAAGTGATGAGCCGAAAAAAAAGGAAGGTCAGGAGAAAATAAAAAGAATTGGCCGAACAAATGGCTCAGCAAAAGGAACACATGGACAACAACTTCAAGAATTTGACCTTACTTTTATCTCAGAGGGATAATGAGGTCAAACAGCCCAAAAATAGTCCTTCTCCGGACCCTGTTTCTGCAGAAGAAACTGAACAGCGTCCCCAACATATGCATGGAGAGACTGGGCCGAAAGAAGGTGAAGAAGACAAAAAAAAGAAGAGAAAATTGACAGAAAAACCAGAAGAAAGCTCAATGGTTAAAAGGCTGAAGCAGAGAGACAGAGCACAGAAAAAAAAGGGAGATGATTTCGAATATTTGGACATCAAAAAAGGCAGAAAGGATAAAGGATCGCAGGAGGCCAAAAGTTTGAGTGAATGAAAAACAGTGGTAAAGGGGGGGACACTGCCGGCCCTAAATATGAAGATGTAGAAACTGCTTTGTATATACTGTTTTGTATATATATTTGAGTGCTGTGGATATTATTTGATGTGTAATTTGTTTAACATTTCAGTACATATCTAATTGGAAATACAAATCCTTAGGTGAATATGTATAAACTGTTTCATGAAATGTACTGTGCTGTTTGTACCTCGTATTGCCTGTTCAGTTCAGTGTGTATGTATATACTGTTTTGAACATATCTACTGCTGTGGATATTATTTCATGTGTAAGCCTCCACAAGGCATGTTGATATGCATTGGAATTGCATCCATAGCTGGTTCTTGCCACAAGGCATGTTGATATGCATTGCAATTGCATCCAGAGCTGGCATTGGATGAGCCACAAAGCCAACATGAATTATTTCTGCAGAGAAGGCCGGCCTCACAATTGTCAAAGAATTGTACATTGACGAGCCCTTTTCCCCTTAATTCTCTGGGAAGACTTTCTTCATGTCTAATGAAACTTTCTACTATTACCTTACTGAGATCACTGTTGGGAACAACATATCTACTGTCTTATGTGTAGCAAGAACCAGTTCTACTGAACAAGCAAGCATGCATCTATGGAACCTCTCATTGGTTAGTTAACAGCGAAGTTAGATTGTTGGCATGCAAAATCTGTGCTTCTGTAGTGCACATTGTTAGAAGAACTCTGTAATATAACTTCAGTGCCTTTAGTCGCAGTTGTTCTGCCCATATGTTCATCCATTAAATTTGCGTGCTGTGGATATTATTTGATGTGTAAGCCTCCAAAAAATAGTTGAAACAATGTGTTTGTATATACAAAATTAAAGTTTCTGTGTGTTATTGACCATTTATATCATTAAAAACCCAATTAAATGTCCATCGTTCATTGACACTACGAAAATGTACAGACACATCATCTTTGATACATTTAAGTAGATATCTACTTAAAATGGACACCTATTCAGTTGATATCATCTTAATAGAACCCAGTGAACAGAACCCTTCAGTGTCCGTTTCTACAAAACTTGGAACTTTGTGCCGTCCATTTATTGACTCAATATATCATTAAGGTAATTGTCAGAACTTGTTAGTTGTTGACCATGTATATCATTGAAGACCCAATTAAATGTACAGACACATCACAAATTTATACCGGCAAGTAGATATCTACTTAACAAGACACTTTCGGTCGATATCATCTGAACAGGAAAAAAAAAAACCTTTAAGTAGATATCTACTTAACAAGACACGAATTCAGTTGATATCATCTGAACAGAACCAATAAAAGAACCAATTAAATGGCAGTGGATAATTAAACCACAAAAATGGGATTGCCGATTTTGCCCCTCGTTAGATTTGTAATTTACAAATCCATGCCACCGATCAACCCAATGCACAGCTGCCATAACGCGACTGCGCGACTGCACGACTGCACGTACTGCGTTTCTGCCGAAACCTATCGTCATCATAGCCCCTATGTCTTCTTTGGAGTTTACTGATTGCCATTTGTTCCACCATTTTCATGCAAGAATCGCATGAGCATAAACCCTAGAACTCCGATTCGCCAGAAATTGAGAGTGAACGGCGCCTAGAAATAGAACGAACAACATAACCGTAAAAACTGAGAAATCACTGAACACGAAAAGAAAAAGAAATGGTGAACACGAGGTCTTCAGAGAAGAGAAAGAAGGATGGTGAAACGTCAGGTTCCAAACAGTCCAAACCATCGAAGAGGGCAATGGAACCACAACAATCGGCAGAGAGAGGGAAAGAGAAGGAACCTGAGAAAGACTACAAAGAAAAGGTTGAGGAAGAAGGTAAGCAGTACATATACTAGTCATTATATTCAAAATATTTAAGTGGATATCATGTACATATGCTGTTGATTACATTTAGAACAAATTTCAGGCGATATCCATTCATTTCTTGACATTAGTGTCGTGCAAATTTAAGTTAATATCATGTACTATCTTGATTGAATTGTATACTTGTTGCAGAGTATTTCTTGACCATATATATCATGAAAAACATATTTAATTGGAAATGTAAGTAGATATCTACTGAGAAAGACACATCTTCAGTGGATATGTACTGAACAGAACCCCAGTTGACAAACATTAAACAGTGTACTGCTCTTATTAATTGTTTGTATATACATTGGCTGTGTTTGTATATACAAGATTTCTTCCAAAATATTTGTTCAAACAATGTGTTTGCAATCACAACATATCTACTTGATTAATGTTTGGAAGTGTACTGCTCTGTTTTGTTGTTCAGATTTGTTGTTCAGTGTGTTTGTATATACTATTTTGGTAGTTGGTCAGTTAACCTATGAAGATGTGTATTTTCAGTATATGTGTCGTCTGAATGTTAACCAATCAACATGTGTATTTTCAGTATATGTGTCTGACAGTGACTTCGATGATGCCCCTATTAAAAGAACCCGAAAGCCAACAAAAAATGAAAGGAAGACTACAACAGAAACAAGCCGGAGAATAGGTAAATTTTACCTACAATACAGATCATCGTTGAAGCTTGTCTACGAGTTGCTTGACACGATTGTTCTGAAAAGAAAACACACTGAATTGCTGCAACTTATGCCATTCTAGCCAATTTTTGATTCAATTTTGAAGAAGAGAGTGACATTGGAGATGATCAAGAAATTGGACGACAACATCGTCCAAATACTGAAGACCTAGAACGAAGAAACAGAGTCTTTCAAAATTAGAGGTGTTGATCTGAAGTTTGCTGTTTCGGATGTTAGACTGATTTTTGGACTGAAATGTGGCGAGAAGGCCATCAATTTCTCGTATGGCAAGCTGGAAAGTGAATATTTGGCCATTATTTGCAAAGACCGGAAGCGATTGTCAACAGCTGACATCAAAACTGCAATCATGGAGTCGGTGCAAAGTGACAACGATGAAGACGTTCGGCATGTTGTGAGTTTGCTATGCTTGTATCTGCTTGGCACGTGTTTGCTGCCCAACAGTGGACAATCTGTTGCATTTGGCCTTTACAAGTATGTTAAAAATATTGAACAAATGCACACCTATGGTTGGCATCACGCAATTCATAGCTTGTTGATGACATCAATTCGGCAAAACACCCTACAACCTGAGAAGGTGAAAGGGTGTGTTATTGCATTGCTGGTACGTCAAAGCATAACTCATTTCCATTTTGACACATCCATTTAATCTGAAAACCCAAATTAAATTGAATAATTACTAATAAACTTTTAAATTGTCTAGTATTGGTTTTGCGAGCATGTGAATGTGCTCAAGGAAGATAAGGAGGAAGCATCCCCAAGGTTTGTGAAGTAGGATCTTTCCAAATTGACAAAGGACACACTGAAATTGGCACTGCATAATGGCCCAGATGTCAGGGTTAGTGGATATCTATGTACTGCTTTATATGTTTTTCTGTGTTCATTCTTTGTTCCAGTGTTTACATGCTGTTTGTAGAAATTACACATCTGAACTGCATGCATGTTGTTTATTACATTAGATATTTACTGAAAATACACGTGTAATGAAATGTACTGCATCTTTACTGGATATCCACTTCAAAATACACATATGTGCTGAATACATGCTGTTCAGTAGATATCTACTGAACAACATGTATGTGCTACAAACATGTTGTTCAGTAGATATCTACTGAACAATATGGATATCTACTGAAAAATACACATCTTTAATGATATGTACTGCATCTTTACTGGATATCCACTTCAAAATACACATATGTACTGCATACATGCTGTTCAGTAGATATCTACTGAACAGCATGTATGTGCCGCAAACATGTTGTTCAGTAGATATCTACTGAACAACATGGATATCTACTGAAAAATACACATCTTTAATGATATGTACTGCATATTTACTGGATATCCACTTCAAAATACACATATGTGCTGCATACATGCTGTTCAGTAGATATCTACTGAACAGCATGTATGTGTTGCAAACATGTTGTTCAGTAGATATCTACTTAACAACATGGATATCTACTGAAAAATACACATCTTTAATTATATGTACTGCATCTTTACTGGATATCCACTTCAAAATACACATATGTACTGCATACATGCATATATATCTGCTGAACAAACGCCATATTGACAGGTTAATCCAAAAACCCCGAAAATGACAAGGACGGAGACAAAAATGATCACACACGCTCATGATTTTAAAAATAAGCGTGCTGGAAAATGAGAGAAATTTGATCGAAAGAAGAACGATGAAGAAGGATCATGGACTGAGGAAGGTGGACAAGACGAGGACGGAGACGAAGGAGAACCGGAGACTATGGAAACCCCCCACGGTACTCCTTTCAGTCACGGCATTCCGGACAGTCCGACACGGATGACTATGCCTTATTTCACCCCACAAAATCGGACAGCATCGAAAAGCAGAGCTGAAGAAGGTGAAATAGGAAAAGAAACTGATGAACTCCAAGCCAAAATTGAGAGCTTGGAGAGCGAGAATGCAAAACTGAAGAAAAAAAATATCAAACTGAGAGGAAAAAATAAGGCAAAAGGAGAAAATTACGAAGCTCAAGCTGGAATTGGCTGAGCTGAAAAGGACAAGACATGAGCCGAAAGAAGAAGGTGATGAAAAAATAAAAGAATTGGCAGAACAAATGGCTCGACAAAAGGAGGACATGGACAACCAGTTCAAGAATTTGACCCTACTTTTAGCTCAAAGGGAGAATGACCTCAAACAGGCCAAAAACAGTCCTCCTCCAGACCCTGTTGCTGGAGAATAAGCTGAAAAGCGTGCCGAAGAAATCCATGCAGAGACGGGGCCCAGAAAAGCTGAAGAAACGAAAAAAAAGAAGAGAAAATTGACAGAAAAACCAGGCCAAAGCTCAATGGTTAAAAGGCTGAAACAGAGAGACCGAGCATAGAAAAAGAAGGAAGACGATTTTGAATATTTAGACATCAAAAAATGCAGAAAGGATAAAGGAACGCATGAAAAAACGGTCGATCTAGACACATATTAGGCCCCAAAAAAAAAAAAAAAAAAACAGGTTGCCAAACTACCGAAGAAGCATCAAAGTGAAGTAGCAACTTCACTATCCGATGAGGATTGGCAAAAGATAACAACCATATTCAAAACCGAAGGGCCGAGGTAACACAAAATACACATCTTAAAGATATTTCTACATATTCTGGTTGTATAAAAACGCATGAAAGAAATTTTAACCATCTCGTATTAATACACAGCGCAATTGTATACAATGGGGAATATAGTGCTGTATCTCTTCTAGATGTCATTTCACTTCTGAACGGTGGAGAACTAAGCAACTTTGTAAGTGAATATATTAAAAAACATCACACATATGAATATAAAAAAAAAAACGCAAACTAATAATGAAAATTGATTGCAGGTCGTAGATAGCTACACAGAGTTCTTAAGGGACAACAATGCGAAATTAGAAAAAAAAATGAAAAATGAGAGAATTGTTGTCGGTGACCCTCATACTTCATCACAAGCTATTGCTGGGTATGTTTGGGTACATTAATACGTCTGTTTTATACGTTTGTTTGATGTATTAAAAAACAGTACGTCCATTTACTGAATAAATGAACTAAATTCTACAATTTATTCAGTGGATTTGTACTGAATAAATTATACAGGTTTAATTCTACAATTCTACATTAACTGAAAATAATATGTGGATATCAACTGAATTCTACAATTTATTCAGTGGATATCTACTGAATAAATTAAATTATTTTATGACTATTAACTAAATTATAAATTGTCCCCATCTTTTATAGAATTGGGTAAAGGGCAGGTCGACACTGTCAACTGAAAAAAATTTGAATACCCAAATCACTGAAGCATTGTAGGGCGGCTATCGACACATTCACTTTCCCATAAACACAACGGATAACGGTCCGAATCATTGGATGCTGCTTGTGTTTGACACAAGTGAGGCAGAATGGAGACACTATAACTCGCTCTAACCAAGAATCGGCACCGGAGATCCATACTTGAAAGACGCAATGTTGATGGTAATAAAACTCATGCTTTGTTTCCATTCCTAACTTAAATATTACATAATAAAACTTTAATTTAAAATTTTGTTTATTTTGTAGAGAAAATATGTACTTGATATGATCAAAGATCTCCGCGTAGATGGTGAAGAGTTGGCAATACCGCAGACTGAAACTCATCTAACAAGCGTATAGGACAACCCACAACAAATACTCGGATCGTAAGTATTAACGTCATTACACATTTTTTCATGAAATGTAAAATCTATATATAGACTCAAATGCATGAACTTTGAATGTTAGGTTGGATTGTGGGACAATGGTTTTGTTTATAATGGACCAAACAGCCCAGGGCGTGCCAATTGTGCCATTCGAAAATGAGAAAGCGGTGAAAGAAGCAATGATCAAATATCGAGCAAAACTTGTGAATGCATTTTTGAATGATAAGGCCAAATCATGGACGCCTCAAAAGTTTGAGTCAACGAAAAAAAGTGAAAGAGGAGGACACAGTGCTGACCCTACACCATCTTGATGTGGAAACTGTTATTAAGATTGGCTGTTAATCAGTGTGTTTGTATATAATGTACCAGACACATATTCAGTAGATATCATCGTATGTCAAACATTTCACATTTGCAGTGTTTGTATGTGCAGAAACCATGTGTTTGTATATATACTGCTCTTATTTAGATTGGCTGTTAATCAGTGTATTTGTATATCTACTGCTCTTATTAATTGTTCACATTGGCAGTGTTTGTATATGCATAAACAGCGTATGTCAAACATTTCAGTAACCATTTCAGTAGATATCTACTCATATTTACACATCCTGTTAAAAATTTCAGTAGATACCTGAACAGCCTGTTTGAAGAATTTGAGTCGATATCTACTGAAGCTGACACATATTCAGTGGACATCTACTGAAAAATACTAGTATTGGGATCGAAACAAAGCATTTACCAGAATACATTCTCTATGTGGATACACATAAACAACATATTTGGTGCCTAAACATCCTGTTTGAAACAGTTCAGTAGATATCTACTGAATCTGACACATATTTAGTAGATATCTACTGAAACTGAGTGATATCTACTGAATGTAGTACTTAGGAAGATCCTCGTGTATTGGGATCAAATCAAAGCATTTGAGACTCAATTGGAGAAAACAAAGCATTTACCAGAATACATTCTCTATGTGGATACACATAAACAGCATATTTGGTGCCTAAACATCCTATTTGAAACAGTTCAGTAGATATCTACTGAATCTGACACATATTCAGTGGATATCTACTGAAACTGAGTGATATCTACTGAATGTAGTACTTGGGAAGATCCTCATGTATTGGGATCAAATCAAAGCATTTGAGACTCAATTAGAGAAAGCAAAACATTTACCAGAATACATTTCTATGTGGATACACATAAACAGCATATTTGGTGCCAAAACACCCTGTTTGAAACATTTCAGTAGATATCTACTGAAGCTCACACTTATTCAGTGGATATCTACTGAAACTGAGTGATATCTACTGAAATACACTAAATGAGAAGATCCTCATGTATTGGGATCAAATCGAAGCATTTGAGACTCAATTGGAGAAAACAAAGCATTTACCAGAATACATTCTCTATGTGGATACACATAAACAGCATATTTGGTGCCTAAACATCCTATTTGAAACAGTTCAGTAGATATCTACTGAATCTGACACATATTCAGTGGATATCTACTGAATCTGAGTGATATGTACTGAAATATACTCAATGGGAAGATCCTCATGTATTGGGATCAAATCAAAGTATTTGAAACTCAATTGGAGAAAACAAAGCATTTTACCAGAATACATTTCTATGTGGATACACATAAACAACATATTTGGTGCCAAAACACCCTGTTTGAAACATTTCAGTAGATATCTACTGAAGCTCACACTTATTCAGTGGATATCTACTGAAACTGAGTGACATCTACTGAAATATACTCAATGGGAAGATCCTCATGTATTGGGATCAAATCGAAGCATTTGAGACTCAATTGGGGAAAACAAAGCATTTAGCATAATACATTCTCTATGTGGATACACATAAACAACATATTTGGTGCCTCAACATCCTGTTTGAAACAGTTCAGTAGATATCTACTGAAGCTCACACATATTCAGTGGATATCTACTGAAACTGAGTGATATCTACTGAAATATACTCAATGGGAAGATCCTCATGTATTGGGATCAAATCGAAGCATTTGAGACTCAATTGGAGAAAACAAAGCATTTAGCATAATACATTCTCTATGTGGATACACATAAACAGCATATTTCGTGTCAAAACAGCCTGTTTGATATAGTTCAGTAGATATCTACTGAAGCTGACACATATTCAGTGGATATCTACTGAAACTGAGTGATATCTACTGAATATAGTACTTGGGAAGATCCTCATATTTAGTGCCTAACAGCCTGTTGGAAACATTTCAGTAGATATCTTCTGAACAGAATGATTTGGTACATAAAACAGCATATTTCAAATTTTCTTGACCAAATATATCATGAAAAACGGCATATATTAAAATTTCAGTAGACATCTATTGAAAAAATACATCTTCACCATATATAGCATGTATACAACAACATATATTAAAATTCCAGTACACATCTACTGAAAAAATACATATCGTTGTTGGATATTTTTTCCCGAAAAATATACAGCCTTGCAAAAATATACATTGCAGCCTTGTAAAAAATATACAGCCTTACAAAAATATACATTGCAGCCTTGCAAAAATATACAGCCTTGCAAAAATATACATTGCGGCCTTGCAAAAATATACAGCCTTACAAAAATATACAGCCACACAAAAATATACATTGCAAAAATCTGAAAAAATATACAGTGTGCAACCTGTTTTTCAAATTGCAGCCTTGCACGTCTTCCGATTGTGGTTCGCGTATTGCTTGCACCGACTACACCGAATTTGCTTTACTTTTTCCCCTTTTGATGCAATCCGCTTCTTCTTTGGACGCCCAGCTGGTAGGCATGTTTGCAACGGTAACACAATAGTTGTTGTGCTGTCATAAACTGGTCTTCCAAGGGTAGGGACAGACAAAATACCCTCCAAATACGTACTACGATACAAATCAACACGGAAGAAATCTTCAACATAGTCATACAAATTCTCCCCCGATTTTTGAATGGCGGCGCAAGCATGTGCACACGGGAAACCTTTCAATTGCCATTGGAAACATGAACAAGTACGATTAACAATATCCACTGAGACTGATGGGTGGCAATGCACTTCAAATTTTCCTTCAGAGCATAAACCCACCAACCACGTCCTACCGCTCTCAACATATTCTAATAACTTCTTATCCCAAAACGGGCAAATGACACCAAACATCTTATTCGAAAGAAGTCTTCTACTCGATATGTGGTCCATGAGCTGTACTCTAATCGTATCAATGCATTCCATTATGGGGAGGTGTTGGGCTTTAACAATCCAAGCGTTAAACGATTCGGCAAGATTTGAATACATCTCGCCGTATCGTTGTCCAACAAAAAAGGCATTAGTCCAATTCTCAGGAGGTAACTCATTCAAGAATGAAATAACCCTTGGCCCGCCTTTAACAATAAGTCTATTTCTATGAATGGCAAACCCCTCAACAGTTGGTGCAAACGCACACTGATCAAGTCTATGAAGCAGATTTTTTTTCAGCACATTATCCCTCCCACTTAGTTTATCTCTTAGGTTACACTTCAAATGATGTAAGCAAAATGCATGGGGGGAGTTCGGGAAGACAGTACGTACAACTTGAATCAAACCTGGTTGTCGATCCGAAATGAATGTAATGCGCCGCTCATCAGAAACAATAATCGACAATTGTTGTGCAAACCACATCCAATTGTCGTCGTTCTCCGCATTGACAATAGCAAAAGCCAATGGAAACATTCCTGAACATGTAAAAAATCAGAATACAGCTTGTTTGGTGCCTAAACAAAGCATTTACCAGAATACATTCTCTATATGGATACACATAAACAGCATATTTGGTGCCTAAACATCCTGTTTGAAACAGTTCAGTAGATATCTACTAAATCTGACACATATTCAGGGATATCTACTGAAACTGAGTGATATCTACTGAATGTAGTACTTGGGAAGATCCTCATGTATTGGGATCAAATCAAAGCATTTGAGACTCAATTGGAGAAAACAAAGCATTTACCAGAATACATATCTATGTGGATACACATAAACAGCATATTTGGTGCCAAAACACCCTGTTTGAAACATTTCAGTAGATATCTACTGAAGCTCATACTTATTCAGTGGATATCTACTGAAACTGAGTGATATCTACTGAAATACACTAAATGGGAAGATCCTCAGGTATTGGGATCAAATCGAAGCATTTGAGACTCAATTGGAGAAAACAAAGCATTTACCAGTATACATTCTCTATGTGGATACACATAAACAGCATATTTGGTGCCTAAACATCCTGTTTGAAACAGTTCAGTAGATATCTACTGAATCTGACACATATTCAGTGGATATCTACTGAAACTGAGTGATATCTACTGAAATATACTCAATGGGAAGATCCTCATGTATTGGGATCAAATCAAAGCATTTGAGACTCAATTGAAGAAAAGAAAACATTTAGCAGAACATGTAAAAATCAGAAAACATTCAAGCTGAAAACACAATAAACATCATTAAAAACAGAAACAAAAGCTGCAACCGAAAAATAAAACGTAATATAATCTTCATTCCCGTCCTTCGCAGACGCAGCAAACAACGTTCCCTTATACCGACTCTTGAGGAATGTTCCGTCCATAAACAACATAGGCCAGCAAAACTTGAAGCCTTCAATGCACGCATTAAAGGACACAAAAATTCTCTTAAAATGACCAAACTCTTGGTCATACTCCAAAGAAAAATGGCTGCCTGGGTTTGTTGACTGGCAAACACTAATATACCATCTCAATAAGTCATATGATGCCATATAACAAATTCCAAGCCTTCTCTATCCCTAGCCATGTATGATTGTATGTTATTTCTAATCCATACGTGTTCTTGAAATCAGAAACAACATCAACATGACGTTTTAGTGAATTTCCACGAATCTCAACTGTCAACTCACTTGCAATGACATCGGAACTCATCATTTCATTTTTGCATGACCGAAATGATGCACCACAAGTATGTCCGTTATCCAACTTTCTGATTACAAAAATCCCAGTAACAGTGTCAGCTCTAGCATGGACATTCCACTTACAGGAAGTCAAATCCCTATGACAGCATGCAGCAGTGACTCGAACGCTGTCATTCTTCAAATAATCGAAATGAAACCCAACCTCAATTGAATACTTGACTAGATCACTACGAAATTGATCTGCTTCCCCATCAAATTGTTGACCCACCTCTCTAATAAGGGTGGACCACGACTTAGAACGGTGATTTGTCGTATGGTTGACACAATAAGACCCAAGAAAATCTATCGCTTCATCATGTGGGGGGGGTGTGACGTCTCTCATCATCTTCTCCCCCGTCTCTACAACTTTCATCGACAATCTCTTTCACAACAACATTCAAGTATCCCAAATTTAACAACTTCACTAAATCTAATAAAGCTGAAAAGTCTTTTTGATAATTCAAAATACAGTTTGACTGTCCCACGATTGAATATGATATGCGCAATGAGTTACGTTGCAACACATTCCATTGCTCAATCAACGTATCAACTAACACATCATATGTATATCTTTCATCATCAATTTTTATCAAACACGTTTCCTCCCCGTACGTACACACCATGATTAATCCTCCCATTGTCAAAAACAAAACTGCAAATTCATAAAATAAAAACATAATATTACATTCAGTAAAAACATCTATTCAAAAAATGTATTTGTATACAAACAGCATAATTCGAAATGTAAGTAGATATCTACTGAGAAATACACATCCTTAGTGGATATCTTCTGAACAGAACTTCATTTAACAAACATGAAACAGTGGCAGATTATTTATTCATGATTTCGGTTGACAAACAATAAACATGAAACTTAGTTTATCTACTGCGAACAGAACAGAACCCCATGCATAAACTTAACAGAACCCCCCATGCATAAACTGAAAATGAACTGCAAATGAAATGTGGCACGAAAAATAGAAACGAATAACAAAAACAAAGAAATGTGGAATCCGAACACTGAAAAGGTAGAAACAAATAACAGAAACGAAACGAGTAGAATCCGAACACTCACCAGGGCAATCCGAAGTTGAAAATCACTCAGCCAATCAAAGAAATCAACCCTCCGAATTTGTAGTGGCAAGGCAATCCGAAGTCGAAGAATTGCAATCCGAACTCGAAAATTTTGTTACAGAGCTCAGTAGAATCCGAACACTCACCAGGGCAATCCGAAGTCGAAAATCACTCAGCCAATCAAAGAAATCAACCCTCCGAATTCGTAGTGGCAAGGCAATCCGAAGTCAAAGAATTGCAATCCGAACTCGAAAATTTTGTTACAGAGCTCATATACATCTGTGATACTCAAAACCTCCAATTATATACATATGAAGGGCAAAAATGTGATTATCAACTTCAAAAATCTGGCGCGAAAATGGTTTACATAGCTGGCAGCTATTTCTGAAATGATTTCCCTACTGACTGTTCTTCTTCCTACTACTGACTGCGCTTCTATGAACTGACTGTTCTATATGAAATAGGGGGGCGCTTCTTCTCTGTATGATGAACTGACTGTTCTATATGAAATATGGGGTAAGGGCAAAAATGGAAATAAAATTTCGTAGCCAAGTCAGCAAAACACTTTTGGAGGCAAAACAATTAAACTTGGGAGTTTTCACATGAAAGGGATTTTGGTAGGACCTAAAAAGTTGTCTCAACTCAAAATGGGACTTTTAGAAGAAAAACCCTACAATGTGACTTAATAATAATAATAATATAAAAAAAAAAAAAAAAAAACTTTAAATCATCGGAGAAGAGTGTGACTAAAGAGTGAAGATTTGACAAATAGTGTGAACGACGAGGAAAAAGAAGTGAATGACGAGGAAGGGAAAAGGACAACCGGAAAAGAGGAGGAGACTAATTTTCAGACCAATCGTTGTCGCCTTCATCTCACGATTTCAGATCTGACTAAGGCGGCGACAATGGCGGTAATGACATTTCTTCTTCGTCTTTAGATCCACAGCTATGTGTTTCTCTTCCTCATTGTTGTTTTCCCCTTCTTGCCTTCTTCTTCGTCTCACAATTTCAGATCTGACTAAGGTGGAGACAATGGCGTTTCTTCTTTGTCTTCAGATCTGCAGCTATGCGTTTCTCTTCTTTGTTGTCGTTTCCCTTCCTCGTTGTCATCTTCATCTCACGATTTTAGATCTGATTAAGGCGGTGGTAATGGCAATAATTGCGTTTCATCGTCTTCAGATCTGCAACTATGCGTTTCTTCTTCGTCTTCTTCTATTAACCAGAGCAGTAGCAACAACGAGAATTATCGATGTGGTGATCAGAATCGTTTGAGGTTGTCCAGGGTTCCCTTCCTTGTCGTCGCCTTCGCCACCTCTTTTTGGGTCGCCATTTCCAACCCTAGAAATTTCACATTTTCTCACGATTTTGAAATCAATGAAAGTTTTATGAAACCCTATTCTCCCATCAAAGGTGTTGTGACTTGTGAGGCATTGAGGAGAGAAATAGATTGACATAAAATGAAAAGATTGACCATCATTTCCATTTCACTTTGTGCCTTTATGCAAGAGTCAATGGCCATTTTCTCACAACTTTATACAAAAGGATTTTTTTTGCCAACATAATTCTTTAATTGGTTATTTGGCTATAATAACTCTTAAATTATGAATGAAAATAAAAACCTAAAAAATTATTGCTGAAAATTTACAAGTTCTAAAATTGTAAGTGCTAAATTTGTAGTGTTGATTAAATTATATACTTATTTTTCCCAAAAATTAACTAAAAAAACATATTTGCACAAATTTTTCTCTAAACAATTTTTACAACTTACTTTTTGTCAAAGGCTATGCAACTATTTTTTTTTTTTCAATTTAGGACTTCCTCGATCTATAATTTGTATATATATATATATAAATATTTGGCAAAATTTATAGCATTTATGTTGAATGATATTGTGGTAGATAGGTGGTTGATGGTTTTATGTACTAAAAATAAATCACACATCACTTAAAGATTATGCTGATTGTTTTATTTTACTGTCCATTTTAATTTGATAAATACTTACTGGATGGGATGAATTCTGTTATGAAACAGCCTTAAATGACACTAGAACTACAAAAAAATAAATATATTGGATGAAAGAGGACTTCAACTCCCAAGTCCCAACCATCCTTAATCAAGTCCTAGACTAACAAGCATTCAGGAAAAGCAATTGACCGGGCAGAGGAAAAATCCCCAATACAGGAAACTCGGTTACAACAATACAGAAAACTCGGTTACAACAAATGTTCCTACACATGCAAAAGTTGCAACAAGGGCAAATTTACCACAAACTGCAGAGCCGCCAAGAACACCGAAAAATTTTCAATTTCCAGGAAATGTGAGTGAGCATCAGATGGAAGGTTCCCGTGTTGCAGTGGGTAAGTTCAGCTCCTGCAATTCGCCCAATGGGGCAAAATAGCTGTCAACCATGTCCATGCTTATATCACTCAATCTCGGCGGATCCCACTTCAAGTTTAAGAGGAAAAGGAACATCATAAAACTGGTGGAAAGAAAATAAAATTTTAATTTGAAAACTCAAAAACACAATATAATGATTCAGTGAGTACCTTTGGAGCAAAGTCCTTGTCAATTAATCTAGCGCGAACACCCTGTACATTTCATGAAATAGGCTTAACACAGGAGGTGCATTCAACATGTTTGACCCATAATTTTATCAGAAATGGACATACCTCGCTGAAGTCATTAGACACACTTTTAGAAATGCAATTCAGGGATATGCGGTACTCACGAGCAAGACATTGATCAATAGGAAGAAATCTTCCTTCTCTTATCTATACATAGACGAGGTTGTCAAAAGACATTCAGCAGCAGCATCAAAGTATAAATCTCATGGGGGATACATCATTCCCAAGACTAGTAACTCACAGATTTCAAAGTGACCTTCAAGCTCAATGGGGAGGCATCCTTGATTTTCTTGAGGGCCATAGAACACCATTCATTATGTGTCCCTGCTACCTCATTTTCCTAGCAGAATTCAACTGGCTGGCTCAATCAGGATAAACAATATAATAGGAATCACGTTTTTGAGGGACAACTATCGCCATATAATAAGAACAATTCCTAATGAAGAAAACCAATTGATGCTTCTCATGCAGAGACAATAGCTCAAGCTTAGCCCAAAATATACCCAGATCAACTAGAGCATTTCAACACACACATACACACACACACACAAAAAAAAAAAAAGGAAAAACAGAAATAAGTAAAGCATAAAAACTAAAAATGAAGGAATAAACTGACGAGACGGTGGAAAAAAGTCAAATGAAAAGAACCAAAAAGTGTCAATCTAGTCCAACCAATGGAGAGGGGAAAACCCTAGATCCAGCAAAAGCAAAACCCCAAAAGAGATTTCATCCTGAAATTTAATTTTTTTGAGTGGAAACCTCTGAGTCATTGAAAATTAGTTTTATCAGACATTGACCAGATCAGATCGGAAATGGACTGCATCGAGTTAAATGACACGTTAGTGGTATCACCGGTCGGTCAATTGGTTCAACAGGCTTATAATAACATACGTATTTGTAATACTATATATTTCAATATGCTCAAAAGAATGTAGATATAATTTAGAGTCAGATGGTCATTTGTCCAAATCAACTATACAATCCACTGTGAAACCTACTTACTTTCCAAACTTTCATTTAAGCCTTGCGAATACTTCCACTATTTTAGTCTCAATTCCATAATTTCCGCGTAATTTCTAGATGGATATGCAGTCGATCACCATTTAGAGATTAATTATCTATTTTAAATAATGATTTTAATCACAAGGTTCATTTATTATTCAATAATACATATTAGGGGTTCTTGTTGAGAGATCCCACAAGTGAGAACCACTACTTTCTAAGGATCATTCCAAGGCAAAAAAAAAAAAAAAAAAAACCTTAGACGGTCCTCTATGAGTGGTGTTTTCCACTTATGGGACCTTTGGAGGAATTTCCCTACATATTATTATAATTGTTGTTCAACGTAACACAACAATCAATTCATTGACATTCCATTAGTTTATATTCTATATTGAAATGGAATTTTGATACACATTATTATATTTAATGTTGATGTTCAAAACCAAAATGCAGAGTACTTCTATATATGTTTTTAAGCGGAATGTACTGTAATCAATTTCTTTATATCTTTTGTCCCGTTTGCTTTGTTACACATTCATTCTCCTGTATTGACTTTAATCACAAGGTTCATTTCTTATTTAGTAATACATATTATTGTACTTGTTCAACCTAACACAACAATCAATTCATTGACATTCCATTAGTTTATATTCTATATCGCAATGGAATTTTGATACACATTATTATATTCCAAGACAAAATCAAGCTCCCTCAGTTCGTTCAAAACTATGATTATGTTTACCCATTTCCCTTGAAAGATCCAATAGATGGTTCACAGACCTTGATGGGATAGGATAGAAACAACCTATAATCACTAGTGGCTTTTGAATCCACAGCGATTGAATGGAAAAAGGGGGTAAAGCAAAGAGCTTCAAGCGAAAAACAGATTGAGATAAGAAAATAGAGTGAGATTACAAGGAAAGTAAAAGAAGGGAGGAGCAATAGATGAAAATCACAAATATCTTGAAAAGTAACATGTTTAGATCTTGCAGGCTGACCTAGAACCACGCCTTTGTTTATATGAAATATCAAACACAAAAGAAGCAACCCCTTGATGACATTTCGTATTTGATCCTACAAGCATAAAGCATTTAATACTACTATAAACCATAAAAATGATGAGAGAATAGAATGACTTTTATATGACTCTAAAAATTCATTTACTAACATGATAGACTCCGAAACACATGACCATTAAACCAAAAGCACCATGAAGTGCAAAAGATGTTGTATTGCAAATTCTACACCAAAAAATTCAAAAAATCTTATTCTTACTGAGTTACCTTAGCACTGTTAGAAACTAGTTAAAAATGAAATAAAATATATCCATGAACCATTCTATCAATCTACTCTATGTTTAGACTCGCACTCCGTTTTTCCTCCTTTTTGAAAGGACCCATGCAGAAGGGGAAAGCATTATAGATAACCAAAAAAAAAAAAAAAACTGTGAAACTTCACTAAGAAACTTGAGGCCCTATTAGGAAGCATTCTCCCACATCTTCCTCCATTTCAGTTGGTTATTCTCTACTTGTGTCCTTTAATTAAGCAATGCAACAAAGAAATGGTTTTCTTTGAACATGGCATAGTTGTAATACCAAACTTACCAGGGCATCTACAATTTCCTCAACTGTGTCCATGCTAAAACATTTGTCAATTGTCCCAATCCTAAATCAAAAGGGCAAAAATAAAAAATAAATGAAATAAATAAAGTAAGAAAGGAATATTATGATAGTGAAAAAATAAAAGTTGTTTCTCATATAAAAATATTTTAGAGAAGAATTGATGTGGTAAAGCCCGTAAATATTGTCGGACTGCAAAAACAAAACAAATAGAAGACAACAATCTATGGAAATGTAAACCAAAGCAAAGAAAGACAAAAATGAAAACTAAAGCTTAAATACCACAGCCAAACCATCGTAATGTTGCCAAGTGCAAATTCTACCTAAATACGGAGGTGTTAGGAAAGAGAGTAAAATATTCACCCTAACTACATTAAGTACATGACTTCTTGTCAAATTTTCTTGTTATTTTTATAAATAACCCAATTGTAATGCCTATCAATTTTATAGGAAAATTTCTCACAAAGGGACCCTTCAATACTCGATTGAAAACGATTCACAAAAGCCAGCTTGAATTCGTTCCAGGTATGAAATTTTTTGAGCTTATCTTCCACATACTGGTACCATGCAAGGGCTTTCCCTTCCATCAAGGATCAATCCCAGTGAAAATGGGCAATTCCAATCTCCTAAATGATCTATTCCCAAACATTTCTGTCGTAACTCCACCTCCCATAGTCTGCGGCTCCATAATTTCTGGTTGTTTCTGCTTCTCCACCATTTTTGATGAAGAACTCGTGTTCTCCCTTCGCACTAGTTGATCGATCTTCCCTATCATAAGAGCAATTATCTTCTTCAAGCCACCAATTCTCTGAACTTCAGTACGAACATACTCAATTTCCTTCTGCCATTCCTCCTGGACAAGGTCCATCTTCTCCTCCAATGCTTCAACCATTTTTTGAGCCATTTTTTTTATCTCAGAATAGTCACTGCTCTGATTATTAATTTAATAGATCAAAGGCAACTAAAACCGAGAATAAGGTAGAATTGTAATTGTATTCACCAAAACAATGAAGTACAAATACAGATTCAACAATGAAATGAACAAAATACAAGTAGAAGAAATGAAAAGAACTTCCAGGAATTCGAGAACCTGGCTTCTCCCAATTTACTCTCAGAATTTTGGTGCTCTTCCCCTCCCACTGATCTGCTATTTATTTAGACTAGAGCCCTTCTCTTAACTAACTCTTCTAACAACACAAGTTGCTAACAAACTTCAACAACTTAACCCAACTTATTAAGAACCTTCTCAACCCCTTTCCCAATCAACTTAAACAAACATTTCTTCTACACACTCCCCTTTTTATCTCTCACATAAGTATATTTGATAAGTGGCCTATCAATACCCCCCCTCGGACTTTCACCTTGTCTTCAAGGTGGAAAGTAGGAAATTGAGTGTTCAGAAACTCAAACTCTTCCCACGATGCTTCAAAATCTAGGAGGTGTTTCCACTTTATCAACACTTCTAGTTTTCCTTGCGCATTGTAACTTGTAACGCATTCCCTCCACAGCTTCAGGTTCCACAAGCCACTCTATCTCGTCGGTAAGGATCTCAAGTAGAGGCTATACCCGGGTAGCATTGCCCACCACTTTCTTCAATACTGAAACATGGAACACTGGGTGAATGGAAGTAGTGGAAGGCAGGTCCAACTTGTATGCCACTGCTCCAACCCGAGAGATCACCTGATAAGGACCGAAAAATTTAGGAGACAACTTCTCATTTGCTCTCCTCGCCAAGAACTTGTGACGATAAGGTCGTAGTTTCACATAAACCCAATCCCCTCCTGCAAACTCAACTTCGCGCCTCGTCTAACCGCATAATCCTTCACGCGTTTCCGAGAATGGTTCAAATGATATTTGAGTTCTTCCAAGATCTGGCCCCTCGCTTGTAGTTGAGTATCCACCTCGGACATAGGAGTGGAACCAGCTTCAAAACGCAACAATGGTGGTGGATCACAGCTATAGAGAACTTGAAACAGAGTGGTGAGAGTGGACGAATGGAATGAGGTATTGTACCAATATTCTGCCCAAGGTAACCACTTAACCCACTGCTTAGGTTTATCTCCAGCAAAACACCGCAAATAGGTCTTGATTCCCCGGTTGACCACCACGGTTTGTCCGTCCATTTGCGAATGATAGGCGGTGCTGTGCTTCAACAATGTGCCTTGTAAACGGAACAACTCCGTCCAGAACTTGCAAAAAAACACCTTATTACGATCAGAAACAATGGAGCGTGGTACCCCAAGCAAGCGTATCACTTCCTTCACGAACACTGCAACAACATTTTGGGCATTGAAGGGGTGTTTTAGTGGATTAAAGTGAGTATATTTCGCAAGGCAGTCAACCACCACAAATAAGCAATTAAACCCCTCGGATTTAGGCCATCCTTCCACAAAATCCATGGACAAATCTTCAAACACTTAGTCCGAAATAGGCAGTGGTTGCAGTAGCTTTGCTGGACTTAGGGCCACATGTTTATTCTGTTGACAAATCGAACATTCGGCCACAAAACGCTGCACTTGCTTCCTCATACCACACCAAAAAACATCCCTAGACAGCCATTGAAATGTCTTTAGTACCCCAGAATGTCCTCCAACCTTGCCCCTGTGATACTCTTCTAACAATTGCGGGATTAGATTGGACTCCGACGGAATCACCAATCGTCCTTTGTACAACAACATTCCACGCTGCACACTGCACGCTGTAGCCAGGGAACGAGTCTGACCCTTCTAACACTTGTTGTTTGATGGGTCCATAAATGGGGTCGGAATCAACCTCGTCTTGCAGCTTCTCTACGGGTACACATCATGAGACCATGAGGACAACAACCTCACACCCTTCGTCTCTCCTTGATAAAGCATCGGCCGCTTTGTTTTCAATTCCCGGTCGGTACTCGATGTCAAAGTTGAAGCCCCACAACTTTGAAACCCATTTCTGGTGTTTATTAGACACCAACCATTGATCAAGCAAATATCGCAAACTCCGTTGGTCAGTACGAACAATGAATTTGCGTCCCAATAGATAAGGGCGCCACTTCTGAACTGCTAAGATGATGGCCATCAACTCGCGCTCGTATACTGACTTATCGATCCCTTTGGTTAAGAACTTGGCTAAAAAATGCGATTGGCCGCTGATTTTGCCTTAATACCGCACCAATGCCAAACCTTGTAGCATCCGTTTCCACCACAAACGATTGATGGAAATTAGGAAGGGCTAAGACGGGGACCATTGTCATAGCCACCTTCAAAGCTTCAAATGCACTTTGTGCCTTCTCATTCTACCCAAAACGATCTTTCTTCAGTTGGTTGGTGAGTGGTGCCACCATGTGACCATAATTCTTCACAAATTTCCGATAATACCCTGTTAATCCCAAGAACCCTCGTAGGGCTTTCAAGTTGGTCGGAGTTGGCCATTCCACCATCGCTTGTATCTTCTTAGGATCAGCCGACACTATATGACCCAAGTACTCCAGCTCATTCTGTCCAAAAACGCACTTTTTGAGGTTGATTACCAATGAATTTATCTTCAAAGTCTCCAAAACCGTCCTCAAGTGTTCCAGATGCTCCTCCATAGATTTACTATATACCAAAATGTCATCAAAAAGCACCAATACAAACTTCCAAAGATACTTTTTAAATACCTCTTTCATCAAAGCTTGAAAGGTCGTCGGTGCATTCATCAACCCAAACGGCATCACAAGGAACTCATAGTGGCCTTCATGTGTCCTGAAAGCTATCTTAGGCACATCACGAGGGTTCACTCTAATTTGATGGTATCCCGACTTTAGATCCAGTTTAGAGAAGAGCCGTGCTCCATGTAATTCATCTAAGAGCTTGTCTATCACCGGAATTGGGAATTTGTTTGGAACAGTTACCCGGTTCAAAGCCCTATAGTCAACACAAAATCTCCAACTGCCATATTTCTTTTTCACCAAACTAACGGGGCTCAGAAATGGGCTATGGCTCGATTGTATGATCCCGGATGCAAGCATGTCTCTTACCAAGCGCTCTATCTCGTCTTTTTGCACTTGTGGGTATTGGTATGGCCTCACACTCACTGGTTCAACACCTTCCTTCAAAATAATACAGTGGTCCAGCTCCCGTTGAGGGGGTAATCCCCTCGGCTCCTTCACCACCTCTGGATACCCTTGTAATAGCTTGCCGAAAGCTTGGGGAACCTCCATAGTTACTTCCTCATTCCCGTTCTGTATTGCTAGTGATCCAAGTTCTAGTAAATACCCATATCCAAGTTTTAGTAAATACCCATGTCCTTCATCAGTACGCATCATCACTTTAAGCGAAATCTGCGTTTTTGCATAGTCCCGATTCTCCCTTCAAAGTTATTGTGGTTCATCCCAAGGTAAATTTCATCGTCAAGGTCTTCCAATTAACTTGTATAGCTCCCAATTTTGTCAGCCCTTGCATCCCCAAAATCACGTCTTATTTCCCTAATTCCAATGGTAGAATATCTCCCATCACCTCGACTTCAGGAAGAGACAACAACACTCCTTTGCAAATCCCATCAGCGCTCACCGTTCCTCCCGTTCCCATATCACCTTGTAAGCTGTGGTTGCCGTTACTGTAGATTCAGCCCCTATACTACATCTTTAGAGATGAAGTTATGCGATGTGTCGCAATCTACCAACATTGTCACCGTTTGTGGCCAATTTCCCCTCGCAGCGTCATGGTATGTGGATCGGTGAAACGCATTACTGAGTTCATCGACAGTTCTACAGCACCTTCAACCAGCTCAGGACCTTCCTCTACTATATCTTCTTCTCCTGTTTCTTCTTTGATCGAACCAGCATCATCCACAATTAAGACCTGGAGTTGGCGATTCTTGCACACATGGCCAGGAGAATACTTCTCTTCACATCGAAAACACAGTCCCCTCGCGCGACAACTAAAGAGCTCAGAATCAGTGAACTACCAGTAAGCCGACGATTTATGTGTCGTCGTCGTCTCTGTTTGCGTCTTCCTTTGATCTGGTCTAGCATGCACGATGGCTATCGTTGGTGATATGACCGGGTTAGTAGGTCTAATCGATGTCGTTGCAAAATTCGTCGAATACCTAGGACTCGAATAAGTTAAACCCGACCCAGAACCCGATGTCTTGCTCCATGACCCACTGGATCCAGACCCGATCCGCATGGATTGTAGCACCCTGTTCTTATCTTCAATCAGACATGCAACCTCCATCATTTCCATCAAGTTTCTGGGTTTGAGCAGTCGCACCTCAGTTCTAATCGAAGGCTTCAACCCATTGACGTAGGTGCTCTCCAAAACATCATCCGATAGCCCCTTCAATGGTGACGCCAAAACTTCGAAGCGCTCTTGATAATCTTTGACAGTGGTATCTTGTCGTATGGCCAGAAATTTCTCAACCTTTTTTTGAGCCATTTTTTTATCCCAGAATAGTCACTGCTCTGATTATCAATTTGATAGATCAAAGGCAACTAAAACCGAGAATAAGGTAGAATTGAGATAATGAAAAAGAACTGTAATTGTATTCACCAAAACAATGAAGTACAGTGACAGATTCAACAATGAAATGAACAAAATACAAGTAGAAGAAATGAAAAGAACTTCCAGGAATTCGAGAACCTGGTTTCTCCCAATTTACTCTCAGAATTTCGGTGCTCTTCCCCTCCCACTGATCTGCTATTTATTTAGACTAGAGCCCTCCTCTTAACTAACTCTTCTAACAACACAACTTCTAACAACACAACTTGCTAACAAACTTCAACAACTTAACCCAACTTATTAAGAACCTTTTCAACCCCTTTCCCAATCAACTTAAACAAACATTTCTTCTAAACACTCCCCTTCTTATTCCTCACATAAGTATATTTGATAAATGGTCTATCAAAAACTAGATATTTATTAAATAAATTTATATATGTAAGTATTTGTGAGGGTATTTAGACAAAGGAAATGGCCAATATATATATACGGGAATGAGAAAGTCTACATGGTAAGAGCCAATTAGACCGTTCTTGGTAGAACCTTCTTCAAAGACCAGGCTCACAAGTCCAACTCGCAACTGTACGCATCTAATTTTAGCATTTCACTCTGTCACATATGCAGATGCTGTTGGGGAAGCTTCAGACAGAAAAACTTAATGCTTTGAGGTTTTATTACTTGTGTTGATGCTTATTTGCATAAGGAGTTGTATTTGTTTTTAAATATTTATCATGGCATAAGGAAAAGACAAGAAAAAGAAAGTAGACAAGATCAGTAGAAGATGAATATTCAAGAAAGTGATTGGAATATATATATATACACACACAACTAAGGAAGGAACAGAAAATCAAATCAATTGGCAGCATTGTTATTTAAGGCGTGAGGCGCACTGAGGTACAATGACCCCCGAGGTGGTGGGGCGCGAGGCGCAAGGGTAGGAACAGGCTTCTTTGAAGCGAGACGCACATTTTAAATATGTGTTTTTCTATTGTCATGGACGCCGAAAGTATTCAAGTATCATTAAAATAAAATATATATTGCTTGTTTAGTAATAAAAGAACACTTCGAACTAGTTTCATGTAATATTGCACTTCAAATCAAACTCCAAGGACCAATACTTGAACGGAAGTTAAAAAAAAAATTGATAACTAAACTCAAAAAATCAAAATCAATCACGAAATAAACATTAAAATCAAGTAGTTAACAAACAAAAACATTAAAACAAGGGCTGTTTATGCAATAATTATAATTTACATTGTGAGATTAGGAAAAAAACAGTTAACTGGTGGGAGATAAGGAACAAAACAGGGGCTGTTTGTGCCCCTGTTTCTGTGCAAAAAACAGGGCTGTTTTTTGCACAAAACAGCCGCTGTATTTTGTGCAAAACATTATGACTTTGTGAGAGAGAAGGAACAAAACAGGGGCTGTTTCTGCCCCCGTTTTGTGCAAAAAACAGGGGCTCTTTTTTGCACAAAACAGCCCCTTTTTTTGTGCAAACATTGTGATGCAAAAAGGGGAAAGAAAAAAGAAAGGAGTTAAGTGTTATTAAGGGGCAAAGCGAGGGCTGCTTCATGCTCCTGCTGTTCTGCAAAAAACAGGGGCTTTTTCTGCCCCTTTTGTTCTGAAAAAAAAAATCAAAGAAGAAGAAGAAGAAGAGAGGGAGAAAAGAAAAGAAAAGAAAATTGAAAGAAGACATGAAAAATAAGAATAAGAAGAGCAGACAAGCCAAGAAGAAGAAGAAAAAGAAAAACAAGAACCAGACTTTTTTTTAAAAACGCTCACTTAAAAGAGGCGTGCCTCAGCTCCAAGGCATGCACCTCTTTGAAGTCGCCTTGCCTTGTGCGCCTCAGGCGTGCCTTTCACAACAATGATTGGCAGGACAGTCCTTATGAGAGCTACAAACATTAAAGGAAAGAAAGAAAGAAAGAATCATGAAATCTTAATAGTTTGATCGTGCTCTTCCGGAATATCAAAAATCCAGTAGAAACTTAATAGGTTTCTCTTTTTTCCCTTTTCTTTTTTTAAAAGCAAGAAGCTAAGTATATTTGTTACCAGATACTACAGAATAGGCAAAACCAGAAGCAGTTTTAACAAAGAAAAATATATTCTAGACCATTACTTATGGAGAACACTTCTTTTATCTGGGTAGACAAGGTCACCATATTGAGCTAGAGAATTTTCTATAACAGATGGATCATCTGTCATCAATTTACCAAGACCTTCTTCAACCCCAGCAAGCCTCTGCAATAAAGATCAAATATCTTGAGACACTCATGAAGTGCAATAGAAGACAAATGTAATATAAGTGTTCCACCGACAAAGTAGGGCACAAAGAACAAACTGCATTAAGTGTGTAGTGTGTAGCAAGGTCACAAGCAATCATTTCAACTCCATTAAGCTTTTCGCCTGTTAGAGCCAAGTATTCACCTGGAAGATAAAGAAAATAGAAGTGGATGATAAGGATTCACCTGGAAGCATTAGGTGTGTCGTTTGTAGTGTGCGGTGTGTAGCAAGGTCACAGTAAAGCCCTCATGATGTAGTAATTTTTCCCTGAGCTAAGAATGGAAGTATTCAAGTTATCCGATCAATTGATTATCTTGAATAATGGGCAAACTTATGCCTAAAACATGGAATTAAAAATTTAGAAGAAAATAAATGCCATACTTAATCAGTTGAAATACTTGGGAAAGCATACTAACGATCCTTCCGCCCCCGCTTGACATTTAAAACAGTGACCTTAGTTGATCCCCAACAAGCGGAGATGGTTTGACTCCTATGTGTAACATGGGGAGAGAGTGATTTAGGTGTCGGAGAGTTTGCCAGAAGAGAAGGTTTTGGCATAGAAGTGGAAATGAAAAGAGTACAGGCTACAGACAGATATTCAGGTTTAGAGCAATGTGAACGGTAATTTTGTCCATTACAACGGCAAAATTGTTATCAAAAAATTAAGTTTTACATAAATAATACTTTAACAAGAAAAAAACAAATAGAAGTCCTAGATGACAGCTGACTAAGTACATGAAACTCCATTAACTATGCCACTGCGCCAAAAAAAAAAAACCCCGAAAATCAAGTAATGTCAGAGACAGCTCCTAGAACGGTCAATCATCCTAGCACCCCGCATAGCCAAGAAGCTTATATAATGAACAGCATAATACAGGCATCAGTTCCCAAACCAAACTAAGAAAGAGGACCCTCATTCAAGTGAAAATTCATCCAAGCCAATAAATACTGCCATGGTGTAAGAAACTAGTAAGAAACCCAATTGTTGTGTCTATTGTCATCACACAACATGAGCCAAGCCCCTAAGTGCACTTGCGTATGGGAAGGATTTGGACTTAAACTCCTTTATTTTCGAAAGATGTTGGACTCCTCACATAGTTCACAGACATTCAAGAATTAGCTACAGTAGCATCACATTGACAAGTTGTTTGCACCATAAAGCATAAACACCACTGTGAATTTGACAAACAAACCTAAAATAATCACACACAGGAGATTTTAACAAGACAAAGTACATCATCAAGACAAACAACTAAAAGAATGCAACTAACCTCTTCCAAATGGATATAAAGGGGCACCACCATGAACTCTCTCATGATTGGACTTAATGAAGAACATATAACATCTAATGCAACTATTTGTATATCATAATAAGATATAAATTCTTGCTGATGCGTGACCTCACAATTTCTCGCATTCAAATGCGATGAATCCTCATCCCATTGACCCAGTTCTTTCTTTGATTTGTGCTTAATAGGATAGCATGTCATACACAGCGATAACGCAACCCATCTGCGGGCACATTATACATCACATTGTCCATGAGGGACTCTGCACCTCTCAAAAACTTATGATCCTCGACGCATCATAACACCGTTAACAACGCCTTGTAAAGGGGTCAATCTTACACCCCTATCATTTAGAGAGTACTCCAATCACCCCCTATCGTTTAAAAAGTACAATAATGAATAAATTCTGGAAACAGTGTGTGAAATGACCGATGTAACCTCACTAGTTGTGTATGTTGCAATAATTAAAATTCAAGATCTAAAAAATAAAAAGAAACAGACAAATAAAGAAAATCAGAGAAATAAGGAAAACAAAAAGAAAAAGAAGAAGAAATGCATCACCATTTAGTCAATCTTCTTCTCCTCCTTGGGACTGTACGCTCATACTTATTTGGCTTTAATACACACAAACCTTTCGTTTATACTTTGAAAACATATAATATTTGTTGCACGCTAACATATAAGATACATATGCCAACAAAGTAGACTTCTGTAAGATATAACTGCCACCCATTATTTTATAAATGATCCTAGTTAAATTAAACTTCCCTAAAGAATTTTAAAAAAAGAAAAACAATAGCTTGTATGGCACTATGACTTTTATTTCATATGCAAAAATTAAGATGTGTGTAAAGAACTTGGCCACAGATAGGCATTGAGCAGTTACAGACAAATCAGGAACCGTTCAACCTCATGTTACCTAAATGACCAGGAAGGCGAGAAAGATAATAAGAAGCCCCTGCATCAGGATGGAAGCCAATTTGAGCCTCAGGAACCACAAAAACCTGAAATTTGTTTGCAGAAGCACATTTGGATTTGCATTATAAAACATGAATGAGGCAAAATGAAAACCAAAGATCTGCACTCCAACCGTGCTAGATAACCAAAAAATGCCACCTGCCCAATTTCAGTAACTAATTTCCTTCGAGGGAAAAAATAAGTGTAGAAGGCATTGATGAATTAGTTATCCAATTTGTGTGTGGATCAATAGTTTTGGCCAAGTATGGAGTTTGTTCAAATGTCATTGATATGTAAATCCGTGTCTTGGCATGAATATGTGACCACTGGAAAAGGACAATTAGCATCTTCTAAGAATTAAAAGCTTAGAAGGGATGTACTTAATCCATCATGGTCCAGCGCAGGCATTACCCGCAGAAGGGAAAATACTAAAAGGAAATAAAAGAAAAAGGACACAAAAAAGGACAACCAAGTTAATAAACTGTGCCACAGAGAGAGAGGGAGTAAATTTTTCCATTGAAGATACAAACGATGAGGTTTCCATGACCCCAATATTTTAATCTTTTGCCAAGTTTATTCTCTCCGTGTTAGACATCCACAGAAAACAACTTAGCCGAACAACAAGTTGAAGTTCATTCAGTAAACATTGAATGATAAATGTCCAAGCACACCCTCCTATTATAGAAAATTAAAGCAGAAAAATTTCCAAGTTGAAAATATGTCAATTTTATTCTTTCATCAGGTCAAGTTGTTGATAGTTGTTTAGGTAAATTTCCATAAAGGGACATACAGTTCAATAATGGCTGTCAACTAAACGGACATCCATTATCTACGCCTTTCAAAACCTAGGAAACAGCTGGTTTGGAAGCATATGGAGTATTCTTAAGCGAATCTTGATCAAAATTAAAAGAAAGAAAGAAATGTGTGTTCTTGCTCAACCGTGACTGGCATACGTTGCTACTCAAAATAAGTTAACAGCAGCACACAAAGAGTGAGGCAATCTAGTAAAGATAGTGAGGTAGCAATTGCATACAGTTTTATCAGTTACAACACGAAACATTCCAGGATGCGAAATTCCCAGTCCACTTCCCATTGCGATACCGTCCAAGATAGCCACCTATCAAAAAACAACCAGATGGTAATTGATTATCTCAACTTAATTACAGCGCACAAACTTGAAAGATGTATCTCGACATGATATAAATAATCAAAATCAAGAAAACACCAGAAAGAATTGAAAACATAACCATTGGGAAAACAAAATAAGTGATGGAGAGCCTCCAATTCAAATAGTAAACAAAAAGATTTCATGACTATGGAGATTTCAATTGCATTATTCACAGCCGAGACTGAAGATATTGCAGCAGGTAGTGGTTGTGCACAAATGTTGTATATGAAACGACAATTGCTTGATTTCTGTATTAGTGTGACAAGTGTGTCTATTACAATATGTGATAGCACGAGTGCTATATGCCGTAGCAAAAGTCTCACACAGCACTCTTGCACAAAATACATTGAGATTCGTCATCACTTTATTGGGGAACATATCCAAAAATGCGGCATTTCATTAGAATTCATGGACATACAATCAACTTACTGATATCTTTACAAAACCTCTAGCGGAAGAGCAATTTTCAAAAATAATAAGGGGGTTGGGTAATGGGTATTGGCTAGACAAGTTGATGCATGCTCTAGTTTCATCATAATATGTTTATTCATGCTATATCTGTGTGTCTCATATCTGCATATACTGACAAATGGTTTCAAGGTATCAAAAAATTTCATTGGAGACGGAAGGGATTGATCTTGAATTTTTCCTAAATACCAAGCTCTTGAGTGTTTAGAAAATAATTCAAACATCTAGTTTACAAGGTTCTAATAATAATGATTATGGTATCCAATGTTATTCCAATTATGTGGAATTAATCATTACATCCTAAAATCCAACATTCCCGTAATAAATCACCCACCCCACTTTTGAGATGACAAAGAGGAACAGTGATGTGATTTGATGTTCTGAATTCTTTTATGTTGTTGATCTTGAAATGGTTAAAATTTTCCCTTTTACAAACTAAAATGATTGAAAATATCGTTCTCATATTAAGGGGGAGCGTTACATATATAATTTATTAGGGAAAAACATCAAATGATTTGTCATCATCAAAAAGGTAGAAATTGTTAACCCCACGGGTCTATACCCGATCTGAGTTATTTTGATGATGTGGTTTAAGAATACTAATGTGGTTGTTGATTGTAAGAAACAAGTAAAGCAGGAAGAAAGTGATACGGAATAATAAAACAACACCACAAGGAAGATCAACGAGCCAAATGAGATTGTAGATCAACATGGAGAATGTTCGTACTGAAGATTTAAAAGAAATTAATGCTTTGTCTAAACATATGATAACAGCACCTCATTCACCATTATACCTTGACTCAACTAGGAAGCATAGAGAATGTTCGTGGAGAATGTTCGTGCTCAAAATGGAGAATGTTCGTGCTCAAAATGATTGTGTGAAAAAAGGGTTCAAATAGGTTAAGAAATGAAGTTAGAATATTGTTAGAAATTAATTTTGTGAACTCGACCAAATCCTTAGTACGGTCAACCGAGTTCAACAGAAGGCTAAGATAATTAAGTTCAGCTTATTTTGGTCAACCAAACACCCAATTCGGCCAATCGAGGCCAAGGGCTAGAGGAAAATGATTTTGTATGAAAGTGTATACAATTCATACAACAAGATATACAAAAAAAAAAGGGTAACGACCCTTGCTTCACAATGGAGAGGTGGGCTTCAACCATTAGTTTAAGATCTATTGCAAAAGCTATGTTGCCAAGTGGACGTCCATAATAGAGCCACAACTTTTGGTGGTTATCTTGATGAAGAATTTTCCAAGAGTAGATCATGTAAGCACATTACTGAATGCAATTTACATGGAGGAAAAACGAAAGGTAAACTTTTTTATGGTAAATCCACCAAGCAAGTTGTAATCATAAGATTTATGTAATTGTTAATAAAATAATAGAGAACTCATAGTGAACAAGTATTAAGTTGGCTTCAGACAAGTCAAAGTTTATGAATATAATTCATCATCCCTATTTGGGACACACAGTGTCCTAAACTATTTGAGTACTTTATTACCAAGCTTCATAAAAGAGAAAAGGATTACTGTCTTCATTGCCAGGCTCTCAAGTGACTGACTACATACATAATAATAAAGCCAAAGCTCAACGTCCAGAATATTTCAAAGTATCAAAACTGAAAACTCGAGCCTTGTTGAATACTTACATGTGGCTTCAAATATGTTCCTAGAAGGTAAATAAAATTATACATCGTCCCCAAGAAAGTCTTACATTCTTCGACCTTTCCTGCAAATAAACAAAGTGAAATTTCAAACGGATTTCAGCTGCAACATTGATTTGTCACGAATCAGGAACCATAATTCATAAATTATGAAGATAATTGTGTTCTCACTCTTCAACAATTGAGCCAATATTTTTAACAACTTGTTCAACATCTAACAATAGCATTATTTGTTCAAGCTCTTTTTGACTAAGCAACCAATCCAACTTAATACAAGTCGAAGGAATCAGTGATTACATGAAGAGATATACATAAAATTTTAACCAATTCAAGTGAACTTTAAGGTCATGTTTGGTTTGCCACTCAAGTAGTGTTCTTAATTTTCAAAAACTCAAAATACTACTACTTTTCTTTCAACAACAAAACTCAAAAACACTGTTAGAAAACAATTTTCACAATACCCAATCCGTCAGATCACCTACTTTTATTATTATACTTTTATTATTTTATAATTTTTATTTTTATTTTTTTCTCTATATATTTATATTTTGTTTCTCTACAAATTTCTCTACCACACATTCATACAATAATGTTAGCACTCTCTCTCTTTTCAACGTCATATTTCAATCAATCACATTATTTTTATTTTTCAATTCTTAACCAAATATTTATAAATATTCTCTTTTTCAAAACTTAACTAATCAACATTCACAATTTTCAAAAATAGTTTCAATTTTTTAAAAACTGTTTCCAGAAATAAAACCAAAAAAACTCTAAATGTCAGTTGGATTCTGACAAAGGAGAGTAAAGATATGCCAAAAGGATGATGCTGGCTCAATAGAGAATAATGAGATTCAATTAACTGTATTAGTAAAAGAGCATTCACGTCTAATCTCTTAATTAACAATATATACTTCAGCAAACATTAAAAGTAGAAAAAAAATTGAACAGTAAAAAGTAGAGACTAGCAGACAAGATAATATTACCAATATTTAAATTTCAATACAACAATTTGATTCCGACGTCCATAAAATTAATCCATGAGCAGAATAACTTGAAAAAGGAAAAACCTAAATAGTTACAATTAATGGACCTATGATCAATCATGTCTGACTAAAGCAAAAAAACAAAAGAACATATTAAGGAGTGTGCACCTTCACTAAGCAACTGATGAAGCATTACAACATCAGCACCAGAACAGAATGCCCTGCCACTACCCTTCAATGCATTCCAACAACAACGTAAGAGTGTAAGACTCATTTCAAAAATTAATTTGAAAGAGGTCATAAAAGCTTTAACAATGATGATATACCTTCATTATGACAAAACCGATGTCTGGGTTTTCCTCCCATGACTCGTACAGTCGTTTCAAACGAGCCACCTATATAGCCAAAATTAAGATTCCAAATTTTTTACTAAATTATTAAGGCTACATTATCAGCAGCTACCACAAATTTGGAGTGATGTATTGAAGGAAAGAGGAAAAACCATAGAAGTGGTGAGGGCATTAAGTGCAGATGGTCTGTTGAGTATGGCTGCTCTTGAATGAGCTCTTCCTTCTACTAAAACCTGGACATATGCCCAAAGAAAAATTATTCATTTTGTTTATGCACAAACATGACATTGTCATCTTCCAAAGTGAACCAACATTTTCAGAGAGAAAAGGACCAGCAACATACAGAAGCTAGAAAAGCACATTCCTATGAGAGGTTAAATTGATTTCAAGTAATTGACCCATACATTTTCACAAATAAATATGTATATAAATTCGAAGAGAGAGGCAATTGAATAAGAATTCAAATAAACTAACCCCTTCTTGAGTATCATCATAAGGACTGTAGTCGGGTAAGGCTGAAAACGATCTGTGATGAGAGACGAATGCATTTACGTGGAAGAAACGCCTCAGTTGCGAAAAAGTTCTGAGACTTGACATCTTCTCGCTCTCTCTCTCTCTCTCTCTCTCTCTCTCTCTCACTATCTTCCCTCCACCTCTAGGTCCCCCGTTGCGGCTCTTGTCCTCCGGGTAGTCGTCTTCCTTGCACCGTGATCCGACCTGCACAAATTTGTTGCATAACAACACTTTACCCACCCCTAGGGTTTTAGCATTTGGGTTTAAAATGAAAAGGCATTTAGGCGGTTTGGTAACCGTTTCTATCTCAAAAAATCTCATCTCATTCCATTCCCAGATTTTTGGGATTTCTATTTAAGAACACCGTTTAGTAAAATTATTTTCGTTCTTATTCCCATACCAAAATCAAGAGTCATTCATCTTTTTTCTTAAAAAGTGCGAAACAATTTTTTTTTTGTTTCTCTTATTATCATCCCATTCTCAAACAAAAAAAAAAAAAAGAATAAGGTCGGTATTAATAGAATTGTTAGTAAGGTCTAGCCTTCAACTCTTGTAAGCCTCTTTTTTTTTTATCTTTTTTTTTTCTTCTTTTTTTTTATTCTTCATCGTTATTCTTCACGTACTTCTGTCGTTTGTTGTAGAGTATTACCCCAGTATCATTGTAGTAGACCACGACGTTTCTACTGTCCATAGTTGGTCTTGCTCCTTCATCGTCCATTGTCCCTCTTACTCTTGGGCTTCTCTCAATTGAACAACCAGCCTGAGTCCTCCCCTATTCATTTCATTGATCGATCTAATCAACCTTTACTTTGTTTTTTGTCTCTCCTCTCTCGTTTTTGTCTTTCTCCCTTCAACCATCCACCGTTAGTCCGACATCGAGTCAAGCTCACCTATGCGTACAGTGCAAACAAAGGTTTCTTTCCATATGGGGTCGTTTTTTCATTGCCCAGAAAGGTAGAATTTTGATTTCGATTGGTGTTTAGGATTTTGATTTCGATTGGGGTTTACGATTCGTTCTTGATTTATAGGATAATATCGTTATCAAACGCGATTCTACTCACAAAAAAGAAACAAAATTCTCATATCATCTTATCCCTTATTTTACCCTCCAAGGTCTCGTTTGTTGTTACCCTTGTTCCTATTTTAAAAAAAAATTAAATTTAAAATAGAAACTATTTGATTAATATATTTAGTATTTATATTTTTAAATATTTTCAAATTTTTTAGAGTAATCCTAAAATATATGGAATTTTGAAAAAAAAAAATTGATTCTATTTATTCTCAAAAAAATATATATTTCCAAATCATTTTCCACAAAGGACACAAAGAAAATTACACAACCTTTTTTAATAAGGATTTTACAGTCGTCGATTTTATTTATTTATTTTTTGTTTTTCCTTTTCATATTTATGGAATCACAAGATCAATTCACTTTTTTCAATTTCATTTCGGCAATCAACACAGACGGCTGACATCCCACTTACCGTCTTGCACATCTAGGGATGAGTGCGCATCCCTGGATGCGCGGATCAGGCCTGCCTATAAAAGGCATCCCCATCCTCCCCATTTTCACATGCCTTACATCTTACACTAATCTCTCAAACATGCACACCTTGCCCACTTGAGCAAATCCCTCACCCAACTCTCTTACCACTCTTATCCTCCCACTTTCTCTCACTAAAAAAAAGAAAAGAAAAAATAACTGAGAAAACAAAAAGAGTAAAAAAAAATGGAAGAAGAAGAAGGAGAAAAAAGAAAGAATGAACTTTCTAAAATCAAGGTAAGTTTCTCTAACCCTGTCTTAGACACACTTTTACTTTCCATTTAAACCGTACAAAATAGAGGACTTATAAATTAAAAAAAAAAAAAATAAGACGACATTCCAATTTCCAAGGAACACCTAAAATAAAAGGAAGTTTACTTTTCCATTCTTTACTTTCCAATATTTACTTTTCAGTTCTGTGTCTTTTTGCACTTTTACTTTCCAACATTTACTTTCAGTTTTGTGCCATTCCACGCAATTACTTTCTAGCATTAACCTTTTCTATTTTACATTTTTTAGCGCTTTACTTTTGAACAACTTTATTTTACGCATTTTATTTACTGGATTTACATTTTTTTGCTTATATATATATATATATATATATAGAGAGAGAGAGAGAGAGAGAGAGAGACACACACACACACACTTGTAATTACATTCTAATACCAAAGAAAGAAAGAAATCTAAAAAAAGGGTTGTTTATGTTAAAATAAAAATAAAAATAGTCTTAACTTAAAAAAATTGAGAAATTGAGAGTCTCTCATACATCGTTTAGGTTTTCCAATTAAGTGCGAAACTTCAAACGACGGGTTTAGGAAGGTGCTTCCCCAAATTATTTTTTTAAGTTTAATTTAAATTGGCAAGAAAAATACAAACTCTATCAACTTTTCTTTTTCTTTAAAAGTTTTATTTTCTTTCAAAAAATAAATTTTATCTAAGTCTTTTACTTTATTTTTTTTCTAAGGATTTCAAAAAATTCATTTATTTGTTTTTTTAAAGTTTCCCCTGCACATATATTTTAGCCTAAAATCAAATGTCAAAACATAGTTTTGTTTCAAAAAATAAAATAAAATTAAGTAGTTTATTTTTCAATTTTATAACAAATCATTTTTCTAAGGGTTCCATAAAAATATTTTCCTTATTTTTGTCAAATTTCATTTTCATATATTTTGTCAAAACAAAATTTTTTTCCTATCACAAAGACATTTTCGTTTAAGTCATTTACTTTATTCAATATGTTGTTTCACAAATTGCTTTACTAAGGGTTTCGCATAATTCTTTTCCTTGTTTTTCTAAGTTCTTCATTTTTCCAAATCAAAACTCAAATATCAAAACAAAGTTTTATTTTAAGTAGTTTATTTTTAAACTCTATCTTTATGTTTTCAACAAAACGTTTTTCTAAGTGTTTCACAAAATCCCTTTTCATTGTTTTCGTCAAAATTTTCTTTATGATTTATCGAAACAAAGCTTTTCTTTCAGAAATAAATGTTCATTTAAGCCATTTACTTTATTTAATATGTCGTTTCAAAATTTGCGTTTTCTAAGGGTTTCACAAAAATCTTTTTCCTTGTTTTTTCAAGTTCTTTTATTTTTCTAAATCAAAACTCAACTGTCAAAACAAAATTTTTCTTTCAAATAAGAAATTTTTCATTTAAGCAATTTACTTTTTCATATTTATTTAATATGTTTCCTCAAAAAAATTGCTTTACTAAAGTAAAATCCTTTTCTTTGTTTTTCAAAGTTTCCTTTTCACCTGTTATTTTTTCGACCAAAGTTCAAATATCATAACAAAGCTTTTCTTTCAAAAATAAATAAATTGATTTGAGTTGTTTACTTTATTTACTATTGTTTCTCTTAGGATTTCATAAAAACCCTTGTTTTAAAAGTGTCCTTTATTTTCCAAAACTCAAGTATCAAAACAAATCCTTCCTTTCAATTTTTATTTTTTTTTCATTTAAGTTGTTTATTTTATGTCATAGGTTATTTTAGAATTTATTTTTTTCAAGGTTTCAGGCAAATCCTTTGTCTTGTTTTTTTTTTCAAAATTTTCTTTTCGCATGTCTTTCTAAATTAAAATTCAAATATCAATGAAAGCTTTCTTTCAAAAAGAAGATTTCACTCCAATATATTACTTTTTATTTTTTTTTTCTCTTATTTCTTGTTTTTTTTCAAAAAAAAAAAAAAACTTCATCTACTTTCTTCAAATAAAAAAAAAAAAATCAAACAAGAAATTTTTGCATGCATTTTATTTCGCTAAAGTATAAACTAAAAAAAAAAAACCGGGCCAAATTTATCAATTCTACTCATAATCGATATGTGGTCTAAAAGGGAGATATTCTACGTCTTGTTTTATTTTTCTTCAAAAAATTTCAAAAAAATAAAATAAAAAGCAAATAAAGGGAAAATATTTTTTTCAAAAACCAAACTCAAAAATATCTTAGACTTATTTAACTCAAGATTATCTAGACAAAGGTATCATTTTTAGACAGGTGTCTTGGGGTGCTAACACCTTATTCGAGCATAATCGACCCTAGAACTTTTGAATTATTTGGTTATGCCATATATTTTTTTGAGACAAATTTGGGCCATTTTAGAATTTAAATATTTCAAAAATCTTGGTGACCTAGCACACCATTCAAACTAATGCTAGGTGGTGACTCATTTTCTTTCAAAAAATCAACCCAAGTCCGTTTTTAAAATCTGGCCTCTAAAAAAGCCCCAAACCCTTTTGTTCTAAAATAAAAGATTTCAAAAATTTTTTTTATAAGCCTTAAGCTTTTTAATATTTTTTTGGCAACATTTTATTTTTTCCAGGGTGCGTCAACTGGCGATTCCGTTGGGGACAATTTTTTAGAAGCTCAGACCTAAAGTTATCTAAATAATCTTGAATTAAAATTAAGTGCAAGAAATTTTGTTGGGTTATTTCCCTTTATTCAATTTGTTTTCCTTTTTAGACTTTGTTTCTTTCTTGCCATTCGAAAAAAATAAAATAAATAAATAAATAAAAATAAATAAATATATATATATATATATAATTCTTGCATTTTTACTTATTTATCACATTCTTTACCTATCATGTCCAACTTGTAACTCTTTTTAGGGCACGTGCACTCAAAATTCTTGCATCACAAAATCTTAAGAAAAAACCTGTAGGACTAGGCAGAGAACGATAATAGAATCTAGCCCGCGCGGTTCATTCGCAAGACTAGTTTCGAAACTCACGTCACTCGAAGCACCGACAAAGATGGATGTTCCCCGGGGACACCAAAGGTTTGAAAATTTGGGAACCAAGTCTTTTAGTGTACATTAGTAGAAGTCATGAGGCACATATTGTGATCCTAGGATGGAGTGCTGCCCAAACCTTCACAGGACACTATTAGGAGATGGAGAAAGATTTCAGTTGCTAAATATCATGTTTAAAATGCTTAGACCTTGTAATCGGACAAAAGAAAATCTCTAGGATCGATAAAAAACGAGATAATCATCATAGAAATTTATATTTTCTCCCAAAATTTTGACGAAACTGTTTAGAGTCAAAAATCCTTTTTGAAAATGATTGTGAACAAGCCATAGTGAGTAAATGAAAATTCTTATTTTGTCTATAATACGCTTTATCGGACCAATAATGTTAGAAGGGGAAAAAAAATCTCCACTAGTTCTAAAATGATGATATGATGGCCACTTTGAGCTTATGAACAAATCAGAAGATTTTTTGTTAAGTTGATCATGAGATTCCTTTATCTAGGTTCGTTAAGGTTTGTGTTTTACAGCATATCCGATTTCATGCTAGAGTTATATTCTCATATGATTACATGCCATGATACATCTTACATATTGTGTTCGTTCATGAAAGTTACGTCATAGATTCATGCATATACTAGAACACAAGCACATGACAATCACGCATCTTAAAAGTAGTTCACTTAGAAAACCATTAAGTTTTATTAGTTAGGATTTAAGATTTATCTGTCAAAATCTGATTCGTTTTAATAATTCTTGCTCCACAAGAAGTGTCCTTTGCTAGCAGCCGTCTAAAATGCACCTACAAGATCATCAAAATGGATCATTTCTCTCCTATTATCGGACGTACACAAAATGCCACCAAGATTGCTCTGTTGCGAGAAAAAAACGTCTCTCTAAAACGAACACTTGACTAGATGAACCCAATACCACCATCCCTAAAGATAAAGGAAGAAGTCTAATCACCACCACCCGTGCGGGAGGATGACGATACCCTGTGCCTGATAAAAGATTGGGAAGAGCCACAGGACGAAAGGTGTGTCAACACAGGAATTTGGGGACATGACCCCAAGCCTCCTTATAGACAATGGATCGTTCTAGAGAACTATGAGAAGGCTTATTGGGTAACCTACCCAGCACCGATGAACAAAACAAGCAACAACCTTACTAGATGGAAGGAGGATAACAATCAAGGAAAATCAAACAATTGGGACGAAACCGAATCAACTAACACCTAGGCTACCGCCACAAGTCAGGGAAAATATCCCCAAATGATGTTAGAAAAATAAGAAACACTTGGATGGGAGGAGGATGTCCTTGCAATACAGCTACCCACAACAGGATACTCAAGCCTAAGAAAAAATCGATCCAAGGAGAGATCACCTAGATGTGGAAGCATATTGGTTATATAAACCGATCCATCAAAATGACCAAATAATATGTACCAATCCGCCAGCTTTATAGTAGGCGTACTACCCCAAGATGAGGAAACCTGGACAAGGCTCTGCTAATCGGGACCCCTATTTATCCAAGACGCCAACCTTTTACCTCTTTCCCATACCCTTTATACCCAAGAAATTATCCTTACACCCGGCAATTCCCATTACAACTGCCTCATAACCAAACTCATTACAACTTTAAGCCGCTCGAGCATCCCAAGAACGAAGACAGTTCACCCTAATCCCTATTTTTATTTCCCGAATCTTTCATGGTTGTCTTAAAAATAAGTTAATAACACCAATTCCCTCCACCAAGTAAATCCCAAGCTCCAAATTTTAATCCCTACGCTTCCTACGAATACTACTCTGAAGGGGCCGACCATCATACTGACCAGTGCTACCATATCAAGCACCATGTTAAGGATCTCATCCAAGCATGGATCATAAGCTTCCTAGAGGGAAGTTTGAGCATGAGGGGTAACCGAGAGATTTAAAAAGACAGTGTCTATCTTTGACTTTCCTTTTATTTCTTAAGTTCTTTTCAATGAATTTGGCATTTACATGTATGGTTATGTAATAAATCTATGTTCCAATGAAATACAACTTATTGCAAAACATGTTCAATATCTTCCATTGAAACTATCTTAATCTTAAAACATACTTCATCATTTCTTCTTATTCAAATTCCGGAACTAAATTCTGAAAGCATTTCTCAATAAAATCATTAGTCCCTTAAAATATCTAAGTTAATTATTTTCAATAAAATATAAAATAATGTTCTAGGGCCAACAAGGACTACAACATGAATTGGACTTAACAGAAGAGAGAAGGAAGGGAGCCAAACTGAGAATAGCGACATACAAGTCCGAGGCGATGAAATCGTTTAATTAGGCAGTTCGCCCAAGACATCTTAACTTAGGAGACTTAGTACTTAGTTAGGTAATGCCTCATCGACTTAAACCTCATCTTGGGAAACTAGTGTCGAATTGGGAAGGGCCATACTGCGTGACAAAGATTAACCGTCCTTGTATGTACTGGTTATAAGATATGGAAGGTGTTCCTATTCCGAGACCATAGAATATTGAACATCTTTGAAAATATTTGTTTAAGTAACTTTGTCCATTCTTTTTGTATTAATTCAAGTTCATGAAATGTTCCAAATTTCCCTTGAATTGCCATTCAATTTGTTTAATTAGCCAAAACTGTTCAACAAATTAGTTCTCCCAAACTGTTAAACTAAATAATTCAGTTCACCAAAATTGTTCAACAAAAAAGTTCTCCCAAACAGTTCAACAAAACAGTTCAGTTCGCCAAAACTGTTCAACAAAATAGTTCTCCCACACTGTAAACAATTTAGTTCTCCAAAATTATTCAACAAAACAGTTCTCAAACTGTTCAACTAAACAGTTCAATTCACAACAAAGTTCAACAAAACAGTTTCCTTAAACAGTTCTCCCAAATTGTAACAATTCAATTTTCCAAAACTCTTCAACAAAATAGTTCTCCTAAACTGTTCAACAAAATATTTCTTCTAAACTGTTCAATTAAACAGTTCGGGTCCCAAAAACTTTTCAGCAAAGCAGTTCTCCGAACCGGTTAACTAAAATGTTCAAGTCTCCAAACTGTATAACTAAATAGTTGTCCAAATTATTCGACCATATATTTCTGAATGACACATATGATCAACAGAATGGTTTATACAAATTATTTCATAGAGTAAGTCTAGAATATTGTTTCAACAAATGGATCATCCTACTTAACAAACAATTTTTTGGAGTGTTAACATATTGCGTGTTAGGCACGATACTGTTAACTTAAGCATATCGTTCCCAAATAACCAATTGAAATTTCCCTTAAGAGCAACAATCAACATAATACAAAAGACAAAAATCCAATTACATATACAATGTTGATGTTACATGCTCAGAAACATGACTTATCCTTTCTTATAGAAACGAACAAGTCATTGTTACACACAACCATGTCAAAAAATATCCTTATATTATCATCTTATTTTAATAAAAAGAGGAGGGAGAAAGCATACTTCTTCCTACATATACACGCACGCGCGCGCACACACACACATACTCTCTCTCTCTCTCACACACACACACATATATATCCTTCATCTTCGGAAGGAGAAGACTCACTTCAAAACAGAGGAGAAGATCCTTCATCTTCAGAAGATGAGTAGTCCTCCACATCCTTGAATGTTTTAATCTCATTGATGAGAGCCCGAATCTTGTTCTTCTTAACCTTATTTTGAGTCCATATCTTCTCGCAACGCTAGTTAGTGAGTCATACCTAAGCCTCTAAATCTTCAACCTCCTTGTTGAGCTGCTCGATGCGGTCCTCCATATTTTCGAGGAAGACTCCTCCGCCTTGTAGTCTTATCAGTCCTATAATTCCATCAACTCCGAAATAGAGGAGTAATGGGCCGAATCAAGCTGAGTGATACAAGGAGAAGGCCTTCTCTATCAAACAAAGATGGGGATGTTCCTTCGATTCCACTTTGGAATCCATAATAAGGTTCCTAAAGCGAATTAATTGCTTATTTTTCTTACACAGAGCAGATTCCATGGATTTGTAGGCAGACATGGTTGATAAAAGAAAAAGAAAATTGAATGAGCAATAGAAACTAAGAGAATGAGAAAAAACTTTAGACAATCGATAAAATGCATTAGGAGAATGGCCCTTAAATAGGAAAAGGGAAATGAGATGGAAACAATAAAAAGAAAACCCAAGAGTCAAGTACAATTAAAGACTAAATGTTTCCCAAAACTCCATCTGATAGTGTAAACAAAAACAAGATAATCATTATTATTACAAAATAATAATGATAAGCATTAGAAATATGCGACACTTGAGGTGACTGGCAGGAGATTCAAGGTTCCCCTTGGCCTGTCTCATCACTTATCTAAGTTGGGACAAACAATTGATCTTCCTGGTGATAGAACAGATTAGGAGCAACATTGGGGTGATTAGAAGCGATGCTCTAGCTTTCTTTGACCGAAATAGGGCCTTAGGTGATATCCATCTCAGCTACATCAATAGGTAGTGCTTTGTCTTTCGAATCATTGAGTTCAACATTAAGGAAGCTGAGGTCAAAATCGAGAAATCTAGGGGCTATAACGGATTGACAGTGATTTAATTCGACGATTTTAATATTTGTATGCAACTCTTGAATAATTTCCAACTTTCTTCTTGCTAGTGAGAGAGTTTCTCATCTTTCTACTGAATCGAACAATCGAGTTCTTTAACACGGGCAGAAAGATCATATGATTTATCCTCTAATTTTGCTACCTTGAATGCATTCATTTTTATCATGACATCTTTTAGGTTACGCAACTTGGAGAGGGCAACCCTTTGCTCTCTCTGGCTTTGGTCAATGTTGCCAATGAGGTGGATTTCTTCGCCTCCAGTTCTGACTTCAAGTCCTAAACTTCTTGCAAGAGTTGTTCAACTTGTTTTGACAGTCACTCATACCTGCTAACCACGGATGTAAGGTCAGACATGACTTTTTCTTTTGAATATTTCTTTATTTCTAGTTCGATCTCCAGAACTCCTTTCTTAGCATGAGTTACCCATAGTTTCTCCTCTAGTTTGCCTGACTCGTCAACATGAAAAACTAATTAAGAATCAAGTTTCTCAATTGTATCAGAGTTCCCGGTCATAGCGGAAAGGATATAGATGCACTATGTAATACCACGATGAATCAGAGACAGAACAAAATAATCATAATAAGAGAAAATATTAGAAGGAATAGACGTAGGCTAGCAAAAACGTCCAACCTGAATAGCTCAGTCCTAGGATGAGACCCAATCTTGACTCGACCTCTATCTTAGGATTTTTCTGTCAAAGTATAGATTGCATCATCAAATTTCTATTGTCCTTTAGAAATAGATTGGCTTGTGTTGGCCCAGAGATCTACCTAAAGGAGGTGAATTAGGTAGTGATAAAAATTTAAACAATTAAATTATCAAACACACAAGTCATCAATTTTCCTAATTGATTATGATCTTGTATTACAATGGAAACGTATTTAACTAAGTGCACAACCCAAAACTAAATAAACAACACACAATAATTTATCCTAGTTCGGTAAACTACTCTTACATACGTTCAGTTCACTCACACTTACAAATACAAAAAACACTAAGTTTCTTCTTATAGGAGTTTCTATCACCTCAATACAAATTATACTCAATTAATGTCCTGAAACTACGTGATAGAATTATGTGACAAGATAAATTTGATTTAACTCAATTAAAACACAATATTATATAATCAGATTTCACAGGTGAAAATTATTTCTTAAGATTTGTAAGTTATTTAGATTAGAAAATGATTTTTCAATCACAAATATTCCAAGTTAAATAAAGATATACCAATTAGATCATAAGAAAAACACATAAATTAATTTGGAAATATCTCACTGGGATTTCTTGAAAATAGAGAAGATAAATCAGTGTAGTACAAAAATCGATGATGAGAACATTTGCACTTTTCGATTAAGAACAATTTCAGAATCACTCTTTTAAAAATATTTCAGCAACATCACACTCACTTTAAAGTAAAGGTTGATTTAAACTCTTTTTTCTTGATTACTTAATTGAAATCCATAGGTCTTATTATATTGATTTCAAACAATGTCTTTAACAATTCTTTCTCATAACATGAAACCATAAATGACACCTTAAGACCCCAAATATAATATACTTTCAAAATAGATACATTTCATGCAAAAAATACTCTTTGAAAATCTCAATTTGGTCCCCAAAACTTCTTTAATTAAAAATTCTTAAATCTAGAAAGTAGTTTTACCTATTCATCTAATAGAATTAATTAATATAAGCACCAATAATAGGATCTTCAAAATATGTAATATGCATTTGAAATATACTTGAATCATATTAAAATATGATTTTTCAATGTTCAAAATCATAGGATTTGAGTAGAATTGATCACAAAAATCGAATCAGTCAAAGTTGACTAGATCTGTCACCATCGGTCGATTGCCACTCTGTCGGTTGACTGACCACCTGCAACGGTCATAATTCAGACTATTTGTAGCTTGTGTCGATTGACCACCCCTACCTTCAGTTGACCGATCTACCCAGTAGATTCCTTCAATATTTTCTTTGAAACTATTGTTTCTGTTAGTTGACCGACTCTTTTTTGTTGGTTGATCAAAATGATCAGAGTCTTCCCATTTCATGTATTGAAAACAATTTTTCAATTCTACACTTCATAAAAAAATATTTTCATGATTTTAACATCTTATAGAAATCACTTAGGATCTTAAATTTATCATTTCTTACATTGTCACACAAAATATTACTTATTTTAAAGTGTCTTGCGTGATCTTAATCGGGTTGCATTAAGAGTATAAGAGTATTAAGTTATTTTTACCTAAGAATAAAAAAAATATTTAATACTCCAAAAATTTCTTCAACGTCTTCGTTGCAACCATCTTGAAAATATTGCCGTTTAAATCATCAATGATCAATATCTTTTTCAATTTAATCTTTTTTTCATTTGACCAATCAGAACTCTATATGAAATCACCCAATAAATACATTAGTTCTAAAAAACGTCAATGTTCAATTGTCTATCAAAACATCTAGGATCAACAGCTTGGTTCGAACAAATATCGATGCATTAGAGTTCACGACAATACATGAGCACCGAATGAGCTAGCCCCAACATCTCTGGTGGATGGTAGAGCGATGCTCCCTATAGACAACGGGATTACCATGCTAGTTGCATGAGTGACTGACTTTAACCTAAGAATATCCATAGGAGAGTAAGGGCAGACTCCAGAAATTGCAATAGAAAAGACGATGTCATTTTGCCTCCTATGCACAAGAGGACGATCATCCTCATAATCGATGAGGACTTGTGGCACAAAATTTCTTACTGGAAAGCTTGAAAAAAGTGAATAAGTAAGGGGAGCCATAAATTTACATTGAGGAACCGACTGGGGGTCATTCCAAGACGATCTTTTCTTCATTTTTTGGGAAACTGACAAGAACTAATTTCTTTCATCTTGTGTCATCCTTTTAGTGTTAAAGGGAACTAAAGTCAACTTCTTGTGACATTGAACTTCAGGTACCAAGATCTTAGCTAACTTTGCTTCAATCTCCGAACAGAGGGGAATACTTTTGAGGGCTTCTTTACCTAAGTACAAAAAAATAAAGAGTTCAGTACCTAACGACAAGACAAACCCTCTAGTAAGTAACAAATCAGAATGGAAATGATTACTTGGAATACATAAATTCTTCGAAACTATTGGATGCAACCTCGCCTCTTCGGGTGAAAACTCCCAAGCAGCGCTAAAGAACAAGTAGCAGTTATTCCAAATCTTAATTGGAGTAGGGAGTTCAGTAAGGAATTGACAGTCAGAGGAGAGGCTATATAGAACCTCCCAAAATTTGATAGAAATTGTTGGGTCCTAATTGGGATGGACTAATTTCTAACGACCTAAAAATTTCACAAAGAAAGGGAGTGAAATAAATACGTAGGTCTCAAACATCCACAAATAGAAGCAAATCTAACTTGCCCTAGGGGTGAAGGGGCGCTCAGTTGCATTCAGAACCTAATAGTGACAGAATTGGGGATTCTATACCGACACCTAAGCTTTGGAATTAAAGTAGAAGGACCATGGATCCTCTAAAAGTGAAAAAGATTAATAAGAAGTGCGACATAAGTTTGACTAAGGCTTTCGGGAGACAAATTAGAAAATGGGCCAACTTTTAAGGAACTACCCACAATACTTTTTAAAGGGGTGATATCCATATAAGAGATTCAAAAAGCAAAAAATAAGGAAGCAACGACTGAGAAATTACACGAAGAAAATGGAAAAATACGAAATAAAGAAGGGGGGGCATAAGGACTTATTGATGAAGATGCTGCAAAATAAGACCAATGACTCATTGCATTCTCCTCGAAAATAACCAAACAGTAAGAGAGGCAAATGATGGAGGTAAGACTCCTGCCAGTAAATCCTCTTTTATGTGCTAGATGGGCCGAAGTAAAAATCCCAAAAGATGGGCCTTAGAGCTTAGTCAACATGCAAAGTACAGTCGAAGTTTACCCATATAGCCCACACTCTCTAGGTCTAAACGTGCCCATGCTTTATCTCACGATTTGTAAAACAAATCTGTTAAGCCGAACGTGTACCAACGAAAGGAGCGTGGAAAGATACTTAACCAACCACATCGTACAATCAACACCAAAACTAGGTTTAAATATTTAATCACTGGTGCAGTCATTTTATCTTTACATTCTCATCTTTCAGAACATATTAACATATTCTCATGCCAGAGTTTTATTTGTCTGACACCACACGAGTGCCACCCATAGTCTTTTTAGTGCTGTAGGTTGACAGGTTTGGAGGAAAGAATCTTGGTTTACATAAAAAAATATTATTTTATCTTTTCTTTTCATTTTTCATTTTTAATTTTCATTCAATAAAGAAATTAAATTTTGTTTGTTTAGAATTTTGTAATGTTGGAAATAATGGTGAAAATATTAATTTTAATTAATATTAATATTATTTTCAATAAAAATTTCTAAATATGTCACAAATATATTTACAATGAAATAATACTCACAAATAATAAAAAATAAACTTTTAATCAAATTTATTATTGAATGTAAAATATTACAAAATGTAAAACATTTCACAAGAAATATTCAGAAACTCAATACATGCGAAAGTAAATATTCCAGATTGTAAAATACATGAAAGCAGTAAATAAGTAAAATTATACCTACATTCCTTTACCGATAACAATTCCAAAAAATTTATATCGATCGAGACTATCATTTAACGATATTTCTTCAAAGCAATTTTCGCCTCCGCTAAGGTGTTTACGGTTACTCAAATATTTGCTTTCCAAGATACAACAATCACAATCTTCCGATACTAGCACTCGAAATCAAAGGTTCCAGCGAACAAAAAAATGTTAAACTCTCTCTCAAGAATAAACTAATATAGATTCAAGTGTATATGTAGTGCAAGATATCCTAAGGTTTCATACTTAAATGATAATGCAAAGTTGTCTATTTATAAAGTAAACAAATGATTAACTCTAACATACCAAAAGTCTTACTTTAAAGCCAATAAGAATATGTTAAAGCCACAAAAAATTAATCACATGTTACTCCTTATAAAAAATGAGTTACAAATATGAAAAGAAAAGTCTACTTTGTTTAGGAAAATTGATAGAATCAATTTAAAGAAAAATTCTAGAAATAATTCTCTTAACTTGGATCAACCCAAGTCCAAACCCAAACCTATGACCCATGATCCGACCTGGATCCACAATCCAAAACGGATTATAAAAGTGGTTTAAGTATTTTTCATTAACTAATGTGGAATTATTCATTTTATATGTTTTAATCAACTTCCTGGGACTACATCGAAAGACAATTTCTCATTCACATCTTAATAATTTTTTACAAATCAATATTTTATGTTAATCTTCTCACTAAGAATAACGTAATGATATATGAAAATATATCAACCAATACTTAAATCAAATAAAAATAATTAGACTTAAAATACTCTAAAATCATTTTTGTATAACAATCTCTTACATGAATGAAATTGATTAGATAAACATGCATATGCAATGTAGATACAAGAGAGAGAGCTTAATAAGAGAACAATTGCATTGGGCTAGGTAGCTTTTGGCTTTGATCCTTCCCTAGTGAAAATCTATCTAATTTACTCAGTCAACCAGTGAACATGATGTCTTAAACTGTTCGGTGTTTGATGTAAACCAAGACAATAGAAATCACACAGTTGTCTCTCGACACTGTTCGTTCTATGGTTGCATTCATTTTGACCCTAAACACCTTGGTTTGTTTCGTGAGTGCACTAGAGAATTTAGCTTTCTCATTCGCATGGAACCGACCAGTTCACACTCATATAGATGATCTCCTTAAAAAATGTTTCTCTAATACTTTTCTTGATAAAATCAAGTTCTATGAATCATCACACATATTTCAATTATCACTATTTTATCTTAAGAATAGGTCATAGATATTAATATGCAGTGATACATGCTATCTTCATAATTTTGTTGTCCTTTTGAACCTACATCTTGGGATCCAGTCAAGTAGGTTGGGTTGCCATTATCATGACTATTTTATTATAGTCTTAACCTTATTCCCCTCGATGATCAGTTAACTTTATCTCAAGTTTGACCTTTAGTCAGCGAATCTGCAATGTTACTTTTGACTTTATAAAGTCAATTATGACAACTTCATTTCAAGAGTAACTGTCTAATGGTATTGTGTCTCCAACATATATATATAGGGACTTACTATTATACACAACTTTTTGTACTATCAATAATTTATTATCTATCACGACATAGATAAAGTGTTATTACAAGTTGTGCCCAAATTAAAATATTTCTTCTCATAGAGTTGAAAACAATTTTGATTTTTCACAAGCTTTAATGTGGACCTCCAAATTTAAGTTAACGCCTTATCTTTTCCATCTGTAATGACATATCAACTACAAGAAAACAATCATATAACTTGACTTAGTAGTTTTTATAAAATACCAGTCAAATTCTTTAATCTTGAATTTATTTGACTTCACATTGTCAAATAATACGTTAATTTATTTAAGAACATCACAGTGTCAAATTCTACATGTCATTACATTATACTTGTTATATTTCACAAATATTGAACATGTCAACAAATTTTGTTTTATTTCCATAAAACCACAAATTTGTTGAAGTTACTTTTTATATTTTTCTTACTTCATCTAGGCTCAATTTACTCCTAAGACACTTAGTCTTGGATACTGTCAGATGTAGTATTATTTGTTTATTTAAAAGAACTTAATTTTCTTAATTTTACATAAAATATATATATATACAAGAATGATGCATTTCATGATTTAATAATTGTGTTTATACACATATTGTCATTTTTAAAAAAATCACCAATTTATCAAGACACCCTCACATTTTTAAATATTTATAAATAGGCTTCATGCCTTTCTACAATATATTTACAATGTATTGTTCAACATCTTATCAAATACATATTTTTCCATTGGTTCTTAAATTATCAATAGAAGTATTAAAATAATTTTTCTTCCTCTAATTTGCACAAATCAAATTAGAGATTCCATGCTTTTTTCAATTAAACGAAAAGAAATTTACGTCCATTTGACGTCATACTCAAGTCTCACATTTATAATTTAAAATTCTTATTGTGTACCTTTTCTCGATTAATAAAATATTTTTGAGTTATATTTGATCTCACAATTATGACTCAAAATTTTATTTCCATTACATTATATTATTGAGTCACTTTTGACGAAACAATTAAATCTCATATTTTTATTTATTTTTTATCTCTTCTATTAGTACAATTTAATTGATTAACATATATCTTAATTTGGCTTATGCCAAACATTCAAAGGCTCAATAATAAAATAAAATAGAGCACTCATTTTATTATTTTTGGTATTATTATTAAATCACATAATATTTTATTCAAATTTTCCTTTTATACAAGACTAGGGCTTGAATCATATAAATCTCAATTTTCGTCATTTTTCAACCTTTCACTTTGTTGGTTTTGGACTCTTTCCAACAACATAGTGTTTATCCTCATCTTTGTTTTATATTTGTTTTACAACAAAAAACACAACTTTAATTTGACGCTAAAACTATACAATATATAAAAAAGTATTATTTAATCTTATCAAAATATATAACTTGCACAGAAAAATTCTGTATTTCTAAGCTTCCATTGTAGTGACAATCTACGTAGAACATCCTCACATAGAATTTCAGCAAGATCCAATATTGTTATAGAAACATTTTTTTTCCTTATCATTTCTCAAAATTAGTTCGACTAAACCTTTTTCATTTCATCTCATGAAACGTTTAATGAATATTTGGTATTCCAATCACATACCATCCAAGTATGATTCACAATAATTGTCTCAATCTATAAATTAGTCAAAGGACTTTAATATTTTGGGAAACATCAAAATAGAATCGCAGAATAAAAATGTCGAACGTATAAAATTATGTTCTTGAAATTCATATATTTAACAAAGAATAATAATATTTTAACGTATCACATAAGCATAAATTGTTCATATTAAATTTTCAACATAAAATATTTACTCTGCATGCAATATATCAAAAAGACATATATAAAGAAATCAATCTCTACCATCACATATGCTATCTGCACATGTATCAATTAGTAATAACGCCAAATTTTTTTCTTTAAGATTATTGAAAATAATGGTGAAAATACTAATTTAATTAATATTAATATTATTTCCAATAAAGATTTATAAATATGTCACAAATATATTTACAATGAAATAATATTATAAACAATAAAAAATAAACTCTTAATGAAATTTGTTGTTAAATGTAAAATATTTCACAGTAAATATTCAGAAATCCAATACATGCGACAATAAATATTCCAAATTGTAAAATATATGAAAACAATAAATAAATAAAGTTATACTTATAGTCCTTTACCGATGTCAATTCCAAAAAACCTATATGGATCGAGGCTATCGTTTAACGATATTTCCTTAAAATAAATTTTGCCTTCGCTAAGATGCTTACGGTTATTCAGGCGTTTACTTCCCAGGATATAACGATTACAAGCCTTCGATACTAGCACTCAAAACTAAAGGATTCGGTAAACAAAGCAAGTATTGAACTCTCTCTCAAGAATAAACTGACATAGACTCACGTGTATGTGCAGTGCAAGATGTCCTAAGTTTTCATACTTAAATGATAATGCAAAGTTCTTTACTTATAGAGTAAATAAATGAGTAACTCCAATACACAAAAAGTTCTACTTTAAAGCCATTAAGAACATATTAAAGCCACTAAAAATTAATCATATGTAATTCCTTAAAACAAAATGAGTTACAAATCTGAAAAGACAAGTCTTGTTTGATTAGGAAAATTGCTAGAATCTGTCACACCCCACCCCGGACACCCGCTATGTGGGGCCGACGTGACGTAGACATAACGTCACCCAATTTGACTAACCCATCACTTTACGTCAATTAACAAAATATAAATAATTATAAATCTATACAACATAAATACTTCCATCTAAAAGGGATACACCGTTGCAAATATATGAACAATCAAACGAACTTCCTGAACCTCACTTAGCTTTCATCTTTGACATTTCGTTTCAAAATTTCTCTTAAATGACTTCTTAGTGTGATCCGCATAACTCTATCTAGTGCCAGTAGGAGACCGACCGGCTCCTAACTAATTCACCTGCGAGTGTACTGCCTTTTTAATAAAAATATTTTATAAATAATAATTTAATTCTACATCATCTACATGGATTAAGCACAAATATATAAACATCATAGAGCTCATAAAAATTGTCATATTATAAGCAGTGGAAATAATGCAATATATATATAAATTCCATCAAATCCATTCAGTATAAAATAATACCAATCACCATAATAAGTAAATCGCTAAATATGAGTAAAAGACCACATCTCAAAACACCACACCACCACAACACACACTGACTGACCATAGTGATCGTTTAACCTCACGATCGGGAGTTGCAACGGTACTGTAACCATCCGTAGGATATCTTCCAGCGGACTTAACTGCGCAGATCACTGCCTACCAAACGTCTCCAGAGGCCAATAATATAAATTACCACATAATATCAATCACTATAATAAATATCCATCTGCCAGACCACCCTCCGGACATATCATAATATGAATCACCACCTGCCGGACCACCCTCCGGACTTGATATCATAAACTATGGTATAGTCAACTCAATAATATCATCACCAAATCACAAATAAATATCCATCTACCGGACCACCTTCCGGATAGACCATAATATAAATCACCACTTCATCAATACTGTCAAAATCACCAACGTCCACCTCTTTTTCGCAAAACCAACTTTTAAATCCAAAAAACATATTTTTCACTTTTGATTGAAAACCGTCTAATTTTAACAGAACCATTTTCCTCCTCTTTATTTTTATGAAAACCAAATATTTTCTATCCTCTTTTAAAACCACCAAATTCAACAAAACTCATTTTTCAACTTTCTTTTAAAACCACCGTATTTTAACGAAAATCTATTTCCGCCAACTCACCCAAAATCCAATGAAAATTATTAAATATTCTTCTTTTCAGAAACCAATACAATTCCCAAAAAATTCGTTTCACCAACTCACTCCAAAAATCTGCTTGATCCATTATCATATGTATATATAAAAATAGTTTGGCAAGAAGACAGTACACTCACCTGATAATCCGCTCTCAGAAGCTCCACCGACTACCCGCTACTGAACTTCCGGTAATTGTAAACCTATTTGTGACATAACTTAAATGAATATTATAGAGATAAATCACCTATTTGTGTAATACGAATCCTAAAATCATTAATTCCCTATTCTTCACGTTTGTTATGCGAAAATATAATTTAGCACGTTTTAATATCGTTAATATTATTTTGTAGTGTTGTTACTATTTATCTTATTAACTTAATTCGTATAAAAGATCCCCTTATTCCTTTGTTAAAAAATTCTAAAACTAAACAAACTAAGTTTAGAAGTCACAAATGTAATTTAGAAGTGTTACCCATTCCGAACCAATTGTCGATTTCTTCCAAAAATTCAGTTATTATTGTCTCAGTGTCCCCCGCCTGGGCGCCAAATCCACTGCCGCGGCGAACCAACTTCTCCAGTTCTCCAAATTTCACACTGCAGTTTCACTGCCTAGGCGAACTTCCCACCGCCTAGGCGATGGATCACCCTTCTGCATACTGACCACATACCGCCTAGGCGAACACTCCTTTATCTTTCTACCCTGTTTGCACCCCACCGATAATTTTCTCTTTCTTCTCTCCCCCAACTCCAGCAACCACCACCACCACCTATGGCTTACACAAAAAATAACACACACAAAACATACCCACGAATCTCACAATCATCACCACGACTGCAACACACACACACACACACACACACACACACACACACACAGAGCTCATACACACACATGCATACTTGACAGACCACGTCGACGCCCCACCACCATCCACCGTCGGTCCCTTTACTACCACCCAAAACCAACAACATACACTCACACACAAATATTTCGACACATACACTAATTTCATCTCCAATCCATAACAGAAAACAGGGGGGGGGGGGGGGGGACACACCTTTATCGGCGATGGAGCACACTGACACTCGCCGGACTTCCCTTTCTCTCTTCGTCTTTCCATTTCTGTCAAATGTCAGCCGACTAATGGCGACTCACAAACCGCCGCCGACTGCCTTCTCTTCCTCTTCTCCGGTTCTCCTCTCTCTTCCTCTTCTCTGCTCGGCTTCTCGATTCTTCTTCATCCACTCCTGATTCTCTCTCTCTCTCTCTCTCTCTCTCTCTATATATATATATATATATATATATATATATATAAGTGTGTGATGAGTTCTAGAATTGGCCAAGTGGCCATCCTCTTTGCCGTTCAATTCCTGCCATTCATATATATATATATAAAGAATATAATATAATATTTATATAAAGATTATAATATATTAGGAATTTACACAAACCTCTTTCTTCTTTTGAAACATCACAATTTGATCCCCAAACTTCTAATTTTCTTAATTTACAGTATCCACCCCAATATTTCCGAAGCATTTTTAAAATACGGTTTAAATCATACGCATATCTATATCGGGGTTTTACAGAATCAATTTAAAGAAAATTCTAGAAAGAATTCTCGCTACTTGGATTAACCCAAGTCCAAACCCAAACCCATGACCCATGATCCGACTCGGATCCACAATCCAAAATGGATTATAAAAGTGGTTTAAGTGTTTTTTATTAACCAATGTGGAATTACTCATTTTACATACTTCAATAAATTTCATGGGACTATATTGAAAGATAATTTCTCATTCACATCTTAATGATTTTTTATAAATCAATATTTCACGTTAGTCTTCTCACTAAGAATAACATATTAATATACGAAAATATATTAACCAATAATTAAAGGTTTTATTTATTTATTTATTTATTGTTTAGACATTTTTTTTACTCTCTCTCCTCATTTAACCGGTTTTTGAAAAACATTATTGTTTAAACCTTTTCATAAACATTCTTAGAGAAAAGTCATTTTAAAAATAAATAAATAAAATAAGTGGACAATTATACCCTTATATATATACATGAAACCTAGCTTTTAACACACTTTTCATTTCACTCAACCGCCTCTCCCCCCCTCTCGATTGATAGCCAACAAACGCTCTCTCTCAATCACCGAACGACCGCCAACAACCGCCGCGAACCACCGGCACTCCTATTTGACTACCATCGTCTATGTCGCCATATTTCTTCTGTTCAAAATCACAGAAGAAATCTTTTCGAAATCATAGAAAAAATCTTTTCAATTCTTCTTTCTCGATTCGATTTGCTCGATTCAATTACTTGTCTATGCAATCGACCTGCTTATGTTCGTGAATCTCATGTTGAGAAGATGGGGAATGTTCAAGATTTTTCTAATGTGATTTTGAATGTCCTTGAGTTCAATAGGTTTGTATGTTTTCTGATTTGTGTTGCAACTTGTTTAATACAACATTTCAACAATTAAGTTGATTCGATTCGATCCGATTTGCTCGATTCAATTGCTTCTGTGCAATCGAGCTGCTCTCTCTTTCGGTGATATCGAATCGACGTTTTGCTTCACCAAATCAAAGATTTGTTTGATTCTCGATTCAATTCATCCTTGGCTTTCGCAGAGCTGTTCATCATCGATTGATGATTGCTATTCATCTTTGTCTTCTTTGGATGGATGATTGCTCAGCATCGATTTTTCATTAATTCTTCGATTTTTTTGCAAATGTTCATATCGATTTTTTTTGGTAAATGTTCGTAGTTGTTTTGGTGAACGATCATATTGTTTCGGATCTGTCAGATTTGAATTTTTTTTTATTTATGTGAATGTTTTCAATTTTGTGATGTGTTGAGTTGATTTTATTTCTATGTGAATTGTTCAGATCATAGTGAAAGTGTTATGTGAATATCCATGTTTTGGTGAATCGTTTGTTTTGATTTGTTGGCCGTTTGTTGATTTTTGGTAAGTTTGAATGTTCATATCAATTTTTTTGATAAATGTTCATATTCATGTTTTTTTGTTCAGTGTTGATTTTGTTTTATTTTTTTGCGAATGTTTATATCAATTTTTTAAATGTCCATATTCACGTTTGTTGTTCTGCATTGATTTTGTTTAATTTTTTTTTTGCGAATGTTCATATCGATTTTGTTTTTGTAAATGTTCGTAGTTATTTTGATGAACGTTCATATTGTTTCAGATCTAGAAATTTTTAGATTTATGTGAATGTTCTTTGGTGAATCATTCGTTTTAATGTGTTGGTTGTTTGTTAAGTTTTGGTAAGTCTGAATATTCATATCAATTTTTTGGTAAATGTTCATATTCACGTTTGTTGTTTTGTGTTAATTTTGTTTCATTTTTTTTTTTGCGAATGTTCATATTGATTTATTTGGTAAATGTTGATATTCATATTTGTTATTCTGTGTTGATTTTGTTTAATTTTTTTGCGAATGTTCATATCGATTTTTTTTTGTAAATGTTCGTTGTTATTTTGGTGAACGTTCATATTGTTTCAGATCTAAAAATTTTCAGATTTATGTGAATATTTTTTGGTGGATCATTCGTTTTGATGTGTTGGTCATTTGTTAATTTTTGGTCAGTCTGAATATTCATATCAATTTGTTGGTAAATGTTCATATTCATGTTTGTTGTTTTGTGTTAATTTTTTTTTTTTTTTGCGAATGTTCATATTCACGTTTGTTATTCTGTGTTGATTTTGTTTAATTTTTTTGCGAATGTTCATATTGATTTTTTTGATAAATGTTTGTAGTTGTTTTGGTGAACGTTCATATCTTTAATTTGTTCAAATAAATTTGATCTCCATTTTTCGAAAAACATGAACATTCACAAACCAGTAAAAAATTACCTAAAAAAATCGAAATTCATATCGTCGGAAGAAGATTTTTCGTAGATTAATTTGGTGTATTTTTTTATTATTTTTTTTGTTTCTATCAACGGTGAATCGCGTGTGATGATTTGGTGGTTTTTAAAAAATGAAACTATCACATTTTTTAATATAATGATATAAATTGTAAATACAACACAAATAAAGAACAATGACCAAAGACTAAATTTTAAGAAAGTTACAGGGACCAAAAACTTAATGTAGATATTTGGAAGACCATTTTCTCAATACATTATTTTATGAGGACTGAAATTCCCATAATTAAATCACATAAAAATAATTAAACTTAAAATAATCTAAAATCATTTATTTCTAACATATTGGACATAATTCACAAATAATCGCTATAAAAAATATTCCAATCTCCACTTTTTGTTGTAGTGAACGTGACACTTCAATGTCATTAGATATTTTAAATTCATTATTTATGATGCTTCTTAGTTGAAAAACATGGACAAAAGAAGTTTATTCATGATAACGTCAAAAACATAAAATGCTGAAATCTCAATAAACATGCTGTCAATGATGGGATAAAATGCCATGATCGAAACCCGTTTCAGGCGTAAACTGTAAACGAAAATTGAAAATAATAACCAGCCACGCCTACCAAAAGAAAAAATAGTAAAATATCGTCAAAACTCCAGGAATTACCTCTGGCCGAGTCAATTAGAAAGCAATCCGTGTGGTAGAGAGATCTTCACTCGTATCCATAGGTTCTCGTTTGTAACTTATTCGAAAACTGACGTCCCATGCATGCAACCAACCAACCGATCGGCCACAATTCTGACATAATATAAAGAGCATCGATCGAGAAGAAGGTTTCGGGATTGGTTTCTTTTTTGCTGGGCAAGACACGTACCTTGATCAGCCCGCAAAAATGAGTACCTCATCTCGCGCCCGTTCACATATGCTCTTCCTCTGTTTTATCGTCCTATTGTCATCGTCCGCATCCGCCTTCAACATCACCAGGCTGCTTGGAAGATATCCGAATTTCAACACTTTCAACGGTATCCTCTCTCAAACCCACCTCAATGATCAGATTAACAGCCGGTTAACGATCACGGTTCTTGCTATCCGTGATGAAAACATGGATGAAATCTCCGGCAAACCGGTCGACGTGGCCAAGAAAATATTGAGCAACCATGTCATTCTCGACTACTACGACCTTCAGAAGCTCGAGAACCTGTCCAACAAGACTGTCCTTCTGACTACGTTATTTCAGGCAACTGGTGAAGCCTCATCCCAGCAAGGGTTCTTGAACGTGACCGACACGAAAAATGGAATCTTCTTCGGGTCAGCGGTGGAAGGTGCTGCTCTCGATGTCAAGCTCGAAGGCTCGGTTGCGGCTCAGCCCTACAACATTTCAGTTCTTGAGGTTTCCGGTCCCCTTCTGGCTCCCGGAGTTGGTTCACCTCCCATTGCTCCCACAGCTTCCCCACCGAAATCATCATCATCACCGGCCTCCGCTCCACAAATGGCAAAGAAGTCGCCGCCATCGCCAGCGAAGAGCCCTGCCCCTGCAGTGGCTCATGCTCCAATAACTGACGATGCCCCTTCTCCGTCTGGTGATGCCCCTTCTCCGTCTGTTGATGCCTCTGCCACTGTCCCTCCTTCTGCCACTCCTGAAAGCTCTCCATCGCAATCTCCCTCCGCCGACACAACTGTGGATGCGAGCGCACCATCTCCTTCAAATTCTACAACTTCTGACAGCTTCGTCATTTCCAAATATGGCTTCTGTTCAGTCATGCTCTTGCTGGTTTCCTTCTTCGCTGTTAATTGAGTTAGCACTTTGTCATCAAATAGCAAGCAATTATAATCCCTTGTAGAATATGATGCAGTGAGCTGATGAAAAGGATAAGAACTGCAGGTGTTTCTATGAACAACAAAGGAGAAGCAACGTTTTCATTCCCTGATTTGTATTTTATTTTCTTTCTAACTTTTGCTCACCAAAAAACAAACACCCGAAACTAAAAAGTTACCGTCCAAGGGTAGAACATTGCTTTGCCCTGATAAATCATGAATAAACAGTATATCAGTATGTAAATATCTCCATGTTTTCGGTTCGCTCGGGAAATTTCGCTTATTTTATTATAGGAAACTAACATGGCCGAACTATAGTTTCCCCCTTTTCACATTGATGTACCATCTCAAATTTACTGCATTTCTTTTGAATATTGCTGAGGAAGTCAAATTTCGCCTATTTTATTACAGGAAACTAACATGGCCGAATTATAGTTTCCCCCCTTTTCACATTGATGTACCAGCTCAAATTTATGGCATTTCTATTGAATATTGTTGAGGAAGCTGAAACTCAATTCTTCATACGCGGCACTTTGAGATCAACAATATGATAATTCTCCCAACACAAACTATTCTCCGAGCTCAGGTTGCTACAAAATAATGCAAAATAATGCACTGTGGGTGGTGGGCCTACCAGTGTTACACAGTCAGTGTGAGAATTAGTAGAGTGTTTTGAGAAAATTTTGGCACAGTATTGGCTAAGATAGAGATTGCGTATCTGGCTAGACCCCCTCTCTGTATTTATAGACAAGGAAAGACTTGTTTGGCAAGTCTTCCCCGAATCTAGGCATATTATTATACATGTGGCACATTTTGCGAGATATGGACTAATGGGCCGTTATTTGGGAAAATAATAACGACACTTTTCTTAACAAGCAAAGATAATTACAACAGTTTCCAGGAAAAAATAGTAGTTGCGCCGTGCCTCCGAATTGCAACCCATGTCGGGGATTAGGGATCTTGCCTTTCCGGGTCAAGTTGATGTCTGATGTCGGCTTGTTTAGGGCTTGATATACTCAGGACGGTGCCCATACTGGGTAAACATGATATTCGTTGTGGGGTGCCTTATGGCGTCTTGTGCTTGACACATGCTTATGGACACATGGCGGCAATTCGGGCCCTACTTGGATTTTCACTCATTAGATGCCCCCTATTTTCAAGCAGGTGATATGACATGCCTCGGGAATATGAGGATGGTTTTTCCTAGGACGCAATTTGGCATGAAGTCGGGTCGGTACCACTCGAATGTTGTGTTAACAGGATTTTGAAAATACGATGCCGCACATTTTGTGCCCATGGGGCTTCGAGCAATTGATGTTCCATGATTGATTAGAAGATATGTCTTTTCAATTCCCTAGGTGATGGTTAGTGTAGACCCTAACATGGGCACCACTATATAAAGGGTTCAGGCATCCTCATCTTGGTTTTTCAAAATCTTCTTGCTCGAAATTTCGTTGGTGTTTCTCTGCAGTTCTCCTGCGATCTTCGACTATTTTTTCCTTCTTCTTTCTGGTAGTCCTCTATCGTTTCTTTCGTTTAGTTGTTTAATTTTGTATTTTCTCTAGGTTTGGTCTTCATCGAGTCGTGTCCTTCTCTCTTTCCCCTTTCTTAGTTGTACTATTATCGGCTTGTCCGACAATTTTTCAGTCACCACCCTTTTTTCTTCGTCTTCTTAGTATTTTGTGATGTGAGGGAATTTCGTCATATGCGCTACGTGGAAGAAATCGCGACAAGTATGAAAAAACAGTGAACAAGGCCACCCAAACATATCCTGCATGACATCATCCGAGTAAGCAAGTCATTTACCGTACAGGGGTGCGCCGCTGTGTCCCCTGCTCACTTCATCTCCTGCAGAAGCCCAAAAACTCCAGACAAGGTACAAGGGGTTTGTGTCCTACTCTCCGAACGCCTTCGGCACAATTCTTCTCCTCCGCCACGCCCCCTCGGCATCCATCCAATTAGAGATGTCCATCCCCGGGTTAGCACCGGGGGGGCATGACGACTCGCTTCTGCACCTATGACGCCGTGGGCCAGGCCCCCTCTTCACCACAATACCGGGTCGGCCCATGGACTCTTCTTGGTGGGCCACAAAGCCCAAGCTCTTGGATTATCTCCTCAACTCATACTATTATGGACAAAGCATAGGGTTTCGACTAATTAACCATGCTCAGACTCCTATTAAGTGGCACTAATAGCTCTCTAACTCCTATAAATACCAAGGGTAACCCAATGCCCAAAGGGAATGCTCATTATTCTTATTGAAGCATTTGTGTAGCCTTTCCCCTCGAGTTTTTACTCTTACGCCGGAGGAGTTTTGCCGGGCACACACTCGGCGGGTCCTTGTGCAGGTACAAGCGTGGAGCTCAGCTTGGAACCTCTAGATGGGCTAGCTCTGAACTTCGAAACAATGAAAGTTCACCAATCTCCAGCACGTCACCTCCAACTCAACATAGAAATGTCCACGTGCGCTGATCGGACCATACTGCTGGTGAGTACAAATTTTAGACATTAACAACTTGGCGCTGTCTGTGGGAACACACAAGAAGCCTTCTCTTGATCATCAGCTCCCTGTACGACTAAGATTTGATAATCACAAGGTATGGTTAGAACATTCAACGGAGAGATCAAAACACTGCGGTGAATAACAACCTGAATAGAGAAATGTCAAGAGTCCTGAGATCAGACGTCTGGGCTCCTGCCAACGAAGACAACCAGCCTCCTACCAGCCAGACGGGTCCGTCGAACTTGCCCTTTGGGCCCTTTGTGAGGTAAACCTTCCGAGCTATAGAAGCTTTGCGGATCGACAACTTGGAACGTCTTCTAGGCTACTTCCGAAACTACTTCCAAGTCCTCATCTCCCGTCTACCGCTGACCCTTACCCCATGGGGACTGATTCTCTGGACCGCACGGCAAGAGAAGTGACCTTAGAAATACGAGGATAGGGTGGTCTTTTCCAACAGACACGTACCCAAGGATTGCCCCAACCCCACTACTATGAGCCAAGGGGGGAAGAGATGGCTCCCCCGGTTGCGTCAAGACCCTCTCCTCGATGAAAACACGATTCCAAGGACCAACCAAGGTTACCCTTGGGCCGAGTTCCCAACCATGCAACAAGGTCTAACCTGGGGGCCCAACATGAATAAGTAGCAGACTCCCAGTTGCTGCTCTCGCGCCACCACGATGTCTGAGTAGCAGCTAGTTGTGTGAGGGCAGCGCCTAGGAGGGAAGCCGTTATAGAGCATCGCCTCATTCCTGCAAGAAATTTCATAGTGGAAGAGGATCAATTGGGTTCTCTACCGAGGTAAGGTCTCCTTTCATGGATGAGGTCTTGAGTGAGGTAACGCCTAAACACTTTGCACACTCTTATATAAGCCCATACGATAGAACCTCGAATCTTGAGGACCACATATCGATTTTTAAGTCCCATATGGATATGTATACGACCTCTGTGGAATTGAGGTACAAATATTTCCCGCTCACCCTTTTAGGGGCAGCGAGGTCTTGGTTCCAAGCCTTGAGACTGACCTCCATTTCCACTTTCTGCGAGCTCGAGCAACTATTCGTGTCACACCCTACCCCGGACATCCGTCATGTGGGGCCAGCGTGACGTAGTCATGACACCGCCCAACTGATTAGCCAACCTCAATACGTCAATAACAAAATTGTAAATCTATACAACACATATAATAGTCCCATCTGATAGGGATACACCGTCCCGAATATAAATACAATCAAACAAATCCCCTGAACCTCGCTTAGATTTCATTCCTGATATCTCGTCTCAAAATATTTTTCTCAAATGACTTCTTTGCGCGACCCGCATAACTCTATCTAGTGCCAGTAGGGGACCTACAGATTCCTAACTATTTTACCTGCGAGTGTACTGCCTTCTTAGTAAAAATATTTTTAAAATAATAATTCATTCTACAACATCTAAATGGATCAAGCGTGAGTATAAAAACAACACGTAACTAGTAAAATTCTCCATAATATAAGCAGTGAAAATAAAACAATAAATGTAAGTTATATTCCAACCCATCTAGTAAAATAATACCAATCACCATAATAAATAATAAATCACCCAATATAAGTAAAACATCACATCTTAAACCACCACTCTACCACAACACACACTGGCTAGCCATAGTAATCGTTTTAACCTCACGATCGAGAGTTGCAACGATATCGTAACATCCGTAGGAATGCCTTCCTACAAAATATCCACACCCTTTTTGGGGAGAACTATAATCCACACCCCTTACGGGGAGAACTATCCACATCCCATGGGAAGAATTCACACCCCGTACGGGGAGAAATAAAATCCACACCCCTTTTGGGAAGAAACCACACCCCCTTGCGGGGAGAACAACTATGGCATAGTCAAAATCATCAGTATAGTTAAAAATCCACATCCTTTATGGGAAGAAATATATTTTCGCTCCATATCATAAAAAATCCACACCCCTTATGGGGAGAATATAAGCCACACCCCTTTCGGGAAGAATTTTCCAAAATCACCTTTTTCACTCTCCTTTTTAAAAGTACCACCAATTTCCGTAAAACCCATTTTTTTATTTTTGTACCACCGATTTTAATAAAAACCATTTCTCCCACCTTAGTTTTTAGAAAACCAAACGTTCTTAGAAAACCACTTACTTTCCACTCTCTTTTAGAAACCAACACAATACCCCGAAAATTCATTTTACTAACTTACCGAAATACCTGCTTGATCCATATAATTTATAAAATTGTACAGTTTAAGTAAACCAATATTTCATCATACATATAAATATAAAAATAGTTTGGTAAGAAGACAGTATACTCACCTCGTTAACCGCTCTCCAAAACCTTCACTGACCACACTCTATCGAGACACTGGTGCTTACGAGCCTAATAGTGACAGAGCCTAAATTAATATCTTCTCTAAAACATCCGAATCATGCAATGCAGACCCTATATTCCGAATCATTACTATTTTATGTACCACGTAATTAAAATTAATTAATCATTACGAAATTATTACGATTTTAGGATATGTAACGTTAAATAAAATTTAATTTAACGAAAATTAATAATCGATTGAAATTTCACCTGTTTTCGAATCGTTTGGCAACCACAAGATGGGTTTTTGATTTTCAGTGGGGTGGTTTGTACAATTTTTTTTTCCTTTTTCTTCTTTTTCTTTTCTTTTTCGCACCTGTTCCCTGCGTCTGTTTCTGTTTTGCTACTCAGCCACCGATGAAAACCCCTCACCGCCGATCACCTGCTCCCATCACCGGACCAGACGACCGACTCCCACACAACCACCCAACCGAAGGATCACACACACACAGCCGACGCAAATCACACACACCCATTGATCTCTCTCTCTCTCTCTACACTCCACTCCGGCGACACCCTACACCGCCATGCAAACACAACACGCCCTGATAAACAACCCCCACACATTTCCACAACTAAACACACACGCCAAGCCATACACACTGATCGCACACATGCACATACCCATCCTACATGACAATCACGCACATACACATATAGAAAACACACACAGTAGCACATACCCATACGGTTGCTCAAAACAGAACATACACCAACAAAAGAGATGATCAGAACACACAAACATAAAACAGGGCATACTCATACAAAACATGCACTCACGATCACCGCCACCATAGGACGAACGACGATCCCACAAAATCGCAGGAGGAATACGACGATTTCACATACACACCCACGCAACATCGACCTGCACAGAACACACGAACAACACACACATACACTCACCAACGACGACAGACACACGCCCACGCCGGAGCAGCGCCGTCGCTCCGAACCCATCACCGCCAACCAATCTTTCTCTCTCTCTAGAATTTTGTGTTTCCAAATTTTCTCACTTTTGAGGTTTTTTATCATGATCTCTGCATGGATGCATTTATATGCATGAATTAATTGGTGTCCGTTGATCCGAGCTTGCCACGTCGCCCACGTCCCGATCTCCTTGTCTCCGGTTGATCTCTCGGCACACACGCACCGTATGCATATATATATAGATTTATATAAAAATCTTTTGCTCTAATTACACTTTTCTCCCCTAAATTCCTTATTTTAGCCCAATTCACCATTTATAATTTTTCTTAAATTGTAATTTCACCCCTAAAAATTTAAATGTTATCAATTGAAAGACAATTTGAATCCTAAAGGTTGGATTTAATGTATACAAATTTACAATTCGCCCCCTAAACTTTTAATTCGGATAATGATTAATATAATTCTACCTCATATTTTTTCCAATTGCTCTAAAATACAACTAAAATGACGTACGTGCTAAATCGGGATCTTACAATTCCTGACCCGATTCAGCTGCTCACGTCGGAGACTAAGGACCATGGCTCACCTCATTGCTTTGTAGTAGAAGCATGGTGAATCCCTTGGAGATTATATTGAAAGAATCAACCGAGATGCTGGTGCCTGTGATGAGCTTTATGAAAGTGTACCGCTTTTCGCATTCGTTAACGGGCTCAGACACCGAAGATTATTTTACTACTTTAGCTCGAATCTGGCAACTAATCTTAATCAAGCTTTGGACCGTGGCATCTAATTTTACAATATTGACCTGAAGACCGCGCCTAGAGAAGACTGAGAAGTGGTTAAGCAAAAGACTAAAGAAATGAGAGCATAAGGGCTTGAGCAAGACATGGGGCTTGGAGAGGCTCCAAGTAGACAAGTCATGGGATCTAACAGAGCTTTCCTCTGCCATTCTTCCCCTAATCATCAAACACCAAAGGGAAGACCTTTAAGCATTTGTCTAGGCTCCACCCTATCGGGCTTGTGGTGAGCTCGGCGCCCCGTTTTCCTCCTAGCCTTCCAGGTTGAGGAGCTTCACACCACGGCACCCTAGCTCTACAAAGATTTATGGGGACTTCTTTGGTAATGACCAAGTATTCAGTTCCACTACGATTGAGGACACGCCGTAGAGACTTCCAACCTATCTCCAAGCGGAGCTCAAAGGCGAAGATGAGCAGCCCTCTGTCTCTCTAGAGATGGGGATGAACAACCTTCCAGCCTATTCACAAAGAGCAACATCCCGACACATAGCGTCAAGGGTGATAACTAGACCCCCTACACAAGTTGATAGTCCATGCTCGATGATAGACTAAGATTATCTACTAAAAATAGGGTATCGATTGAGTCTGAGGGCTTGCAGCTAAGTATCTATCCCCTCACAACCGACTACATATCAGGCGACTTAAAGGGGAAGATGCTCCTGCATGGACTAAATCGGGATAACTTGAAAGGGCTTAGGGATAAGCCTGACTATAGAAAACCCACTAATGATTGGCCACATGAGTCTAATAGGAGTGTTGCACTCTTGGGGACTGTGAGGACCAAGTGTTGTGGAAAACTCATTGCCTTTAACCCATGACACGAATTCAACTTTGTTAAATCGTGTCCTGGGCTGCGGGGCAAGAAGGCCATGGCCCTGAGTAGAAATAAGGAAGGTGAAAGAAAATGAAGATTTGAATTTCTTTTGAATTTTAGCAAGTGTGGAAAAATGCCTGATCTCCAATCTTTGAGTACTCGCTACTCGAAATTGTTCTATTATGCAGTCCCCTTGCATGTTGAAGCCTAGTTTCACCCTCTATTCAGTCAAAGAACGCCTACTACCTAGGTGACAGGTGGGTCAAGTGACAGGTGCTGTACATTTTTATAAGTCTGAGTTTTGTGCCGACCTGGGACTACCAACATCCGAATTGCCATCAGCACCGAGCACAACCACCATTGACGGACAAAGATTCTATATCCAGGGATGGATAGAGATCTTGTTGGCCTAGTGAGCTACCCAAGAGGGGGTGAATTGGGTAGATAAAAAATTATCAGAGAAAAATACATCAATAATCCAAATAATTAATTTTAATCATAAATTAATTATTATCTTTATATAACAGCAGAAATATAATATCAACTAGGTACATACCAAACAATAAAAATAAATAATAAAAAATAGCAGCATACCAGAAATTTATACTGGTTTACTAAGCCATTATTGGCTAATCTAATCCCTCAAGATCCATGGAGAGTTGTACCCACTAAACTCAAGATTCCTTTAAAGGTAGGAACCAAACCCTCCTAAAGATTCTTTTCACAGACTTAGAATCAACCTTTGCAAATTTATTTTCTCAGACTCAGGAATAACTTCTACTTTTTATAGGCTCAAGAATAACCTAATTCTTTTTGTACCTTAGGCTAAAAAATCAAAACCTCACAAACACTCCAAATATTCTTTTACCCGGGAACGATTGAACCGTCACAAAATTGCTCACAAATCAATTCAATCAAGGAAGAATTACTACCTCAATCTCTTTTACAGGAAGAGACTGAAACCAGCTACCATTTGATTAAATACTCTCAATAGTATTCAATCCGTCACTCAACTCACCAATTACAAATTGATAAGCGATTTTTTCTCACTTGAAACTTCTACCACCCCTGATAAATTAGAACTCAATTAATATCCCAAAACTAGTGATAGAAAAGTGAGATATTCAAAATCTGATTTTAAACAAAAATTGGATAGCACGTAATCAGATTTTCTCAATAAATTGTTTCAAAAATAATTTTCAATAAAAAATCTGGAAAATAATTTCAAATATCAAATTCCAAATTCCAAATATAATCAAGCAATAATTAATAGAAAGTAATTTGGAAAAATCTCACCATGATTTCACCAAAACTATAATGATTAGAGATAGTAATAAAACTTCAGATCGGTAGTAGCAATAATCCACAACATATATTTCTCAAGAATGACTCTCAGAAAAGATCTTACAACTCAATCAATATGATTACTCTTAGAAATCTCAAAAGTTGAATAGCTCAGAATAATTCTCTAGATATGTCTCTCTAATGTGAAAAAAACACAGGCCTATATAAAAGGGAATAAAAAAAGCCCTCCAACGGTTAGTTCCCATTAATCATGACATTTAATTGCACCAATAGACCCTCTATATCATAATGATTCATTTATGATATAATTCACTCAAAAATATCTTTTAAAACTTTCACTTAAGTCCCTCTAATTTTTTTTTTCAAACACAATTGAATAGGATTGAAAGAATTATACGTACTAAATTAAGAAACATAAAAAATACTTAAATCATATCTATAGGAATACTAAGATATCATTTAAATAACTAAAAACACTTTAGATTCCTAAGATATCTCGGAGATCCTAACAAAAAAAGGGCTAGTAACGGCTACTTTTAAAATAAAATCCGGAATTGTACAAAATCTTGAAATAGTCCCATAAGTCAACTGACCAAGGGTCACCTGTCGATCGATAGATTCAGGATGTATCCAAGCCAAAAATTCTTCTCCCATCAGTCAACCTATCTGTTAGCCTAGAGAATTAGAAAATTTCACTTTTGGTCATAGGTTGACCTCTATGTCAACTAATCGATTCAGAGAGTTTACCATTTAAGCTCAGGTCGACCTACTTGTCAACTGAGAGATTCAACAACTTCACCTTTTATGCTCTGGTCGACTTACTTGTCGACTTGTCAAATGCTGGGAACCTTTTCTAAATTCGTTTTTAATCTATTTTCTTCAACATTTTTATCCATTTAACTGATTTCTTTTTTCAGTTAGCTCCACTAAATTTTTAAATTCAATTTTAATTAATTATCAATATTTCTTTTTCAATTACACATAGGAGTAAATAATTTAACTAATTAGGATCCTATAAAAAATACACATATTTATAAAAATCATTTTGTGTCACGTGTGATCCTTATTGGGATACTAAGAGTTAGAATTGAATATGAGTTGTTTTCCCTAGGTTCTTCAATTTCTTCAAACTCTTAATTTTTCATTATCTGTGTCATTATTTTTAGTATTGCCACAATATCTTCATGATAATTTTTATCACTGGAACTAAGAAACTGAAATACTCAATAAAATCGTTAGTTCCATAAAAAAAACATCAACATTTAATTGTCCATTAAAATCTCAAGATCAACAATCTCTCCCTTTTTAATGATGACAATTAACTTTGATGTTTTCTTCAAAACAATAATGTAACCACACTCTCTCTAAATTCAAGGACGGATTTTTTAACTCATTAAAGCAAAATAATGAAGATAATCATAAAATTTTCAACAAAGAACAAATTTCAATATATAATAAATTCCCCCTTAAGATATTCAACAAGATAATTCAAGCTCTTCCTTGAGTCATTCATTAAAATATCAACTAATTCTCCCCATTTGTCATCTAAAAAAAATAAATTGGGGAGAGGGGAACTACAAAGAAATACTACTCTAGGCATACATATAATGTATTTTGAAAGAATAAATCTAAAGTAATTAAATCTGAATATTTATATATATAACTCTTTAAAAACATATTGAATCAACCCATAAAAGCAACTTTAAGTACAAAAATCATTTTCAACAAATACCATGTGGATCATCGTTACGGATTAAAAATCTAACTAAATAGATCAAATCTAGCTAATCCATCAAAATTCATACAATAAAAGTTAAGTTTCACCAAACTAACCTAGATTAGCTATTACAAATCAAAATATTAATTGTGGAGCTTGTCTAGATAACATATTCAAAAAAGGAATAGAAGATAAAGTCAATGAGGACTTTGCCCAGAAAAATGATAATATAGTCCCATTGGCTAGTGGCTGGCTGCTGAGAATACTGAACTCCTGGTTGAGCACTTGATCCTGGCGTTATTTGCTGATGAAAAAGCGTTGACGGTCATGCTTCAGATGGCCCTGCAGCAGATGGTCCTCCAAAATACTGTTGTGCTCCAAACATAGAATGTCTTGTAAAGTGTGGTTGAGCACTATACTGCTGCTGGTATCCATGATGTAATGACTACATAAACTGAAACATTTGTTCCAGATTCTCTGTGATTTTCCCAAATCGAGCTTCCATGTTCATATTCATTTGGACCATTTTATTTTCTAACCCTGCCATCCGATCATCCATCATATCCGCATGTACCCATAGATCATCAATCTGTTCTCGAAGAAAATCTATCTTCTAATCAACGCTCATTTCTTCCTTATCACCTTCTTCTTCACTCACAGCCTGCACTCTTTGCATATGCCATTAACGAAGCATTACCCATATTAATCCATCCACGAGTGATTGTCATGAATTTTTCTTCATCAGAATCAGTTTCAACTCCAAAATGATCAAACAACCTTTGAAGTGCATCATCATAAGGTAACACTCCAGAAGGTTTCTGAACATGATATTTCATATGATCCGTCATGATATGTGCCAAGTCCAATTTTCTACCCTCGATAATCTCATTTATCAAATACAAATCAAAATTATTCACATTAGCATGACTTCCTCCTCTATGTACAACCGTATAGGTTAGCACTAAGTGAATGAACCGATGCTCAAGAGATAATGATCCTGTTTTATCGTCCTCCAAGTCAAATTTCTTAGCAATTTCCATTCTATTGAAATTTATCGAAAGCCAGTGAGGGGTATTGTAGGGAACTATGTCTCCTCTAGGTAATTCCAAAATATTGCATAATAACCCCCTATTAAACCAGATTTCTTTTTCTTTAACATAGGATGTAATCTTAACATTATTATAAGTGAGATTGCTATAGAACATTCTCACCCACACCGGCATCCACTCATTCCTTTGGGTGACAAAATCAGTCCATCCTAAATTTCTAAAATATCCTTCAACAATAATATTTTTCTTTCTTAAACTTACAAAATCTTTGGGTTTGCAACCTAGAACCTTTCGGTTGACAAACCCCTTGTTATATCTTTTCTCATCTTTCTCCTTTTGAAAATATTCATTGTCGTACGTAACCCTTTGAGCATGCTTCTTGATTTTAGACATTTTCCCCACAAATTTAAAACAAATCAACCAAGGAAATTGAGCCTAATTAGAGAACCAATCAAAATCCTAGATAATAGAGAGAGAACCAACCTTTTTTTCGAAGGAAACAGTTACCAAATCTTGAATCCAAGCCCTAGGCCTTTAGATCCTACCCAAAGATCTTCAAATCCAAGCTGAAATGAATTGATTTCGTGAGATTTAGGAGTAAATGGACTTGGGAGAGGAAGGGTTTTGAAGAGAAGAGGGTTTGAGATTCGGACGAAATAAAATAAACGAGTCAAGGATATTTATATCCCGTAACGATCGGTCGACTGCCAACTTAGAGTCAGTCGACAGACGAATGTAGCGCCTCTATCTGTTTTCCAACCTGCTACTGTCAATCGACTGATGGACCATTATCGGTCGACTGACCATTCTAAGCTGTTTGACTTTTAGTGCATTTAAACCTTAATTTGATCAACTTAGCTCAATTTTTTACCTCTTATTTTGATCCACATATTTTATAAAAATTTAATTACTCACATATTTAAACACACACACACATATATCACGAACATCTAAATTTCAAAGTGAACAGGCTCAGTCTCCCTAACAAAATTAATAAACTTAAACTTTTAAAATTTTTGACATATCTGGATCATTTTTGGGAGCAAGTGGTGTGTGTACATTTGGTGAATTACTAATTTCTGACTTGGTATCCTTTGACTCCACCAATGCTTGATTTTTCACCTTAATTTCTTTCTTCTTAGGAATAACAATTTTCTGAACTGATTCAGTAAGAACTTCTTTGCCTCTGTTTGACGCGTTAAGCTCATTTTCCTTATTTTTCTTTGACACGACCTTGTAAATAAGCCTTTTCTTATACTGGTATCTTGCTGTTTGTTGTGGATAAGATTTATCAGTTTTAACATGTTGAGCTTGTTGCTTCTGTATTTTTCTATTTGTTACGTGCTGATTCTTCTTATTAGGTACATTGAATCTTAGTTTCCTCTTTGGCAGGGCATATTCATTGTACCTTTTTGTCTATTCAAATCTCCTTGTTGGCACATAGTATTCATTATACCTTTGTCTAAATCTCTGATTGGTACCTGCACCAAAATTTTCTCTTTTTGGTATCCAGTTGTTTCTAGATCCAACAGGGTAACCATGCAATAAATAACAAGACTTTTCATAATGACCAGTCTTGCCACAATAAAAATACCTAAGACTGTTAGCACGCCTATTTGGATAGTCATTGTTTTGTACGAGAGCATAATATTGTTTGCGATTTTGAGAAGCAGTTTTAGTGACTATTGATTTTTCAATAAGTTTAGTACACTCAACATCCTTGAATTTATCCATTGTTTCTTTAAACTCCTTTTGAGTCTTCTCAAGTAACCGCTCATTGGTGCTAACGTTTACCTGTAGACCCAAATTCTTTTTATGCATAAATTCAAGATCATTCTTAAAAATTTGGCACTCATTTTCAACAGAATAGATTTTCACATGAGCTCTATCAAGTTCACACCTTGTATTGTCCAATTCAATACTCAAGGCCTCATTCAAAGTTTCAAGATTTTTTCTTTTAAATTCATTTTGTTGAAGATCATAAAAATTATTTTTCAAAACCTCAGTCTCATCTCCAAGTGACTCAATTTTCTCACACAACTTACTAATTTCAGATAACTTCATAATCAAAACACTCCATGTGATCGTGTTTAGCTATACTGTGAAGTATATCGAGCTAAAACTAGCTCTAATGCCAATTGTTGGTCCAGTGAGCTACCCAATAGGTAAATTTGGTAGATAAAAAATTATTAGAGAAAAATACTTCAATAATCTAAATAATTAATTTTAATCCTAAATTAATTATTATATTTATATAACAGCGGAAATATAATATCAACTAGGTGCACACCAAATAATAAAAATAAATAATAAAAAATAGCAGCACATCAGAAATTTATACTGGTTCAACAAGCTACTCTTGGCTAATTCAGTCTCTCGAGCTCCACGGAGAGTCGCATCCACTAAACTCAAGATTCCTTTAAAGTTTGGAACCAAACCCTCACAAAAATTCTTTTCATAGGCTCAGAATCAACCTTTACAAAGTTCTTTTCTCAGACTCATGAATAACCTCTACTTTTTACAGGCTCAAGAATAATCTAATTCTTTTTGTACCTTAGGCTAAAGAATCAAAACCTCACAAACACTCCAAATATTCTTTTACCCAGTAACGATTGAACCGTCACAAAATTGCTCACAAATCAATTCAATCAAGAAAGAATTACTACCTCAATCTCCTTACAGGAAGAGACTGAAACCAGCTACCCTTTGATTAAATACTCCCAATAGTATTCTATCCGTCACTCAACTCACCAATTACAAATTGATAAGCGAATTTTTCTCACTCGAAACTTCTACCACTCCAGATAAATTATAACTCAATTAATATCCTCAAACTAGTGATAGAAAAGTGAGATATTCAAAATCTGATTTTAAACAAAAATTGAATAGCATGTAATAAGATTTTCTTAAGAAATAGTTTCAAAAATAATTTTCAATAAAAAATTTAAAAAATAATTTCAAAGATCAAATTCCAAATAACAAATATAATTAAGCAACAATTAATAGAAAGTAATTTGGAAAGATCTCACCAGGATTCTACTGAAAATATAATGATTAGAGATAGCAATAAAACTTCAGATCGATTGTAGTAATAATCCACAACAAATATTTCTCAAGAATGACTCTCAAAAAAGATCTCACAACTCAATCAATATGATTACTCTTAGAAAGCTCAAAAGTTGAATAACTTAGAATAATTCTCTAGATATGTCTCTATAATGTGGAAAAAAACGCATGTCTATATAAAAGGGAATAAAACAAGCCATCTAATGGCTAGTTCCCATTAATCATGACATTTAATTGCACTCATAGACCCTCTATATCATAATGATTCATTTTTTATATAAGTCACTCAAAAATATCTTTTAAAACTTTCAATTAAGTCCCTCTAATTTTTTCTTCAAACGCAATTGAATAGGATTGAAAGAATTATACGTACCAAATTGAGAAATATAAAAAATACTTAAACTATATCTATAGGAATACTAAGATATCAATTAAATAACTAAAAACACTTCAGATTCCTAAGATATCTCAGAGATCCTAACAAAAAAATAGCTCGTAACGGCTACTTTTAGAATAAAATTCGGAATTCCACAAAATCCTGAAATAGTCCCATAAGTCGATTGACCAAGGGTCACCTGTTGACCGATCGATTCAGGATGTAACCAAGCCAAAAATTCTTCACCCATTGGTTGACTTATCTGCCGACCTAGAGATTCAGAGAGTTTCACTTTTGGTCACAGGTCAACCTCCCTGTCGACTGATCGATTAAGAGAGTTCACCATTTAAGCTCAAGTCGACCTACCTGTTGACCGAGAGATTCAACAACTTCACCTTTTATGCTCCGGTCGACTTACCTGTCGACTCGTCAAATGTTGGGAACTCCTTCTAAATTCGTTTTAAATCTATTTTCTTCAACGTTTTCGTCCATTTAACTGATTTCTTTTCTCAATTAGCTCCACTAAATTCTTAAATTCAATTTTAATTAATTATCATTTTTTTTTCAATTACACATAGAAACAAATAATTTAACTAATTAGGATTCTATAAAAAACACAAATATTTATAAAAATAATTTTGTGTCGTGTGTGATCCTTATTGGGATATTAAGAGTTAGAATTTAACATGAGTTGTTTTCCTTAGATTCTTCAATTTCTTCTAACTCTTAATCTTCTATCATCTTTGTCATCATATTTAGCATTACCACAATATCTTCATGATCATTTTCATTACTAGAATTAAGAAACTGAAACACTCAATAAAATTGTTAGTTCCATAAAAAAGTATTAACATTTAATTGTCCTTCAAAATCTTAGGATCAACAGATTCAATGACTAGAGGACAAAGAATAGTTGAAGGTCCAAGGGCCAAGGATCCAAGCTTCGGACTCCGAGCACTCTTTTCTCGACAGCGTTTCAAAATGAAGGCTCAAAACTATTTAGGGAGCCTCGCATGCCAAGGTCCGGGCTCCAAGCACCCTTTGCTTTGCATCTTCTCCGAATGGAGGTCCAAAGTCGATTAAGAGGCCTCCTTTGCCGAACTCCGAGCTCTGAGCACCCTCCGCTCAACTACATAAAAAATGGGAGTCCTAAAACTGCCGAGAAGGCTCCCTTGTCGAGCTTCGAGCTCCGAGCTCTGAGCACCCTTTGCTCGGCAATATAAAAAAAGGAGTTCTAAACCCGCCAAAAGGTTCCCTTATTGAGCTTCAGGCTTTGAGCACCCTCTGCTTGGCAACGTCAAAATGTGGAAGGCCAAATCTGCCAAGAGACCCCCTTGGCCAAGCTTCGGGCTCCAAGCACTCTCTGCTCAGCAACGTCAAAATGTGGAAGCCCAAATCTGCCTAGAGATCCCTTTGGTTGAGCTTTGGGCTCTGAGCACCTTCTGCTTGGCAACGTCAAAATGTGGAAGCCCAAATCCATCCAGATGATCCCCCTTGCCGAACACCTAGCTCTGAGCACTCTCTACTTGGAAAATGCCAAAGGGAGGCTCAAAACCGTCCAGGAAATCTTCTTGGTTGTTTGTCCAAGTAAAGGGGCCTGAACGAGCCCATTACCTCCATCTTTCTTGTGCCGATCCATAACACGTGCTAGATTTGAGGAGCTCAACATGGACTTTCAAAAGCGCAAAAAAATAAAAATAAAATAAAATAAAATAAAATTCAAGGGTGCAAGGTGCCAAGATTCCCTTAAGGAGTGCAAAGTACCACAATTTCCTTAAGGGGTGCAAATTGTCAAATTTCCCCCAAGGGGTGCAAGGGTACAAAATGTCAAAATTTCATGGGCACAAAAGTGAAATGGTGATAAACAAACTTCACCCAAAAATATGATCCCACTGCCCAACAAAGCAAAGTCAAGACACTTCACATAATACATAACCCACTGCCGAATAAAAATGCACACTGCCCAAGGTGGTTCCCTACTCTAGAGGGGCAAATGTGAAATAGTGGTCAAACTTTGGGTGTGCGGAGTGTAAAATTCCTAGAAGACTTTTCGGCTGTGCGTAGTGAATAATTGAGGCGACGGTCTTCATGGGAAATACGTTGACGGCGACGGTGGATTTCCAACCCTCATTTGTTCAGATCCGAGGCAACCACCTCCGACGACGACGATGGTAGATCTCCATGCGGTCTTCATGGGAAATACGTCACCGAGGTGACCCACCGAAGACGATCCCCGACGCCAAACGGAACCCTTCGAAAACGCGACCGTCAAACGCGATCCCTAGCTACCATCGCCGAGATCTGACCACCGTATGGGCGCAACCCAGATATACGTCAAAAGGGGGCCTTCATCGGAACAGAAACTCTAGTACGAGCTAGAAATCCAGTCGAACGGGGTCGACGACGAAAGGAACCCGAAAAGATATGGTTTTCACTCGAAGTAGGAGCTCCGTCTGAACAGAGACCCTCGCCATTGCCTAGCTCCGAGCATCGGCTTCTCGGTAGTTCCTCTATTGTAGGGTCAAAATCGCCAAGGGCCCTCCCTTTGTCGAGGTCGGGGCTCTAAGCACCGGCTGCTCGGTAGCTCCTCATTTGGGGGGGCTAAACCCGCCAAGGGCTCTCCCAAGGTCGAGCGCTCGGCTCCTAGCACGAATGCCGTTGATCACATGACTTCAAAAACTTGGCCGCCAATGTCGAGCTCCGTTCTCCGAACAGGCACCACCTGGTTTTGATCAATTGGTGAGGATTCATCCGAGCACACTCACACAATCATCTTGCTCGGCTCGGTTTCTATGGAGACGCAAGGACAACGAAGACGACATAACAACTGAAACCTCTGTCCGCCGATGAAGAGAACTTAAACTAGAACAATGATGCATTTGGCCGACGTCAGATTCAACCCCTGTTGGCCACCTTCGAGCTCCACCATCTGAGCAGGTACTGCTCGGATTTTATCAATAAACGAATCTTAGTCCGAGCAGTGTGAACGGCAGGAATAACGATTTTTGAAGCGACCAAAGCTTCTGGACAACGACGGTAGCACTGACGGTGAACTCCAGGTCGGCAAGACGAACCCCTAGGCGACGCACTTTGTCTTAGACGCGAGTAAATCTCTGGGTTAACTTTACGGCCGTTTGGTTGAACAAAATATAATAAGGGTGAAATGAAATGAAAAAAGTGATATAATGAGAAAAAAAATAAAATTGAATTATCAATAGAATCACTATTTCATTCACTTGTTTGGTTGATATAGAATAAGAAAAAGAATAGAATAGTAAAATATAATAAAATTTTCATTATAGTCTTATAATAAAATTTTATTATATTTTACTATTTTATTTATTCTCTCGTTTTATTATATTTTACTATTCTATTCAATTTTCAGTTTCTGTTATCTAATTTCTGTTTTTATTCTCAATTTTCAGTTTCTGCTCTCTAATTTTTATTTTTGTTCTCAATTTTCAGTTTGTGTTCTTATTTTTTAGTTTTTGTTCTCTAATTTTATCTTCTCAATTTTCTATTCTCTAATTTTCTATTTCTATTCTTAATTTTCAATTTTCTAATTTTCTCTTCTCTAATTTTTGTTTTTGTTCTCAATTTTTAGTTCTTTAATTTTTAGTTTCTATTCTCATTTTTTTGTTTCTGTTCTCAATTTTTTTCTTCTCAATTTTCAATTCTTGTTCTCAATTTTCTGTTTCTATTTTAAATTTTCTATTTTTAATTTTCTGTTTCTGTTCTAAATTTTCTGTTCTTTAATTTTTGTTTTTATTCTCTAATTTTTGGATTGCGCTAGATCAACGATGAATTTTTTTGTAATTTTAGTTTTGATTTTATTGGGTTGAATTTGATTCCATCCCATTTCAAATGGAATCCAATTCCTTTGATTTTCATTCCAATGAAATCACAACAGTGATTCTATTAGAGAACCAAATATTAGAGAACGAAACAACGGAATAGGAATCGAGGGCGGAATGCAATTCTATTCCGCTCTCGATTATGTCCAACCAAATATGTCATTAGGGAATTGGGTAATTGAAATGAATTTATGGTTCCTGTTTTATAGAATTGGAAAATAAATGAGACTTGGGCCAATTCATGAAATGGGCCAATGAAAGAAGACCAACTAAATTCATTCTTGGACCATTAAATTAAATCTTGTACAACATCTTCAACTATGGGCAAGGAGATCAAATTTTGGGCCACGAAATTCATTTTTTTGGGCCGAAATGTTTAGTTTTTGCCTAGCAAGTTTAATTCTTGGACCACTGAGCATAATTTTTTGGCTGGCAAGGTTGATGTTTAGCCGTCGGGCTCAATCTTTGGAAGGTGAAATCACCAAACGGAAGCGCCAAGCAAAGCTGACATCAACGGAACGACTTTGACTTTCCCCAATACACCAAGCTACAATGATATTTGACTGACAGAGTTGTGGCCCAATAGCTACGATAGCAGGACTTTTCGAAACAACACCGAACAAAGGCCTCGTCTACGCAGAATTCATTCGTGAAAGTCCTGAGCTCATTACTTTCCACTCTCATGCTCAAAACTTCGGGGAAAACTAATGTGGCGGAATTTTGTCACATGTGGCACGTGGAAGAAATCGTGATAAGTACGGAAAAAACGGCTGAACAAGGCCACCTGAACACGCCTTGCACGGCATCCTCTAAGTGGGCAAGTCATTTACCGTACAGGGATGCGCTGTTGCCTCTCCTACTTGCTTTCTCTTCCGCAGAAGCCTAGAAACTTCAGACAAGGCTCTGGGGGTTCGTGTCCTACTCTTCGAACGCCCTCGGCATGGTTATTCTCCTCTGCCATGCCCCATCGGCATCTATCCAATTAGAGATGTCTATCCTAGGGTTAGCGATGGGGGGCATAACAACTCGCTTCTGCACCTATGACGCCGTGGGCCAGGCCCTTTCTCCATAGCAATACTAGGTCGGCCAATGGACTCCTCTCGGTGGGCTAGAAAGCCCAAGCTCATGAATTATCTCCTCAACTCATATTATTATGGATAAAGCATAGAGTTTCGACTAATTAACCGTGCTTAAACTCTGATTAAGCGACACTAATTGCTCTCCAACTCCTATAAATACCAAGGGCAACCTAATGCCCAAAGGGAATGCTCATTATTTTTATTGAAGCATCTGTGTAGCCTTTCCCCCGAGCTCTTACTTTCAAGTTGTAGGGGTTTTGCCAGGCACACACCCGGCGGGTTCTTGTATAGGTACAAGCGCAGAGCTCAGCTTGAAACCTCTAGACGAATTGGCTTTGGACCTCGAAACAACGGAAGTTCACTAATCTCCAGCACACGTCACCTCCAACTCACCATAAAAACGTCCACGTGCCTTAACCAAACCATACTGCTGGTGAGTACCAATTTTAGACACAACAATTTGTAACTCTCCGTTAATGTTGAGGTATCGTGGGTCTGTTACTGCGTCAAAGTGGTTTAGTATTGCCACCGACGATGGTGACGATGATGCAGGGCTATCTACAACTACCCCTCTACTGGGTGCCAAAGTGCTAACCTTAGCGTTGTGATTCCAGGTGTCCGGACTAGATCAAAGGTTGGGCCTTTTGTGCCTAACTCTAGGACTATTCAATCGAGCGTTGGTTCTTTTGTTAGGCCCGCCCCTAATGCCGTGGCCAATTTCTCCCAACCACCGACGATGGATCTTTATGTAGTTCCTCAAGCCCAAGGAGTAGGAGAAGTGGTAGCTCTTATCGTTGTTGTTGCTCAGTCTCTAGCTTGGTGCGGTCAGGGCCTTAAGAAGTATCATCTAAGAGTCCCAACTTCGGGTCATGTATTCCATCTACTCCATTCCTTACCCCGAGGTAGTGTTATCTCTTCCCCAGTTAGGCGTCTGGGCTTATCTTCGAGGATTACCATCTACACTGATGCCCTTCTAGGTGGGGTGTGTTGTCCCTTTTATCCATTCCTCGAGAGATTCTCCATAGATTGAACCTTTCACCAATCCACCTCGTTCCAAGCGGTTGGAGGATAATGATTGAGTTTATCATACTCTACCTCAAGAATAGTGTTATTTATCTATTTTTCTACTTTTATATGGTTAGGAAAAATACAAAACCAAACGATAATTAGTTTCAATTTTGCATGAGGCAGGGAATGTAACAACATGTGATCAAGTGCCTCGATAACAATAAGTGGTGGAAGAATGAATGAATCCATATCAACAAGAACTGGGAGCATCATGCTGGCAGAAGAGGCGTTTCCTAGTCATTACCTAGTAGAGAATCCAAAGTAAGCCCATTACTCCCGGTCTTTTCCTTTTATTTACTTTGTTTCCACTATTGTTTTTGGTAACTACTGCATGTGGTTTCTCTCTTCCCACTTCTTATTATAGTCCTTGGAGAGGAAAGGGACTTCAAGTGTTTGAGGAACGCCTCATTCAATCTGTACTTTAAGGAACCTGTAGAGTACACACCGAATGTGGTCTTGTCGAGTTCAGTCGCCGCCCTCATTGCTGTGGCTACCTCCACTTCAAACTAGGATCTTGCCACTATTGAGGATTTTGTCATGGGTAAGGCTGCTATTTTGTTGCTCCCAGCTAGTACCGGGGCTAGTCCTACTGCTGAGGTCGCGAAGCAGTGGTGCCTCTCTGCTCCCAAGGTGGTAATCCATCATTTACCCATGTCCAAGAGAACAAGGTAGGTACCCCGAGAGATCTCCTCGAAAGGAAAACAATGTGGGGAATCCTTTTAGAGATTGCCTGCGTAGCTCCATGATACTAGGGTCTTTCGTGCCTTCTTAGAGGGAACATTGGGAATGGGCTCCTTAGGTCAAAGGACTCACCACGAAGTCGAGGGATCTTTCCAACCTCGAGAACATTGCCTGTTGGCCCAAGCCTTGATTCATCATTGGGACTTGGAGATGGTGGTTTCCAAACAGGAGAATGTTTCTATCTTAAGTATGCTCTACCTAAGTGTCATGGTAAGTGCTCGCGCACCCTCTTACTTAGTTCATTTATTCTCTCTCTTGAAATTTATAGGACTTTATATTATTGTTTTTCTAACAGATGATGATCTATTCTTTCGCCTTACTGGAGGGGTGAAGAGAAGTAACCACCTGGCTCGGGGATGTTGAATGGGAGAGGTACGAGGCCAAGTCTAAACTTGGCAAAAGAGACCGTCGGGTTGTTGAGGCCAATAGGGAGGCCATCGAGGCCAGGAGCTAGGTGGCAGAGGTGATGCAGAGGGCACTGAGGCCGAGAGAAGAGTTATGGAGCCGAGCAAACGAGCTGCAAAAATAGAGCGAGAACTCTGCCACACGTCTGAGTCCAAAGCAGGGCTCCATACCTTCAGTATATAGAGGGCTAGTTGGAGGAAAATAGGGATGCTAAGGTGAAGGCTTTCTCTGATTTGATAGAGAATAGGGCGCAAGCCGAAGATGTCACTGCGAGGGTTGTTCGTGACTGGAAGCTGACCCCTGACTTCAAGCTACTAGAAGAGGACTGCAAGGCAAAGTTTATAGACATCAAGTTTGATGACGCCATGTCCAGGGTACTCGAGAGGTACCCCGAGCTTGATTTCATAGGCATTTATCTCTTGGGGATTCCTCATCTTGACAAGTATACGCAACCGACGCCGCAGGTTCATTCACCCTCACTCCTTGAATGCCTAATCATCTAGGAGATTGTCGACCATCTTGGGGTCAAGGATTACAATGGTTCAGTTCCCGAGCAGGTTCTAATCAGGGAGACATCCAAGGAAGCACCTTTGTGCTCAACAGTGAAGAGCCGATCCCAACGATGGCCATTAGTCCTCTTATCTTGTCTTTCTCATTTTTTTTTGTTTGTTCTTTGATTGTAATTGCCCTAGAAGGCCTCTCTTTGTAATACCTTTGGGCTTGTTAATCAATGATAGAAAAAATTCTTCATTATCTAATTATGCGTTATTCTTGGTCTTCCACTCATTTCAAGTAGTCTGTGAAGTCGTTCTTTAATTATGAAACTTTAATATCTTGAATGACAATCCTCCATATTAATACTTGTTGAAATTGTTGAGAATGTCCACTTTGCATCTAGACTCAAGGCATTTACGGAAAGCAACAATTGTCTAATTGGGGTGAACTTACCTTGAGTAGATAGTACTCAGCGTATTTTCCTACTCCAATAGTAGGTATTTTGCCCCGGTAGAGCCAACAATTTCGAGTCGGGGTCGCTCAAGAGAATTATCCCAAGAAATGTACACTTAATAGAATTGTAGGAAAGATCGTATCGGTATCGAGATTCTATAGTTTTGGGATCTTGTTAATCTATCTCGAGGGTGGGTAGTTGTTTAATCAAGGTATGCCTATAATCTCGATGCAAGGTAAATTGAGCCTCACCTCGGGGTTATATGAAGAGTCACATTGCTATCAGCGCATTGAGTAGGATAATTCGTGTGTTTCCAAAGGTAAACTTAGCTACCCATATTTAACGTGTCGGCCTTTTGATATTCCTTATACAATCAATGCCCAGCTTTCAATGTATGTGTCTTTAGACATTCCTCTTTGGATTGCCCATTTATACCTTGCCAAATCTCGCTTCTACTTACTTCTTTTTAACATATTTTTTTTCCTTCACACTTGTATCTACCAACTTTTCTCCACTGTCTGCTATCATGGGTCTCCATGAGGATATCGAGAAATGTAGGCCAAATTAGACTTGAAATGCCAAGAGCGCGGAGGTTGTTATCTAGTGGCTCAAATTGGAGGATAGGCCATTCCAACTTCTCTGTAAAATAAAAGAACTATGTGTCCTCTATGTTAGCCTAGACGCTCGCCACTATACAACACGGTTGCTGAGGTCCTGGAGACATTCATGAAGTTGGAGGTGGATGAGGAAAAAGTAGCTAGGCTTCGAGTTGAACTAGCATAGGAGATGGACTTCGGGGATGGGTAGATGAGAGAAGTGCCACCCGGAATGTGAAGATACGGGAGCTCATCTCCACGCTCTAGGATTATATTGTGGTGGATTACTATCCCGCTACTAATAAGAAGATTGTCTCGAAAAGCCAATTTCTCTCCAGTCATTAGAGTAAGAGACAAGAAGACCATTCCCCCCTTTTGTTTTTTATATAAATATACATTATTTTTGTTGGGTTTTTTTTAAATGTATGGGAGTGCCCCCCCCTTTCCATTGTATAGGGGTGGTCCTACCTTTCCATTTTATATAAAAAAAAAAAATAAAAAAAAAATTACATTCTAGCATTGCTCCTTTTATCATAAGTGCATTATTGTTTCTTGAATGTGTAGTTAGTTAGTAAGCCATAGAGAAAGTGTAGAGTAGCCTAAAATACATAGTGGGCCATAGAGAAAGTGTAGAGTAGAAGGTCCCTCTAATTAGAATACTAACGGCCTCCTCTCCTCGAACCCCCTACTTGGGTGGTCCCAATTTGTTGGGCGTATCCAAGAATGGTTAGAGTGCCATGAGGGTTTTTTTAGGCTGCCTACAAGCTAGCGAAGTCGAATCATGCTGGTTGACTAGTTGTTAAAGTCCATCCTAGTGTCCAAATCGAGGACTCTCTTTTACCCGTCGTCTTGGGTATGTATTGTTGATGTAGTTATTGCAAAGTCAATATATGTCAAAACTTGTAGCAGTTTTGATCAAAGAAAATATTTATTAAGTAGAACCCAAAGTACAACTTACATAAATAATTTTTCTATAGGTAATATTTCTTTAAGTGTTCCACATTCCAAGGGTTTCATAGCAGTCTTCTTTCTAAGGTTTTGAGCTCTAGGTTATGAGACTGACGACGTTGGTGATCTACTTGGTCCTTCCTAATTTGCGCCTAGCTTGTCTTCAACTCGGTCTCGCGTTGCTATTGTGACTTTTCATAATACCAAGTCGTCTTTATCAAATTCTCATGTCTTGACACGTTTATTGTTGTATTGATCCATTTGTCGTTTATCGACTGCTTGTCGCAGTTATGCTTGCTCTTTTTTTTCCTCTATCTAGTCCAAGATCAATGTGAGTTCATCACGATTCTTCTTAGGATCAAAGTGCCACCCTCTACATATTGGTATCCCTCTCTTAACGAGAATTACAGTCTCAGTACCGAAGGCTATAGTAAAGGGTGTTTTTCCTGTTGAGACCCTTGACGTTATGTAATAGGCCCACAAGACTGATGAGAGATCCTCAACCCACTCAGGCTTAGACTTCTCTAACCTAGTTTTCAATGTATATAGGATGGTTAAGTTAGTTATCTCAACTTGATCGTTTTGATGTGGATAATCCGGGGTTGACATGTGGTGGTATATGCCTAGCCCCAAGTAGAAATCATGGAACAAGTTGTAGTCGAACTGTGTCCCGTGATCACTGATTATAGACTATGGTATTCTGAATCAACAAATTATATGCTTTCGCAAAAAATCTTTGGTGTTCTAATCGATAATCTTGTCCATGGCCTCAGCTTCAACCTATTTAGTAAGATAGTTGTTTGCAAAGATCAAGAACTTCTTATAGTTGATAGCTGTAGAGAACGGACCAAGAATATCTACCCCTCACTAAGGAAAAGGCCATGGTCTGGCCTAGGGTAGTTGTTCTGTGGCCGGGATATTGATGGTCAGCCCAAACTGCTGGTATTTGTCACACTTATTTACTAGGTCTTGGTCATCATCTCCAACTGTTGTTCTGAAGTATCCATGTCTCAACGTCTTCTTGGCTAGGATCCTTACACCCGAATGATTATTGTAAATACCTTCATGTATGTCCCTAAGCATGTAATAACCCTCGTTGAGATGGAGGCATCGCAGTAGTGAGCCCATGAAATATCGTTTAAAAAATACCCCTTCCCCCGTATTAATGCATACTTGGACGTTGGTATCGAACCCTTTGAGCTTCGCTCTTTTGGTTAGAAAGGGCCATACTGTCGGGATAGTTAAATATAGGGGTCCATCCAAATAGGATGGTATGTGACCATCTTAATTTCCTCTTTAACTTTCTCACAGCTTGGTCATAAAACGCTTTCAACCAGGATGGTTTTCTGCCCCTTAGTTTCGAAAGCAGAGGCCAGGTAAGCTAGTGAATTTGCATGCTTGTCATCTTCCCTTTTGATTTACCTGATAGTAACTTTTGAGAACCCATGCATAAGTAATTTGGATTTGTTCAGAAACGCTATCGTCTTTGTTTTTTGATCCTCATACTCCACTTTTACGTGGTTCACTATGAGCAAAGAGTCATAGTAGAGTTCTACCTCTATTGCCCCAATTTCCTTAAATATCCTCAACGAAGAGATCAATACTTCATATTTGACCTCGTTATTTATTGCATTAAACCCAATCCTTAAGGAATACTCCAAGATGTCACCCTTGGGAGATCTTAATTACTAACTCAACCTCGGAGCTATTTTGGTTAGATGACCTGTCTACATAGTCTATCAGGTGTTGATTGTTTGTTGGTTGTGGCTTGGAGTTACCTCAACCCCCCTTGCTATATTTCTTTCGGGATATGTGAATTTTGAGATGAAGTTGGCTAATGTATGTCCCTCGATTGTCGTCCTTGGTCGGTACTCGCTATGGAACTCCCCCGAGTTCAATAGATCACTTAAGTAGACGTATGGAGGACTCTAGTTGGTATAGTATGACTCTCAACAGATGATTGATTAACACTGCCATAGGGTGATCTTGGAAATAATGTCGATTTTTTCTTGCTGAGATTATCAAGGCATAGGTTATCAGATCAGGTCGAGGATAACGTGACTCTGCCCCAATCAACGTGTGGCTGACGTAATACACGGGCCTCTAGATAGCTTGCTATTTAACCATGATTATCGAGCTCATGGCTATGGATGATGCCACAAAATATACAATAATCTTTTTCTCGAGTTTTGGGGAGGTGAGTATTGGTTTTAATACCTCAAAAATTTATATTTTTTTATTTTTTTTTATTTTATATAAGTCTAAAATTTTTGGGACTGTTTTGCGAATTTATGGTATAAATAATATTTGATAATGTTTTAGAGTTAAATATTTATTTTAAATTGATTTTAAAAGTTTGGGACTATTGTGTTATTTAAAATATAATTTTAAAAATTTTGGGGTGTAATTAATATTTTCTTTATTCTCGGAGGGATATTAGTGTAAATAATAATAATAAAAAAATAATATATGAAAATATGTTGTCTTCAGTATATGAAGATAACACATATTCATATTCATGCATATATATAATTGATACACGTATATGCATCAATAATAATAATAATAATAATAATAATAATAATTTAATAACAATAATAAAGAGAAGAGTTGGCAAAAAGAAGGATTGTGAGTTTATATAGAGAATGATCACCATTCGACTATATATATATATAGGATATAATATAAGCTACAATATTAATGGTTTTGAGCGAGAAAATATACCGGTTCGGATTCCGGTTTAAACTTCGGCTTCGGATTTCAAGTAGAATTTCTAACTCTTTTAATATATGTATTTAATTTTCTTATTATGTGATTTATGCTATTATTGTCGTTGAATTCTACCTGTTAAATTTTATAAAATAATTATGACTATGTGAAAATTATGCCCATGTATTTTATTTATCACGTTAATTAAATGCACGTATTAGAGGGGTTGGAGTTCTACTGAGTGTTGGCTCACAACCTCATAATTTTGATTGCAGGGCCGATAAGGAAGAATCAACGCCGAAAATTATATTAGAATTTCTATTTGTAATAATGGTAGTTAATATTTACTGTTGTAAAAATGGACTTGATAAATCGATAATGAAAATTATTGCCCTAGTTTGTAAAATTTAGCAGATTTTATAAAATAAAATATTGATGATTCGGTTTTAGTATAAATTCTCCTTAAGGGGAAACCACATGAGGACCCTAAGAACTCGGGCCGTTACAAAGTCGATTGGGTTCACAAACGTGTAATATATTTAATAGTTGGCAACTACTGTAACCATATTAATCTCATTAAATAGTTGACCATATTAATCTTAGATAAACATATATTGTATTAATATATGCTAATACTAACAATATAATATATATTGTTAACTATATATATTAATATTGCAGTAGTTGCCAATTGTCGATGTCATCCACCATCATCGACCACTCTGAGAAATAGATCGTACATATAATGATATATATTTAATGTGTGTGTGTGTGTGTATATATATATATATATATATAGTGATATACAATATAATGATATTAAATATATTATTTCAACTCTGCAAATTGATTTAAGAATTCGATAATTTTAATTATCCTCGTTGCGTTATAAAATTTCTTTAATTTTGTGTCAATGATGATTTTTTTTTTTTATATATTCTTTACGATTTTGGTTATAAATAATTAACGGGATTTAGAAGGCAAACTATTTTTATAGAGTTAGAAGCCAATGTAATTAGTTTTATTAATTTAGTAGTCTTTTCAAATAGATGTTTAATTGGATATGGAAATTGGGTGTATTTTTGGTCATTTGTAGTATAACTTCAACACATCGATCGTTAGATAAAAAAAAAACTTTAAAATCAATTTTGGGAAAAAAATTCGATACATTAAAATAACGTTAAGAATCGATGGCTCGGTGTTAGAATTAATTCTCTATAAGAAAAATCAAATTGCAGCCCTGAGAAATCGGGTCGTTACATTTGGTATCAGAGCGGATTTGCGACGCCCTAAGCTTGGGTTATGGTAGCCATTACTCATAATAAATTGTCTAATATTTAAAAAAAAAAATAGTATAATTTAGTAACTTATTAAATCACTTCGCAAAAAAAAATGCAAATTGATGCGTATAGAGAACTTTGGAGAGAAAAAAAAAGAGAAAAAGAGATTCAGGAACTAATTTGCTTTTAAAGTTTATGGAAGTTTGACACTTTGTGCACTTGAAGTTTGACAAAATCTCTCTTTGGTCCCCTTGGTTTCAATTTGATCATATTAACATGTTAGAATTAAAATTGACTTGACAAATTAGGACTAGATATTAAGTTATCCTTTGTGATATTTGTATAAATCGTTGTAGTAAAAATTATTCGATTAATTGATAAATTTCTCAGATTCTTATAAATGAAATATTGGGCATTTGATTTGGTATTAATATGTGATAGTGGACAAATTTCTAATACGTGGTTGTGGTAAAAATATTAATATCTAGTGGTGGGGTTAATAATATATATATGCATTGACGTCTCCATTATGTTTTTCCGGTGGTTGGACACTTTACATTCATGTATTATTAACATTATTTCACTTTGGTTTCTATAGTTTTAAAGTGAACATACTAACATTTTAAGTAGTGTTTGATTAATACAATTTACTAATGATAAGTTAAATAAGACTTGGTGAGTGCATGTTAACCGTGGACCATAGGAATTGTCGTTGAATTGGAAATATTAATTTAAAAGTGTCTATTGTCTTCTATACAAATCGTGAAATTATATTTTCGTATTTAATTAAAAAAAAATGGTTGTTGAAATTGGATAGTTTTATGATGCTAAATAGATCAAGTAAAATTTTAAAGGTGAAAAATAATTTTTATTATCCTGCTATGCCATAAGTGTCTTCTCGTCAAGAGAGCATGTCCTGCTAGATATGGATATATATTATTACCTGTCAGGTAAGTCCTGCAGAGTGGATATATATATATATATATATATATATATATATATATATATATATATTATATGTTGTTACTTGTCAGACAAGTCCTACATGGTGAATATGATAACTCTCAATCGTGAGATAAACGATCTTATGGCTGGTAAAGAAGTATGTTATTTTATTATATATAAGTAAGTTAACCAGTTGATTTAAATGTGATTATTCTATTATGGTGATATTTTTGTTGAGGTTTGGATGTTGCCCAGTGTGGCTATATTTTATTGGGAAGGAGATGTTGATAAAAATACTTGATCCTTAAAATGCTTTTATATTACGAAGACGGTACACTGATAAAAATAACTTAGATAGATATTCGTCAACTACTAGCGTTAGGCAGAGTCGGAGTGTGAGATAATTGTGAAACTATTGAGAGCCAAATTGTTATGGATATGCTAGATTGAATTTTTGAGTTTAACTGGTATTTTAGAAAATTCGATTGGGGGCTTTATGTGATTCAGTATTAAACTCGTTATGTTACATGGCTTTGGAGACGTAACTATATGATTTGAGATGTATTTGATTTTTATAGTTTGACACGTATTTAGGTGTTTGAAACATATTTATGTGGGTAAGACGTATTTATGTATTTCGATACGTATTGATGTGGTTGAAAAGTGTTTATGTATTTCGACACATAATTATGTGTTTTGAGACGTATTTAGTTGATTGACATGTATGTATGTGTTTCAAGACGTATTTAGGCGGTTTGGAGCGTATTTATGTGTCCGAAATGTATTTATGTTTTTCGAGATATATTTATACGGTTAAGACGTATTCATGTGTTGGGACGTATTTCATAAAAATCTATTATTTGAGGTTGGATTGTGCTGATCTTGTATGGAAAAGTTTACGGTATTATTAAAATTTTAATGTGGATATTAAAAATGATTATTTTTAATCTCACGGGATAGTCTATAAGGAATTGAGCTATCTGTTGCATAAGATGGTAGTGTGGTGATACGTTGGCTTGAAATGTTGGGAGGAATTGATAAATGTTGGTTATGGGATATGGCAATAGATTTGAAAAGTCATGCCATGTGAGAAAAATCATTGAGGTTGTAGATTTGTTGGAATTGAGATAGACCCAACCCAGTGAGACTACCGTAATATTTTAAAGATATATTGTTATTTATCGATATTTTATCAGAGTAGCATAGTGGAAGCATTTAAAAATATAAGATTCTTTGACAATTAGTCACCTGTGCTAGATATTACCGACCAAAGTGTACCATGTCCGTACATTGTTGGATGTAATGTGGGCCACTGCGAATGAGGATGTTGCGATGTGTGGAATGGATTTTGTTGATTATGAATTGTGGTTGACTTTCGATTATGAGACCCTACATAGAGAACCATTGTTCTAGAATCGAGTGTGACTAACACGATCGTGCGGTGCGTTCTGAATTATTATTGTTTTGAATAAAATTTCGAGGATGAAATTTATTTAAAGGGGGTAGATTGTAATACCTCAAAAATTTATATTTTTTTAAAAAAAATTATTTTATATAAGTCAAATATTTTGGGGACTGTTTTGCGAATTTATGGTATAAATAATATTTAAAAATTTGTTAGAGTTAAATGTTTATTTTAAATTAATTTTTAAAAGTTTGGGACTATTGTGTTATTTAAAATATATTTTTAAGAATTTTGGAGTCTAATTAATATTTTCTTTATTCTCAGAGGGATATTAGTGTAAATAATAATAAAATAATAATATATGAAAATGTGTTGTCTTCAGTATATAAAAAACAACACATATTCATATTCATGCATATATATAATTGATACACGTATATGTATCAATATATATAGTAATAATAATTTAATAACAATAATAAAGAGAAGAGTTAGCAAAAAGAAGGATCGTGAGTTTATAAAGGGAATGATCACCGTTCGGTTATATATATATATATATTTCGGTTTCGGATTTCAGGTAAAATTTCTAACTCTTTTAATATATGTATTTAATTTTCCTATTATGTGATTTATTCTATTATTGTCGTTAAATTCTACCTGTTAAATTTTATGAAATAATTATGACTATGTAAAAATTATATCAATGTGTTTTATTTGTTGCGTTAATTAAATGCACGTATGAGAGGGGTTGGTGTTCTACTGAGCGTTGGCTCACAACCCTACAGTTTTGATTGCAGGGCCGGTGAGGACGAATCGGAGCCGAAAATTATATTAGAATTTCTATTTATAATAATGGTAGTTAGTATTTATCGTTGTAAAAATGAACTCGATAAATCAATAATTAAAATTATTGCCCTAGTTTGTAAAATTTAGTAGATTTTATAAAATAAAATATTGATGATTTAATTTTAGTATAAATTTTTCTTAGGGAAAAATCGCGTGACGGCCCTAGGAACTCGGGCCATTACAAAGTCGATTGGGTTCACAGATGTGTAATATATTTAATAGTTGGCAACTACTGTAACCATATTAATATCACTAAATAGTTGACCATATTAATCTTAGATAAACAAATATTGTATTAATATATGCTAATATTAACAATATAATATATATTGTTAACTATATATATTAATATTGCAGTAGTTGCCAATTGTCGATGTCATCTACCATCATCGACCACTTTGAGAAATATATCGTACATATAATGATATATATTTAAATGTGTGTGTGTGTGTGTGTGTGTGTATATATATATATATATACACAATATAATGATATTAAAATATATTATTTCAACTCTACAAATTGATTTAAGAATTCGATAATTTTAATTATCCTTGTCGCATTATAAAATTTCTTTAATTTTGTGTGAATGATGAATTTTTTTTTATATTCTTTACGATTTTGGTTATAAATAATTAACGGGATTTAGAAGGCAAACTATTTTTATAGAGTTAGAAGCCAATTTAATTATTTTTATTAATTTAGTAGTATTTTCAAATAGATGTTTGATTGGATATGGAAATTGGGTGTATTTTTTGTCCTTTGTAGTATAACTTCAACACATCGATCGTTAGAAAAAAAAAAACTTTAAAATCAATTTTGAGAAAAAAATTTTGGTACATTAAATTCGCGTTAAGAATCGATGGCTCGGTGTTAGTATTAATTCTCCATAGGAGAAATCAAGTGGTGGCCTTGGGAAACCGGGTTGTTACATCGGTGGTGCTGAGATTTACCTCTTAAGTGTCTGAAAGGCTTCTTCATACTCACCGATCCATTCCAAGCTTTTGTTTCCTCGTAGAGTTTTGAAGAAGGATAGGCATTTGCCAATTGCTTGGGAAATAAATCGATTTAATGCCTCTACTCATTCTGTTAGACTTTGTATCTCCTTGATCTTCCTCGGGGACGTTATATTAAGGATTATCTTGACTTGTTACAGGCTTGCTTCAATTACCCTCCTCGTCACTAAGTGATTGGGGAAGTTTTTGGCACCGACCCCAAACACACACTTACTCGGGTTTAGTTTTATCATGTGCTTTCTAAGAACGTTGATGAATCCTTATAGACCAGCCAGGTGATCGTTGGCCACCTTGCTCTTGAACAACATGTCGTCAATGTAGATCTCATCATCTTCTTGTGAAGGTCGACAAAGATCGTGTTTACCAACCTTTGATACGTGACTCCATTGTTTTTCTTTCTGAATGTCATCACCCTGTAACAACATAGGCCTTTGTCGGTAATGAGGTCCATTTTTTGCTTGTCTGTGAGGGACATACTAATCTGATTGTACCCTGAAAAGACATCCAAAAAAGTTATCACCGACTTCAACTAGTCACGGTCGATTCCTATTTTGTTGAACACAGGCAAGTAGATAATTTTGACTGAGTTGTCCCTGTCAACCAGCACTTGTGCCACATTGTAATTCAAAATTTGGACCATGGCCACCAAATTATTAGTATAGGGGCATGTGAACTCCGTGTAGATCCTCATTGGTGAAGATAATGACTTCTATTTTCGTGATAGACCCTTTGGCCACATGGAATACGTAAATCCTGGTCGATATTTGCCTCTTCGCGCATGCACCTTGTGCTCTGACTTAGTCGATCCTCCCGAGCCGAATCCATAATAGATCATATGGATGTCTACTCGAACTTCAGGCCTCTCTTTTTTTTTGTCGAAACATCGATCATCATGTTCTCTTTCAGTGGTGAACCTTCCAGATGTCCCCCTATTACCAGTTACTCGATCTCATTTTTTAAGTCATAGCAATTGTCTATCGTGTGGACGTGATCCCGATAGAAATCACACCAATTGTGTGAGTTGGTTGACTTTCAGCGATTCTTCAAAGGCTTGGCTCATCGACTTTCCTCTTTCCTTTGAAGTCCTTCACTTCTTAGGCTCGGGCTGGGTACACTTTCTCAGCAGCGATAAATTCAGTGAACAAAGAATAGCAGAGGATAGAGTCTTTGGCGGCACGTGAGCCATGTTGTATCATACATTTTCTCACTCCCGCCATTAGAGCCGATGACGCTATTGTATCATTTAGCTCATCTACTTGATCGTATTCATATAGAAACCTCTCAAAGAAAGATTCTAATCTTCATCTCTCATTTACTTTATTGAGATAATGTTTGATGAGTTTTTGGTCCATTTCTTACTGCTCACGAACCTTTGTGCAAAGGCAAGGTCAAAAGATTAAAATGAGTAGAAGATACCTAGATTTAATGCCTTGTAACATTACTTGGACATCCTAGGCCAATTGAAATGCCTGATACCTCACTGAGTCCGATGTGCCACACAGATCCATGTGAGCATGATAAGTATTAAGGTGCTCCATTAGGTCGGAGTTGCCTTGGTACATCCTACTCTGAGACAAGAGTTTGAAGTTTACTGGGACATTATCATGTGATACTTGAGCGGTGAACAACGAAGCATTTATCTTCACGATCTTATATATGTCAGGATCCTTCTTACCAATTTACTCAAGTTTCTTGTTGATGGTGTTAACCTGCTCCCACAACTATTTATCGACTTGCCGGTCAAGATCACCTTGTCGATTTCGTAACCGAGATGTCGAGGAAACTTCTACAGAGATTGGTAAAACATCTCAAGAGATGTTAGGATTCTTGCCTAATGCCTGAGTATGGCATATTCCTCCAAGCAAACTCCTTATTTCGTTTATTCTCTATTCGTGTTGATGGCGCACGTGACCCTAATCGTAAGTGCACACTGGCGCTATCTCTGATAGCAGGGCTTCAGGACTACGCTGGTTGTTCTAACTTTCTCAATTATGTTCATTTCTCTGTTTGTATCCGATTCAGTTCTCGATGGAGATTTGATTTCACTATCTCATTAGCTTTATACCAGTGAAGATCAAACTGTTTATAATCCGCTTCAGAAGTCTCCCCATCCAGAGTATTGCAGATAGAAGAGATGATGGCCTATTTGTTGGTGTGAATAAATGTCATGTTGTGATAAAAAATGAATTAGCACCAAATCAATCGACTAAGAAAGACAAAACTAACAAAAGAGTCAACATTGTCAGACACCTGGATGGAGAAGTTGGGTTGCCGCACGAGAAGATGATTACTGGGCACTTTATGGTTGGGAAGGACTAGCATGCTCTGAAGTTAGCGAAGAGAAAGTTGGGCCCCCGCAAGAAAGCAAAGAAAAAGTCAAAGAATAAATGTATAGCGTTATTCACTCCCTTCTCCCGGATTTTTCAACAATGGTTGAAAATAGTAAAAGTATTTGAAAGAAAAAGCTTTTAACTCGTCGAGGTTTTTGAAATTAAATTTGGGGCAGATTTGTTGACGCACCCCAAATTTTCAATGAAAGAATAGAAAACCTTTTTCGAAAACAAGAGAGGAGTTTTTAAAAACGTTGATTTCCTCACTTAAAGCCAATTTTCATAAAAATGAATTGTCACCAAACATTAAATTTAAATGGTGTGGTAAGACACCAAATTTTTAAGAAAAAAATAATTTAAGAAAAATGGCTTAAGTAGAATTTTGATTTAAAAAAAAACCACAGTTCAACTAAAGACTCATTTAAGAAGGGTTCAGGGGTCAGTTATGTTCGGGGAAGGTGATAGACACCCCAAGACACCAGTCCGAATGTGATATCTTATCCAATTAGGTCCAATAAAAAACAAGGTTGGAATATTTTACTTTATTTTGAATTTATTTATTTTTTTTGTAGAAAAATCTTTTTGGTGTTTCACAAATAAGATGAAACAAGTTTTTGAAAGTTCTATAAAATATTCTCCTAATATGATCTCTTATCAAATATGAAGAAATTTGACAAGAGTGATCCTGGGAGAAAGTTTTTATCTAAGACAATTCAAATGAGTAAATCAATTCTAAAGGATTATGAATCTATATGATGCAATGGAATAGTGATGATGAAATTGAACTAATATAATATGCATTTACTTTGTCTTTGATTAATAGGGATAACATGAAAACTAAATGATCCTGAATTTTATTTAACTATGATTCAACTTAAACTTTTTGAATGGAAAAGAATGAATATAATTATGCAATTGCAAATTTTTTTTATGCACTAACGAGCTACATGCATTAATGAACCAACATTCTTATGAAATGAGTTTTACTTAAACTAAAAAAAACATGATACAACATGTGATGTATAAATGAATCTAATGTAACATGTTTTATTGAATGGAAATAGATCATAACTAGAATGGTTTACGTATATGTCTTAGATGTCCTAAATACCAATGCCCTAAATGAATAAACAACTATATAATATTAGAATAATGTGACGTGACTTATCTATATGACATGTTGAATGTCGTGTCACACATGTTGAATGTTGTGATTAATGATAGGAATGAAAATATAAATAAAAGTGATACAAGATGTACAAAAATGTGCTTATACAAATGACATAAATGGTATTAAAATACGTACTAAAATGACCTAAAATACTACGTGCCTAACTTAGCAAATGAAATACAAATGAAATATCTTGAAATGCACTTTTCCTATTTTTATCGATATGCTCACTTGGATTAACGAAATCATCATGACATTTTTTCCAATTCCATGGAATGAGAATCAAGAAATGTCATGGAAATGGATTCTCGCCAAAATAATTCTCAGCCAAAACTCATGTCTGTTTTAACGAAATAATGTACCGAGGGAAGCAATTCCCTAAATCGACCATTTATGAATTTTGCTCCTTTTGAAAAATCAAAACGGGGACATAAAATTACTCACTTAGCTTGTCAAAATCATTGAACCCGCCACAAGGCTTAACAAGAGCAATTTTACCGAAAACCACTTTATTTTTACTTTTTCGAAGCCAAAATTTTGGCAAGGTAACAACTTATTTTTCAATTTTTTCAAATTTAAATGGATACAATAACAATTTATTTTTTAGAATTTTTTTAAAATTTAAACAAACGGACATAATAATGACATAAAATAATTGCAATAAAGTCAACGACGAGAATTCAAATGTGGAAACGAAAAGAATAATTCTCATCTAACTCTCAGAGACTAAGCTTATCACAGTGTTTTCATTGTATCATTGGATATATACAACACTCAAATAACTGGAATTAAAATGCAAAAAAAATAAATACGAAATGTAAAGACAATAAGTAAAGAACTAGGTCTAGAATATAGAAATCTCGAAACTGAAATATTCCTAACCATTGGTTGCCACTGTCACAATATAAGGTCTAGATGTAAGTACAATAATCCCAGTGCCATATTTTCGTATCATGTTTTTAAGCAAAACAAAGAGAAACATCCAAAAAAGGGTCAATTGGGGTAGGAGAGATTAATAAGAAATGTAAAGGAAAAAATTGATTATACCTAGCCCGGGATTGGATGGATTTCTCCTTTGGAATGATCTTCAAAGAATTTATTCATGATTTAGGACCAAGAATGCACCAGAAGAGAGATTCAACACTCCAAGAGGAGAAATTTTCGGGATCCTTCAACCAAAAATCCCATGGGCTATTTGACGCACCCCGGAAAAAGAGTGAGAAACATGATAACCACCTTATGGTATTTGTTATGTTAATCCCATTTCCTTTGAAAATAGAATTATACTCTTTTAAATGCTTTTTGATAAGCTTAATTTTTTAAAATCCTTTTAAAACAAGTTGAAGGGATTTCTAGGCATAGCTTTTGAAAACATTTTATTTGGGTTGAATTTTATTAAAAAAAAAAAGGTTTTAAAGGGTGTGCTAGGTCACCGAATTTTTTTATGTAAAAACATTTATTTAAAATAATCCAAATTTTGACTAAAAAATGCATGTCATAACCAAAGTATTCTTTTTTAAAGTTTGGAGGTCAATTATGTTCGGGAAAAGTGTTAGACACTCCAAGATACCCGTTCAAAAATGGTACCTAATGTTGAAATATTTTTTAAATTAAACTAAGTCCAAGTGATATTCGGTTGGTTGGTCAACATAATCTTTTGCCCTTATCCATTTTTATTTATGCAAATGAAGTAAAGCTAATAAACAAATAAATGGAAAAAGAACAAGTAAATAAAATACAAAATTTTCCCTTTGTTAGACCACCTATCGAATATAGGTGAATCGACAATGTTAGTCCCCTAGTTTTTTTTAAATTTTATTTTAGCTTAAGTTATGATGACGAAATTTATGTAAGAAAAATGAAGACAAATAAAATTTTAAAATAAAAGACCTTTCCTTTAAGAAGAAAAGAAGGATGTTTCATTTGTTAAGAAAACAATTAAAGACTAATTATAAAAATAAAAAATAAAAAGTTTTTGTTGGTTTTCTTTATGAAGAAAATGACTTTTAGAAAAAAGATTTATTAAAAACACATTAAAAAGATTTATTAAAAACACATTAAAACATTTGGTTTTTGTGATGAAAAGAAAGTATGGGTTTGACTTTTATGAATAAACTTAAGACATTTTATTTAGATTTTCCTTATGAAGGAAAAACATTTCTAAGTAAAAGAAAGATAAAAACAAGAGTTTGTTTTCTTATGAAGAAAATAAACTTTAACATGACATGTTTAGGCTTTCTAATATATATTAAAGTAAAAGTTTTTATTTTCTTATAAAGAAGATTCATTTTTTAGGGTAAATAAAAAATCTATATGAATTTTTTTTTTAAGAAAAGGTATTTTTTAAAATAGTAAAAACACCTTCAATATTTAAAGAACATATTTTTGGTTTTATTTTTTATGAAGAAATATATTTTTTAGAAACAAAATATTTTTTGGATTTCTTTAAAATGAAGACAGAAGAAAAGAATATTGAAATTTTATTCAGAACTTTTTTTATAGAATTTTTTTTTTTTTTTTTTACTAAATGGAGAAAAACATTTGAAAAAACTCTCTCTTATGGAAAGACTTTTAAAGTAGAAAAATAACATTTTTTAATGGTTTCTTTTGTTTTGAAAGAAAAAACAAAGAAACTTAGGCCCCGTTTGGTTAGTGTTTCCATTCCAACCCAACCCAACTGTTGTTAACAAAATTGTGTTCTGTCCTGTTTTAATATTACTCACAAGTGTACGAATCAATTGTAGTCCATATTGAAAGAAGCGAGATTGATCCCACGAGAATTGGTTATAGGAAACTTAATTTATCCAATTTAATTTAATTATAATCTAGTCCAAGATGATGTTGATTTTGTGATTAAGAAATAGAGAATTAGATAAACAATAAAATGACCAATTTAGTTTGATTTAAGATGTAAAAATACTAAGATTTTAGAATTCACGGATATATAATTAATTAATTCTTATTTTTGTGTTGACTCCAATTTTTTAGTGAAAGTTTTAAATGTCAAGTTGGTTTTTATTTGTATTGAAAATATAATTTCTTAAATATTATATGTATATAAATTAATGGAAAACATATAATCAACATATATTATTTATTTTACAATACAAATCCAATCAATTAAATAATTCATAACAATCAATAATATATGATATTAAAGATGAAATCATTTATTTAATTGAAGCAAAAATCATAAACATTAATTACAAATTATTTGAAATCAACACAATATAACAACTTAATTAATTACATATGGTTTCATCCTTAATCTTATTAAAAGAAAATTAGAAACTCATATTAAAAGAAAACAAAACCTTAATATTGAAGGTTGACATCCTTCATGAATTTATCTCCTCCAAAATTATCTATCTCTATTGCTCCCAAACCCAATCCATATTTATAGGCAAACTAAAGATTCTTGGGGGGGTAAAATAGACAATAATTCGGAGCAAGTAGAATGGAAAAGCTATTTTAAACAGTTGTCAAAACTTTAAGGGGGTAGAAATATAAAAGGAGCAAAAGGATAGGGTGGCTGCTGTCACATTGCTTTTAAAAATTCAGAAGCTGCGATTTCGGCTTGGCTCTTATCACTGTAGCGGCTGACTCACGGCTCGGCGGCTCTTGCAGGATTCTTCTTCTGTCGGCTTTTGTTCGGCTTGTCATAACTTGCTCGTTTTTTATTTGATTCACTTCAAATCAATGCCATTTTGTTCGTTTTTAAAAAATATACAAAACCATATAAAATAAATCAACTTTTTATATATTTAAGAGATCAATTAATTCATTCTGGTTTATTTGGTTTTGCTTGGTTTTTGTTCGGCTTTCCGTAGTTTATTTGTTTTAACTCCGATTTGTCTCATCTTAAAATCGTTTTGACCCATTTTTATAAACAAACATAAATAATAAAAATAAATCTATTTATAATTATTTATACTATTTGAATGATTAACAAATCTAAGTTTAAAGGTATAAAATCGCACAAAATGAGATGCGATCACCAACCCAACCAAAAAATTCTGGGATTGATTTTTGGAAACGCGTTTGGCAACACAAACTCAACCCAACCCAAGAAATGATAATTGATTCTCAAAATCCTAGGGAAATGAGAAACAAAAAAAACTGGTTTTTTTTTTTTGCCCAAAAAACTCAACCCAACCAAAGGACACGTTTGGAAATTTTTTTATTGTTAATGAGACCCCTGTTCAACTTCTGTTAGCTCAAAGCAAGAGTTTTTTTTTCTTTTTTCCCTTCCTTCGTCTTCATCTTCGTCCTTATTGATCCTAAAGATTTTGATTCAGTGATGAAAATGATCATAAAGATATGGTGACAATGCTAAAGATGATAACAAAGATGATGGAAGATTAAGAGTTTGAAAAAATTGAAGAACCTAGGGAAACTAATTCAGGTTAAATTTTAACTCTTAATATATCCCAGTTAGGATCACACACGACACAAAATATTTTTCAAAATTATGTGTGTTTTTATAGGATCCTAATTAGTTAAATTATTTGCTTCTATGTGTAATTAAAAAAGAAATAAAGATAATTGATTAAAATTTAATTTAAGATTTTAGTGGAGCTAACCGAGAAAAGAAATCGGTTAAATGGGTAAAAATGTCGAAGAAAATGAATTAAAATCGGATTAAGGAGAGATGTTTGAGGGACTTGATTGCCTATTTTAAGAGACATTTTAAGTGAATTATATCAAGAATGAATCATTATAATATACAGGGTCTATTGGTGTAATTAAATATCATAATTTATGAGAACTAGTCGTTGAAGGGTTTGTTTTATTCCCTTATAAGTAAATCTGCGTTTTTGAGGTTTTTTTTTTAAAAAAGAAAGATAATCCCAATAATTCTGAGTTATTTAGCTCTCCTGTTTTCTAAGAGTAATCATACTGAGTACATTGTGAGATCTTTCTTGAGATTTATTCTTGAGAAACATTTGTTGTGGATTATTACTACTACTGATCTGAAATATCATTACTATTCTAATCATTATTCTTTTGGTGGAATCCTGGTGAGATCATTCCAAATTAGTTACTATTAATTGTTGCTTGATTCTATTATTTATTATTTGAAATTTGATCTTTGAAATTATTTTTCAGATTTTTTATTGAAAATTATTTTTGAAATAATTTCTTGAGAAAATCTAACTACGTGCTTAACTGCTTACTATCCATCTTTATTTGAAATCAGATTTTGAAATTCTCATTTTTCTATCACTAGTATCAGGACATTAATTGAGTTTGAATTTATCTGGGGTGGTAGAAGCTCCGAGTGGGAAAATCACTTATCAATTGTTTGTAATTGGTGAGTTGATTGTCGGATTAGATACTATTGGGAGTGTGTAATCAAGGGTAGCTGGTTTCAATCTTTTTTGGTAAAGAGATTGAGATTTTGATATTTGCCTAGAGTATAAAAAGATTAGGTTTTAATTCTTCCTTTATAGAATTGTGAGTGAATTGTAACAGTTCAATCTTGACTGGGTAAAAGGATATTTAGAGCATGTTTGTGTAAGATTTAATTCTTGAGGCTAAGGTATAAAAAGAATTAGATCGTGATTCTCCTTGTAATAAAATTAGGTTAATCTTTCGTCTGGTAAAAAGATAGAGGTTATTCCTTAGCCTGTGAAAATGAATTGTAAAGATTGATTCTGAGTCTGTGAAAAGAATCATTATGAGGGTTTGGTTCCTACCTTTAATGGGATTTTGAGTTTAGTGGGTGCGACTCTCCGTGGAGCTCGGGGGACTGGATTAACCAAGAGTAACTGGTGAACTAGTATAAATTTCCATGTGATGCATTATTTATATTGTTTATATTTTGTTGTTTGGGTGTGCACTTAGTTGATAATACATATCCGCTGCTATAAAGATAATAATTAATTTTAGGATAAAATTAATTGTTTGATTTTTGAAGTATTATATTTTGATAATTTTTAATACTACCTAATGTACCTCCCTCTTGGGTAGCTCATTGGGCCAACAATTGGCATCAGAGCTGGTTCAGCTCGACACATTTAGCTAACAAAGATCACATGGCGCACATAATAGGTACACTAGCTGAGGGGCAGTCTATGCATAGACCACTGTTGTTTGCAGGTGAAAATTATTCTTTCTAAAAGACAGAATGATAGCCTTCCTTCAGGCCACAAATTATGATGTGTGGTTAACAATCGAGGATGGTCCGTTTATTCCAATGAAAAACGAAGTTAAGAAGAAGAAAGAGCAGCTAACTGCTTCTGATAAGCAGAAACTTTCTATGAACTCTCAAGATATTAATATTTTATTTTGTTCTTTGGATGCTAATGAATACTCAAGAGTTTCATGTTGTAAATTTGCAAAGGAGATGTGGGACAAGTTACAAGTTACCCACGAAGGGACAAGTCAAGTGAAGCAATCGAAAATCAACGCTATTATGAGGAAGTTCGAATTGTTCAGAATGGAAGAAACTGAATCGATTCAAGAGATGTATACTTATTTCAACAACATTTGCAACAACTTGAGTGAACTTGGAAATCTATACTCCATGGAGGATAGAGTTCAAAAGGTCTTAAGATCTTTGACAAAAGTATGGGAGTCGAAGGTGACAACAATTGAGGAAGCTAAGGATCTTAACAAATAAGAAATTGATGATCTCATAGGCAACTTGATGACTCGTGAAACGACGATTAAAGGATATAAGGATGACACCGAAAATAGAAAGATAAAATCCTTGACGCTAAAGGCTTAGAAAATTAAAGAAGATGATGACAATGATGATGAAAGTTTTGACAGTGAGCAAGAGAAAGACATGGCGCTTCTCACAAAGAATTTTAGAAGAATGACTCGGTGTATATTCTGTGGGAGAACAAACTACCACATGAACAATGTGGAATGCTACAATTATCACAATACCGATCACTTTTAAACTGATTGTCCCAAACTGAAGAAGGATAAAGAAAATGAGAAGAAGAAATGAAAGAAGAGCAAGAAGAAGTCTATGAAGGTTACTTGGGATGATACTGAATCAAGTAGCTCTGAAAAATCAAAAAGTGAAGAAATGTTCATGTTTGCATTGATGGCCACTGGTGGTGAGGTAACAAAATGTTCAAGTTCTTATCCTTTAGATTTTGATGAATTATTTGATGTTTATTAAGAACTTTTGCATGATTATAAAAACCAGGGTTCTAAAATAAATTTCCTTCAAAGTACAATTAATACATTAAACAAGCAAGTAATGGACTACGAATCTGAAAACACGAATTGAAATCCAAGATGTCATATTTACATTCAATTGTCCTCAAATTCATTAGCGGTGAGAATAACTTGAAAATGATTTTGGGAAGTTCACGTGGTATTGATAAAGTCGATATTGGATTCAGAAAAATCTTAAACAAAAACGTTTTCAAAAATTCGTTTCTGAAACCAAGGATTTTGTTAGATGTTTTAAATGTGATATTGTGAAGCATACTATTTGTAAATGTTTTGCTAAAATATCTAACTCTAGACAAGTTTGGGTTCCAAAAGGAACTAAAATTGTCCCGACTAACAAGTTCGGATCCACGTAGACTGGGTACTACTTGAGAATTATTTGAGGTGTTCCTTGCAGGTTATTCTAAAAGTATCAATAGGTAAGGATAAATAGTTCTTAGATAGCGGTTGTTCTCGACACATGACGGGAGATAAATCAAAATTCACATCTTTAACACCTAAGGATGGAGGTCATGTGACTTTTGGAGATAACACAAAGGGTAAAATTATTGGTATAGGTAATATCGGTAATGGTACTACTATTATTAAAGATGTGTTACTAGTTGATAAACTCAAACATAACTTCCTTAGTATTAATCAATTATGTGACAAGGGTTATAATGTGATATTTGATCATGATAAATGGATCATTAAGAATAGTCATGATAGTAGTATCTTGTTAGTTGTATAATGTTTTAAGAATGTTTATACATACTCATTTGATGATTTTACTTCTCAAAATTTATCTTGTTTAAATGCTTTATCTGAAAATAGTTGGTTATGACATATGAGGCTTGAGCATGCTAGTATAAAGCTAATTTCTAAATTATCTAAGAAGAGTCTCATACATGGCCTACCTAATTTGCAATTTGTGAAAGATAAAGTATATGATGCATGTCAATTAGGTAAGCAGTCTAAATTATAATTTAAAAAAAATATGCACACGTCCACGTCTAGATGTCTTGAATTGTTGCATCTTAATTTATTTGGACCAAATTCTGTTGCTAGTCTTGGTGATAAGTTTTATGCCTTCGTAATAGTTGATGATTATTCTAGACTTACCTGGGTATTTTTCCTTGTTAAGAAAAGTGAAGTTGCTTCTGTATTTGCTAAATTTTGTAAACATGTTAAAAATGAGAAGCAATATTCTATTATTAATATTTGTAGTGACAGAGGAAGAGAGTTTAAGAATAATGATGTTATCAGTTACTGTGATGAGCATGGTTATGCTCATAACTTTTCTACACTAAGATCAGCACAACAAAGTGGTATAATGGAAAGGAAGAACATGACGCTTCAAGAAATGGCCAGAACAATACTTAGTGAAAATTGCTTACCAACCTACTTCTGGGCTGAAGTAGTAAATACAACTTGCCATGTGGTGAATCGAGTATCGATTCGTAGAGGGTTTAACAAAATCTCATATGAAATTTGGAATGGTAAGACTCCTAACATTTGCTATTTTAAAGTATTTGGGTGTAAATGCTTCATTCTGAATAACAAGGATAATCTAGGTAAATTTGATGCTAAAATTGATTATGAGATTTTCCTTGGATATGCTACTAACAGTAAAGCTTATTGAGTTTACAATATACGTACGTTAATATTGTATTTGAGGAAGCTGACCCATTTTTGTCGAGGAAGGTTTTGGATGATGATGATGTAGATATTTCAAATAACCAAAACCAAGGTAAAAATGTGGCTAAGGAGTCTCAAAAAGAGAAGGAGGCAAAGGAAAAGGATTCGACGTTACCACGAGTTATAAAGACAGTACTGAGACATTCGGTAAAAGACATTATTGGTAATTTCGAAAGAGGTGTAAGTACTCGTTCCTCTATTAGAAATATAATTACTCTAGCTTTCTTATCTCAAACTGAGTCTAAAAATGTAAATGAGGTGCTAACTGATAAATCTTGAATCTTCGTAATGTAAGATGAGTTAGTTCAATTTGAGCGGAACAAAGTATGGTGTCTTATTCCGAGACCGAATTTTTATCTTGTTATTGGTACCAAATGGGTTTTTCGAAATAAAAAAAAGATGAGTCTGGTATGGTAATTAGAAACAAAGCAAGATTAGTAGCACATGCTATAATCAAGAATAAGGAATTGATTATGATGAAACCTATGCTCCCGTGGCTAGATCAGAAGCTATTAAAATGCTACTCTCTTTTGCATGCTCACGTAATTTTAAGCTATATCAAATGGATATTAAGAGTGCATTTCTAAATGGCTTTCTAGTGGAAGAAGGGAACAGCCTCCGGAATTTGAAAGTGATAAATTTTTCAATTATGTATTTAAACTTCGTAAGGTTTTATATGGACTTAAACAAGCTCCTAGAGCTTGGTAAGAGAGATTTAGCCGATATTTGATCGAAAAATATTTTCGAAGTGGTATTGTGATATAACACTATTTGTTAAGCAAACTGACTCTGATATCTTATTAGTACAAGTTTATGTTAATGATATTATTTTTAGATCTACTAATAAGGATCTTTGCCAAGAGTCTACTAAGATAATGTAGGTCGAATTTGAAATGAGCATGATGAGAGAGCTGAATTTTTTTCTTGGGTTGCAAATTAAGCAAACCAAATAGGGGATATTCATAAACCAAGCTAAATACACTATGGAACTGTTAAAGAAATATGACTTGGATGGTGCTAAAGAATACAAAACTCCCATGACAACGGCTACAAAAATAAACAAAGATGATATGGGTAAAAGTGTTAATGAAAAAATATATCGAGGTATTATTGGTAGCCTGTTATACTTAACTGTTGTAGACCTGATATCATATATAGTGTTTGTTTATGTGCTAGATTTCAGTCTTATCCTAAAGAATCGCACTTGACTGCGGTTAAGCAAATTTTTCAATATTTAAAGGGAACGACTAACCTAGGATTATGGTATCCTAGGGAGAGTGATTTTAAATTAATAAATTACTCCGACGCTGATTTTGCCGGTTACAAAGTTGAGCAAAAAAACACAAGTGGGTTAAGTCATTTGTTAGGACATGCCTTGGTTTCTTGGTTAAGTAAGAAACAAAATTCGATAGCCTTATCCACTACTAAGGCTGAGTATATGGCAGCTGGTAACTGTTGTGCTCAAATTTTATATATTAAGCAACAATTAAATGATTTTGGAATCTGTATGGAGGAGGTCCCAATTTATTGTGATAATAAAAATGATATTTGTCTAAGTAAGAATCCTACACAGCACTCACGAACTAAGCACATAGAGATTAGACATCACTTTATTCGTGATCAAATTCAGAAAAGGGACATTGTTATTGAATATATTGATACATCCAACCAGCTAGTTGATATTTTTACCAAACCATTAGCGGAAGTTCAGTTTGTGAAAATCATTCGCGATTTAGGTATAGCTAGGCATAACAATGTATGCCTAGAATAGTGTTTCTTTGTAGGTTTTCTTCTTCATTTTTTTAGATGACTAAGGGGGAGAATTAGTTGATATTTTAATGAATATCTTAAGGGAGAGTTTATTATATATTGAAATTTGTTCTTTGTTGAAAATTTTATGATTATCTTCATTACTTTGTTTTAACGAGTTAAAGAACCCATCCTCGGATTTAGGGGGAGTCAAGTTACATTTTTGTTTTGAAGAAAATATAAAAGTTAATTGTTATCATAAAAAAAGGAGAGATTCTTAATCCTAAAATTTTGATGAATAATTAAATGCTGATATTTTTTTATGGAACTAACGATTTTATTAAGTGTTTCAGTTTATTAGTTCTACTGATGAAAATGATCATGAAGATATTGTGACAATATTAAAGATGATGATAAAAATGATGGAAGATTAAGAGTTTGAAGAAATTGAAGAATTTAGGAAAAACAACTCAGGTTGAATTTTAACTCTTAATGTATCCCAGTTAGGATCACACACGACACAATATGTTTTTCAAAATTATGCGTGTTTTTATAGGATCCTAATTAGTTAAATTATTTGCTCCTATGTGTAATTAAAAAAGAAATAAAGATAATTGATTAAAATTGAATTTAAGATTTTAGTGGAACTAACTGAGAAAAGAAATCGATTAAATGGGTGAAAATGTCAAAGAAAATGAATTAAAATTGGATTAAGGAAAGATGTTCCAACTTGAGCAGTCGACTGGTTGGTCGACAGATACTTAAAAGAAAAAGTTGTTGGATCGTTCGGTCGACAGGTAAGTTGACCTATGGCCAAAAGATGAAGTCTCTGAATCTTTCAGTCGACATGTGAGTCGACTTGTGTAACTCTCAGAATTGTGCGGTCGACAGATGAAGTATGGGCGGTCGACCAATAGGCGAAGAATTTTTGGCTTGGCTACTTCTTGAATCAGACGGTCGACATATGGGCCTTGGTCGGTTGACAGATGGATCTATTTCAAGATTTATGAAATTTTGGATTTTATTCAAATAATAGTCGTTACTAGCCATTTATGGTTAAGATATGTGAGATATCTTAGGGATCTAATATATTTTGAGTTATTTAATTAATATTTAAATATCCCTATAGATATGGTTCAAGTATTTTTGATATTTCTCAATGTGGTACATGCAATTCTTTCTATCTTATCTAATTGGGAACTAGCTATTGAAGGGCTTGTTTTATTCCCTTATAAGTAAACCTGCGTTTTTTAGGTTTAAAAAAAAAAGATAATCCCAATCATTCTGAGTAATTCAACTCTCATGCTTTCTAAGAGTAATTATACTGAGTGCATTGTGTGATCTTTCTTGAGATTTGTTCTTGAGAAACATTTGTTGTGGATTGTTGCTACTACCGATCTGAATTGTCATTGCTATTCTAATAATTATTCTTTCGGTAGAATCCTGATGAGATCATTCCAAATTACTTACTATTAATTGTTGCTTGATTCTATTATTTATTAATTGGAATTTGATATTTGAAATTGTTTTCCAGATTTTTTATTGAAAATTATTTTTGAAACAATTTCTTGAGAAAATCTAATTACGTGCTTAACTGCTTGCTACTCATCTTTATTTAAAATCATATTTTGAAATTCTCATTCTTCTATTACCAGTATCAGGACATTAATTGAGTTTGAATTTATCTGGGGTGGTAGAAGCTCCGAGTGGGAAAATCAGTTATCAATTGTTTGTAATTGGTGAGTTGAGTGTTAGATTAGGTATTACTGGGAGTGTCTAATCAAGGATAACTGGTTTCAATCTCTTCCGATAAAGAGATTGAGGTCTTGATCTTTGCCTAGAGTATAAAAAGATTAGGTTTTAATTCATCCTTTATAGAATTGTGAGTGAATTGTAACGGTTCAATCCTTATCGGGTAAAATGATATTTGGAGCATGTTTGTGTGAGGTTTAATTCTTGAGCCTAAGGTATAAAAAGAATTAGGGTGTGATTTTCCTTATAATAGAATTAGGTTAATCTTTCACTTGGTAAAAAGATAGATTTTATTCCTTAGTCTGTGAAAAGAAATTGTAAAGGTTGATTCTGAGCCTGTGAAAAGAATCATGGTTAGGATTTGGTTCCTACCTTTAAAGAGATCTTGAGTTTAGTGGGTGTGACTCTCCGTGGAGCTTGGAGGACTGGATTAACAAAGAGTAGCTTGGTGAACCAGTATAAATTTCTATGTATTGCATTATTTATATTGTTTATATTTTATTCTTTGGGTGTGCATCTAGTTGATAACACATATCCGTTACTATAAAGATAATAATTAGTTTTAGGATAAAATTAATTGTTTGATTTTTGAAGTGTTATATTCGGATAATTTTTAATACTACCCAATTCATCCTCTCTTGGGTAGCTCACTAGGCCAACAATCCTCGCCTCCTAGTCCGTGTGTCTTCGTCTTCATCCTCGCCTCCACTTCTTCTTCCAATCGTCTTCGTAATCATTTTTCCTCCTCCTCTTGTCGCTGTCGTCTTCCTTATTCGTCGTCTTGCTTCTTCCTCGTCTTGCTTCCTCAGTTCTTGAATCGATTTCGATTTTCAATTTCGAAATCTAAATCGAAATCAATTTTCGAAATCGATTTCTATTTCTATTTTGATTTTTTATTTCGAAATCGATTTCTCTTTTCTATTTCGATTTCAAAATAAAATCGATTTTCGATTTCGATTTCGCTTTTTGATTTCGATTTCATTATGAAATTGAAAATCGATTTCGATTTTCGATTTCAAAATCAATTTTTCTTTCGATTTCATCACTGATTTCATCACGAATAGATTTAGGGTTTGATTATTGATTTTGGTTTAGGGTTCGTTCTTAATTTTGGTTTAGGGTTGGTTCTTGATTTGAGGGTTTGATTGAATTTCATGAAATCAATTCTAGGGTTGGTTCTTAATTTGAGAATTTTAGTTGAATTTGGGGGTTTGGTTGAATCAATTCTAGGGTTAGTTCATGAAATCAATTCTAGGATAATATCGTTTCCAAATGTGGTTCTGTTCCAATACAAAAAAAAAAAAAAAATGTCGTCACCAAACGCAATTCTGTTCTCAGTAGGAAACAGAATTCTCAACCCAACTCAACCCAATCCAACCCATCCCAGTTGGGTTGAGAAAAGTGGGAACACTAACCAATCGCCACCATAGTTTTCCTATTTCTTAAGCAATATGAAAAAAAAAAAAAAAAACACTTTCTTATTTGTTAAATAGATGAGATGTATATATTTTTTTGTTAAAATAACATTAACTAAAACCACTTGGGGAAGGATTTTCCTTAACCCACCATTTTAGGTTTTTCTCAAATATGGAAAACTGAGAAATGGGGTTTATGGAAAATCCTCCCTTAAAATTTCTTAGTTTAGGCCAAGTTTTCTTCTTAAATATATATGTGTGTGTGTGTTTGTGTAAAATAACTTTATACATATGTGTGTGTGCGTGTGTGCGCGCTCGCATGTGTGCGTATGTGCGTGTGCGCGCGCACACGTGTAGCGAAAGAAAGAAAAATGTGAGAAATTTGAAGCGTGGAAAGACACGGAACATAAAATATAAATGATAGAAATTTAAATAAGAAAATGTAAATAACTAAAAATAAAGTGCATAAAATATAAAGTGTGGAAAGACGCACACCGAAAAAGTAAATTACTGAAAAGTAAAGTGCGGGAAAGTAAGTAACGGTAAATAAATACGAAAAATAAACCTTTTTTTTTTAGTGTTCTCATGGGAATGACCTTTTAGGTTATGACCGATTTTATTTTCCTCCTTCAGATAGGCAAAAAAGAAAAAAAATGACGTTTTGAGGGGGTTTAGAAAACTTACCTTTCTAATGGAGGAAGTCCTTCCACCTTTGAAGTTTCCTTTCTTCTTTTTCTTCTCCTTCTTCATCTTTCTTTCTTTTTTCGTCGAGATTTTTTTTCTTTTTATAAAAATCTAATGAGAGAGTATTTTAGAGAGAGAAAGAGAGTTTTGACAATTTAGTTTAAGTGTATGAGTCAAAACAAAGGAATGAGCAAATGAAAAGGTGGGGCTTAGACACGAGGCAACCATTTTCCCGCACTCACCAGGTGCGCACCTTGGTGAGTGTTCAGGGCCTCTAGAAACGGTAGTTATTGTCCTTTGATGGACAACTACGCCCTATTTCGTGTTTTAGTGCATTTTAGTTCCTTAGATTGGGAATTGAGTGATTGACTTTCAATTTCAACTTCCTTAAGTCTTTTCATTCAAGGAAATGACTTGAGAGACTCCCAATATGACTATTAACACTCCAATTTCGAATCCCAATGCTCCGTCTTATTCCCCGATGTTGTACATGAGGTGAATTTAGTGCTATGAGCATTTTTATCAATATAATATATATATATATATATATATATATATATATATATATATATATATATTTGGATTTTGCATGAAATTAAAATGCTAAACATCAAATTAAACTATCCAATTAAAGATTGGAATGTTTAATTTCGAAAATTAACATTCAATTGGTTGTCAATTTGATGAAACTGACGAAAAATTATAATTATTGGGCCAAAATAAAAAGTAAGTGTAATTGGTACAATTTCTTAAAATTAAAGGGTAGAATCCAAAATTCAAATTTGTATGAACATCAAGACCAATAGATAGTTTTTATACATCATAAATATTTTGAATGCCACAAATGCTTTCGTTTGTAGAATTTCTCCTACATTTATTGTAAGACCTCGATTTAACACGTACGTCATTTCAGTTGCATTTTAGAGCAATTGGAAAAAATATGGGGTAGAATTGAATTAATTATTATCCGAATTAAAAGTTTAGGGGGCGAATTGTAAATTTGTATACATTAAATCCAACCTTTAGGATTCAAATTGTCTTTCAATTGATACCATTTAAACTTTTAGGGGTGAAATTACAATTTGAAGAAAACTATAAATGGTGAATTGGGCTAAAATAAGGAATTAAAGAAATTTGTGGGAGAAAAGAGTAATTAGAATAAAAGATTTTTATATAAGTATATATATATATATATATATATATATATATATATATATATATATATATATATATACGGATACGGTGTGGATGCCAAGAGAACAACCGAAGACGGAGAGAGGAATGATCAAGATCCATTGACGTGGCAAGCTAGGAATAAACCGATCCATTTGAAACATGCAATCGTGATCTTTAATGGAAGAAGAAATAAAGAGCAGAAACAGAGGAGAGAGAGAGGGGAGAACCGGCGGTGAGGAAGGTGATCGACGGTAACGTAGAGGCAGTCGGCGTGGCGGTGTGGCGTTGTTGTTCGTCGATGGTGAGCGTTCGGTGGCCGTTGTGGTCGCCGTTATGCGTGTGAGATCGTGTAGGTGTCGTCGTCAATTTCAGGAGAGAGAGAAGGTGGTTCGGCCGGTGGGGTCGTTCGTCGACGGCGTGGTGGTATGTGCGCTCTGTTCGTCGTGCGCGCGTGTGTGTCCAGTGTTCAGACGATCATCGGTGTGGGTATGTGATTCCGTGCTAGTTGAAGCAGAGCAGAAACGAAAACAGCAGACGGTGTGATCGTTGTGGAGTGGTCTGTTTCGTTCCGTTCAAGGACTGGTGAGTGTGTGTGTGTTTTGTGTTGTTGTTCGGCGCATGGGTGTTCCTCCGGCGGTGACGGTGTGTGTTGTGTGTGGGTACTCGGTGTGTGGGTGTGGGGGTTGTGTGTGGGATCTGTGATCAGGTGGGTATGAGTGTTCAGTTGTGGAAGTGTCGGTGGTGGTTGTTGATCGGTGGTGCTGTTGTGCAGAACCGGCGGTGAGGATCGGCGAAGGGTGGGAAGTCGCTGGCGGTTGACGACAGTAGAGAGAGAGAAAGAGGAGTAGGGCGGCTGAACTGAAACAGAACCGAGAAAGAAAGAAAAAGGAAGAAATAAGAACAGAGAAAAAAAAAATTACACAAACCCCCCAATAAAAATCCAAAAATCTATCTCGCGGCCGACGGACGATTCGGGGCAGGTAAAAATTCTAAATCGATTACCATTGTTGTTAAATTGAATTATTAGCAAACAGGATTATAATTTGAAATCGTTAATTCTAATAATTTTTGTCATCGTCCATACTAACAAATGCGTACTGTAGTTATTAACGAAATGAAATTTACCGAATAACAATTTTTTATAATAAAAAGTAGGTACGTGAAAAATTACGGAATTTAGGGCCTGCATTGCATGATTCGGTTATTTACATAAAATATTAATTTAGGCCCTGTCATTATTAGGCTCGCAGACATTGGAATATCGGTAGAAGAAAGAAAGTAAAAACTGTTCAGAACGGATAGCCAGGTGAGTGTACTGTCTTCTTACCAAACTATTTTTCTATGTATATATCTGATGAAATATGTATTTACTGAAACTGTATGAATTTATAAATGATATGGATCAAGCCGGATTTTGATAAGTTGCTAAACTGGATTTTCGGAAGATTTCGGTGGTTTTCGAAATGAAATCGAAAATGAATTTTTGCTAGATTTGGTGAAATCGGACGGTGTTTTTAAAAGAGAATAAAAAACATCTGTTTTTCTAAAAAATGCTTGGTTTTCTAAAGGTAAATGATGAAAAAGGGGTTTGATAAAATCAAACGTTTTCTTTTAAAGAAATGGGGAAATATGATTTTTTGATTTAAAGTTGGTTTTAAGGAAAAGAGATAGACGTGAAAATTTGATGAGGTTAAGTAGACGATATTTATTGAGTTGTGATTCGATGATGCTGTATTTGATTTGACGATACTATAGTATTTATCTGTTTCGGTAGAGTGAGGTTATCCGCTTCGGCGGAGTGATGTTTATCTGCTTCGGCAGAGTGATGTTAGACGCTTATACTGTGCAATGATTATCCGCTTCGGCGGAATGATGGGTGTTCGTAGGAAGGCATATCCTACGGATGGTACGGTACCGTTGCAAACTCCCGATCGTGAGGTTAAAACGATCATCAGGGCTGGCCAGCGTGTGTGTGTTTGAGAGGATGTTTTGAGATGTGGTATTTTGATTATACTGGGTGATTTATTATTTATTATGGTGATTGGCGTGATTCTTATATTAAATGATTTAGCATGGAACTTATATATAGTGTTTTATTCCCACGGCTAATATTATGAAAACTTTTGCGAGCTACGTAATGTTTACATATTTAAGTTTGATCCATTTAGATATTGCAAAATAACTTATTATTACCATAAAAATGTTTTACTAAGAAGGCAGTACACTCGCAGATACAACAGCTAGGAGTCGGTCCCCTACTGGCACTAGGTAGAGTTACGTGATGAAGTCGTATAGGCGGTTGAGAGAAGCTGTCAAAGGCGAATCTATAAAAGGTTTATGGATAAATACTTTTAGTTAATAATATTTCGGGGCGGGTGTGTCCCCCATAGTAGATGTTTGTATTATACAGTAGGTGTATATTGTCATTCGTTTGGTTATTTGGGTATTGGTGATGTCATGTTGTAGTCACGCTCGCCTCGGGATGACGGGTGTTCTGGACGGGTTGTGACAATTATAAATCTTAAAATAATTACATTAAATTTAACAAAAAATATTAAAACATTGATACTTGTCATTGGGTGAATAAGATAAAAAATTTAACTTACCCTCAGCTTGGTAATGTCAAATTAGCTCTTCAACTTCTAGAATTGAGCATTTATTTAGATTTATGGAAACAAAAGTTTGAGCAAGATTGCTTGGAACAATGTATGAGTTATCAATATTGTTGGAAGAACATAGCCTGCATTTGTTAAAGATTAAATTAATTCATTTAAATAATTTTACACATCAATTGATTAAATAAAATAAAATAAAATAAATATCAGGTTACCTTTTATTAGAAGGTATAAATGATTGCTCAATGTCTAGTGTTGAGTTTTCATTGGAAGTTGTGGACACAAACATTTTTGTAAAATTTGGTGGAGACGTCATATTGACTTCAAAAATAGAATCCATTTTGTTTTCCATTATCAATAAAGTCATTTGATCACTAAAAAGTATGGGGTATATCGACTTGTGGTTACTAGTGGCACAGGATTATGTAATCATTCTTCGTTTCGTCGTAGGCTCGGATGATTCGTCCAAAAACAGTTGACCTCTTTCCACTGCACTATCTCTACATTGATTTTCGTCTTGATCTTAATTGTGGCATAAATGTACTATTGTTTTTTGTTTATTGTACCCTACAGACGACGCCAAATGACGTAAACAACAGATCCTCTCTTAATAACTTGTCAACCTACAACGCCAAAAGACTAAGGATGACATTGATGTGGTGTTAGCCAAATAACCTCTTACTTGAGAATAAGTCAATTTGTTTTAATAGATATGATAATTGTGTGTGTGAATAATTTTTCATTTTTTTAATATATTTATACATGTTTTTCCCTTTTGAACTTCCAGTTTTCATGCATCATGGGGGTAGCTGGTTGGTGGCTTTCTTCACTTCTCCCATGTCGCTACATCATTGACTGAATGACCATAGTGGGTTGATTTGTGAAATAGTGTTTAGTTATGTTAAGAGAAAGTATTTTGTGTGCCTAAGCCCAGAGGTCATTCTATCTTTGCGTCCAATCAAATGAGCCCAATGGTTGATTTCAGAAAGAGAGGGTTCAACCCCCATTAGATTTGAAGCTACCAAAAACATCCAAGCCGAATTTCTTTATTCCCATGTCTTCTTAATGGAGATAAACAGTGAGAGCAAAAAATCAGGGGAAAAAAAGAGAAATGAAAATGAAGAATAACATTATTTTCACGTTTGTGCTGCTTCTTCATGGTCCTATTTGGTTTTTCACATAACCTTTGTTGATTCTCGTCCTGACTCACTTGTTTCTTCCCCAATTGCTGCACCCGTTACTCTTATTTCTTCGTCAATGGCGTCTTCCTCTCTGGGTAAAGTCTCTTCATGCTCCCACTACATCCCTGGTCTGGCATCTTGTGCTAGTTTTCATCATTTCAAATTTCAAAAGTTTCACAAACTCAGCACCTCCAAAATCGTCATATTTTTCTTTTCCCTTCCTGATAACATTAGTCACTGGATCATTACCTTTCTTCCCCATTCCTTTGAATTTCATCTTGCACTAGCTCTACAACCTTGATTTGATAACCTGTAGATTTTCAATTGGTTAACTTGGCCTTATATTCTGGTTTTATTGCAATTCTTGGACATTATATTTTCCTAGGATGAACCTTAACTGAGAGATTTTCTCATATACATTGCTGATCAGGAAGCTTATCCTTTCTTTGTAAGCAATATGTTCCAAAAAGAGGAAGTTGTTTGGATTATTTTGTTAATCTTTTTATCTGTCCAGTATAGTGCAGAACAATAAGGACACATGATATTCATTCTACCAAACTAGCGTTGATTTGAACTTGTATGAATTTCACGGTCGACAGATGGATTGTACAACCTCATCAATATCTTGAGTGTCCTAAAACTCTTCATTGGTAGTATTCGACGGCCTAAATTTAATAAATAACAAAGTTATTATATAGATTTTAATACCATACATTTGAACAACATATTTAATTAGATGAATAAGATGAAAAATAAACTTACCATCTATTTTTAAAATGTAGAATGAGGAATTAAATTTGTATCCATTACAAGATTAATAGTTGATTTTTTTGCACGATTGGTATCTTGATTCTTGGCAAAGTGTTCATTTGTTGAAGTTAACCTATATTTGATAAATATTAAATTTTATACATCAAGCATCTTTAAACATTAATACTTGATAAGATGAAAAAATGAATTAGTATAACACCTTATATCAGATAATATAATTAGTTCCTCAATGTCTGGCTTTGAGCATTCATTTGGAGTGATAGTAACAAACGTTTCAGTAAGATTCTATGGAGAAAACAATTTTGCTTCAAAAATTGAATTCATGTCCTTATCCATGCATAGATGATGGAGTAGTGCAATCCCTAAGAAGATCCACAATTCCAGGGGTACATGGACTCGTAATCACTGATGGCCCACATGATTGTACAAACATTCTTCCTTACAGTGGAAGCTCATATGATTCTTCAAGTATTAATCAATCCCTTTCCAAATATTAACTATTGAAAAAATTTAGATGATCAGATCTCTCTCGGTCTCTTCATGCTCATTGAGCTAGTACACTTTTAATATGTCATTATTGTTGGATGCTATATATTGAGAACGGAAATTTAAATTTGTATGAACATCAAGACCAATAGATAGTTTTTATGCGTCATCAATATTTTGAAAGCTATAAATGCTTTCGTTGGTAGAAGTTTCCCTACATTTAGCAAATCTTACAATTATTACATTAAATTTAACAAAAATAATATTAAAACATTGATACTTGTCATTAGGTGAATAAGATAAAAAATTTAACTTGCCAACAATTTGGGAAGGCCAAAATGGTTCTTCAACTACTAGAATTGAGCCTTTATTTAGACTTGTGGAAACAAAAAATTAAAAAAGATTTAATGGAACAATGCATGAGAGTTATCCTAGCCTACATTTATTAAAGATTAAATTAATTCATTTAAATAATTTTACACTTCAATTGATAAAATAAAATAAAATAAAAATCGGATTACCTCTTATTTGAAGGTATAACTGATTGCTCAACGTCTAACGTTGAGTATTCACTAGAAGTTGTGGACACAAACATTTCAGTAAGATTTAGTGGAGATGTCAAATTGGCTTGAGAAATAGAATCCATTTTGTTTTCCATTATCGATGAAATCATTTGATCACTAAGAACTATAGGGGTATATCAACTTGTGGTTGCTGGTGGATTGAGTATTATGTAATCATTCTTCGTTTCGGCATAGTCTCGAATGATTCTTCCAAAAACAATTGACCTCTTTCCATTGCAATATCTCTATATTGATTTCTCATCCTGATCTTAACTGCGGCATAAATGTAAGTTTGTTTTTGGTTTTTCTTACCCTACAGACGACGCCAAATGATGTAGACAACAAATCGTCTCTCAATAACCTGTTAACTTACAACACCAAAAGACTAAGGGTGATACTGGTGTAGTGTTAATCATAAAACATCTGACATGAGAATAAGTTAATATGTTCTGAGAGATATTGATAATTGTGTGTGAATAAATTTTCATATATATATACATGTTTTTCTCTTCTGAACTTTTGTTTTCACACATCATAGGGTAGTTGGCTGGTGGCATTCTTCACTTCTCCCATGTCGCCACGTGAATAGTCATAGTAAGTCGATCACGAGATAGTGTTTAGTTATGGTAAGATTAAGTCTTTTGTGCGCCTAAGCCCGGAATGTCTTTCTAATTGGGCCATAACGCTCATATCGAGGTGGTCTCTCTAGATCGAAGCTTTTCTCTAGATATTTTGCTCTTATCCTGGAGTCCAGTCAGATGAGTCCAAAGACTAATTTCAGTAAGCTTATTGGGTGGGGGTTCAACCTCCATTAGCTACCCAAAACATCCTAGCCTACATCAACATATAGGCTCTCAGATCTCTCTTTCCGCGCCGTCTCTCTATTACGCCACCCGCTTCCGAATTTCTGTATTCCCGTGTCTTCTTAACGGAGATAAACAGTGAGATAAAGTGAGCAAAAAATCAGGAACAAAAAAAAAAAAAAAGGGAAATGAAAATGAAGAATAACAATCTTTTCACGTTTGTGCTGCTTCTTCATGGTCCCATTTGGGGTTTTCACATATCTTTCGTTGATTCCCGTCCTGACTCGCTTGTTTCCCCCATATCTGTTCCTGTTTCTTCCCCAATTGCTGCACCCGCCACTCCTACTTCTTCGTCAATGGCGGCTCTCTCTCCGGGTAAAGTCTCTCGCCTCTGTCTCTCTCTCTCCCTAAAATTTCCAGACATTTCTTCACCGCTGCTTTCTTAAGATTTTTTTTCAGAGATTGAGATGAAAATGCTTCCACTACATCCCTTGTCTGGCATCTTGTGCTAGTTTTCATCATTTCGAATTTCAAAAACTCAGTACCTCCAATATCCTCACATTTTTCGTTTCCCTTTAGATTTTTCAACCTTGCACTATCTCTATAACCTTGATTTGAAAACCTGTAGATTCTCAATTCGTTAAATTGGTCTTACATGCTGGTTTTATGGCAATTCTTGGACATTATCTTTTCCTTAACTGAGATTTAACTGAGATTTTCTCGCACATTTTGCTGATCCGGAACAGGGGCTCTTGTGGGAACTCAACATCATCAGCATATGGATTCAAATCGTAAACTAATAGTAGGATTCATAGTTGCTTCATCCGCGACTGGAGCAATCATTTTGTCTTTGTTATATTTATGGGTTTATCGTAGAAGAAAATTGAAGAAATCCCACAACGAAATCGCTCATAGCTCTACTCGGTTTTGCAACAGTAAGCACTTCTTCGTTCTGGGTTTTTGTGATTTTTTTTCCTTTAATAAATTATGTTTGATTATTCGCTTTATTTGGTTTGATTCGCAGATTCTGTAAATAGGTTTGTATTTTCACCATTTATGGGTAAATATAACTCATTGAAGAGTTCTAGTAAGAACGGATCTGTTACTCTTATGGATTATAAGTTGATAGAGAAAGCGACGAACAATTTTCGGCAGAGTGATATTTTGGGTGAAGGGGGATTTGGATGTGTATACAAGGCTCTGTTCGATGATAAATCATATGCAGCTGTGAAGAGACTCAATGGTGGAACTCCTGATGCCATTAAAGAATTTGAGGTACCATTTTCTCTCATCTTTATTTGGATTCATTATCTTGGGATTTTTTTTTCTTAGGCTACTTGTTTGGTTGGAAGTTGGAAGGATGAAAAAGAGACCGGAAAAGAAAAATGAGAGAAAAATTATTTTTCTTAGTATTGTTTGGTACTGAAAGCAAAATGAAAAAAAGAAAAACACTTCTCTTTAGTGTAATTTACTATTTTACCCTCATATATTACAAAAATAAATTAACAATTCTATTATCAAAAGTATAATTGTAATTTTTTTATTCTCCCTAATTTTCTTTCATTTTGTTTTCGAAATTTGTGTATTTTTTTTCCTATTTTTTTTCATGTCATTTTTCATCTTATACCAAACAATTTTTATTTTATTTATTTATTTTTTTATCTATCTTTTTTCTATCCAACCAAACGCATATATTGAACTTATTGTGTTCTTGAAATGTCTGATTCGAAATGAAGACTGAGGTGGATCTGTTGAGTCAAATTCAGCATCCAAACATAATCTCTCTTATGGGTTATAGCATTCATGGCGAAACGAAGCTTCTTGTTTATGAACTGATGCATAATGGATCTCTAGAAATTCAATTGCATGGTAAGCATTTATGATGTTTTTCTTCATCTTCCAAGTTATAAAATAACAAGAAATATGAAAGTTTGTTGGAATATCTAGCCACAGTTTGGTAACGTTTTTTATAAGTATTTTTTCTGCTTTTAAACAAAAAAAAAAAAAAAATTATTTTTAAAAGTAACGTTTGTTGGGCATTTTAAAAAAAAAAATACTTTTAAAAATTTGAGAAGTCAAGCATGTTTTTTCAATACTTTTTCAAAAAGTAAAAAATCGTCGGTGTTTGATTTTATAATTTTTATATTATAAGAAGTCAATGAAATATGATCTGACCAATATTTTTGCAATCTTTTATAAATTGTTCTTGGCCAAAGAGATCACTTATAGATAATACTAATATATAATTCCTACAGTTAAACACGTTTGTGATTTTTTGTTTTTGTTTTTAAATAAAAATATTTTTTTTTCCTTAAATCAACTTCTTTATTTTTAGAAAGTATTTTAAAAAAAGGTTACCATGCGTAATTTTTATATTATTTATTTATTTATACCTACTTCTATAATTTCAATTTCTTCAGGATCGTCTCATGGATTGGCTTTAAATTGGTATGGCCGGATGAAAATCGCTCTTGATACTGCAAGGTGAATTGATATATATATATATATATATATATATATATATATATATATATATATATACTAGTGTATAACCTGTGCTTGAAATTACGAATTAAAAAATATAACCTTAATTTGTAAAGAAAAAAGTCTAATATTTAGGTAATGAAAGAAAGAAGATCAACTTTAATATTCAACATGTTATTGTATACAAAAAGTCTTTTGAAAATATAGTTTGATTACATCTTTTTCATATTATAATATATAGATAGGGTATTTACCACTTACTTCCCTTGTCATTTTGTTTAAAATACAAATTTCTCCTATCATAGCAAATGTCGGTCAACCCCTTTGTCCCATTTTTTGACAAAAAGACATAAATGCACTTTTCTTATTTACACAAAATATATTTTCTGTTCTATTATTTTTTTGAAAATTCACTAACACCCATATTTTTAAAAAATTATTTGTTACTCCTAAATTTTTTAAAAATTATTTTTATCCTGCCAACCATCCACCCTCGCAACACCCCCCACCCCCCACCCAACAGCCACCCACCCTCGCCATTTTCTTCTCTTCTCTCTCTTTTTCTCTCTCTCTCTCTCTACATCTCTCCCTGTAGATTCTATGCTCGGAGCATAGTTCCCGCGTCAGATTTGTGCGTTGAGTACAAATCTGTGCCGACAAACCCCCACCCTGCACTGCCACCCACCCCCACCTTTTTCTTTTTCTTCTCCATCTTCTTATTCTCTCCCTCTCTCTCCCCCATCTCTCTCGTTCTTTCTCTCTCCTTGCGCGAACCCGTGCACGCAGACACAAATCCAGTGCCGGATCTACAGGAGAGAAAGAAGAAGAAAAAGGGGGTCGGTGGCTCATGGGTGGGTGTTAGAAAAATTAGTGAAAGTTTTAAGATTAAAAAATATTTTACTTTTTAAATAGGGATGTAAGTGTGAAAAAAAAAAAGAAGAAGAGGAAAATGCCTAAAAAATATTAATTTTTCTTTGTGAATGGTTAATGGTAAAATTGTCATTACAATTAAAATTTCACTAAATTTTTACCTAGAGAGGGAACTAAATGGTGTTTGACCAAAAATAATAAGAGGTTAACTGGTGTTTGCCAATGATAGGAGAGTTCTGTGGTTTTAACAAGATGACAAGAGAGGTAAATGGCAAATACCCTATATAGATATGTCATAAATTATTTTTCTACTTGTTAACAAGCAAATTAATCACTATGCATATATATATTTTTTTCAATTTAGATCAATTTATTTTTAGTCATTTTTAACTTACTTTTTAGTTATGGTTGATATTAATCATATGAATTAGTATTCAATTGATTTTAATTGAAAAGTTAAATAATCAACTAATATTAACTTAAAGGCTAAAAAATAAGAATAGAAAATTATAAGAGATTTATTTTAGGGATAATCCAATAGCTTCTCTATAATATTTTTTATTTTTATTTAAAAAAAAAAATTGGAAAGAAAAACAAAAGAGCGGGGAAAGTGATTGGATACCTGTCCCATAAATATAAAAAAAATAATAAAAAAAATATATGAGGTGATCGAATTTGGGTTATTTTGAATTAAAAAACAAAAAGAGGAGTTTGAACAGTAAATAAAAGAGAAATAGAGAGTTTGGGTACTTTTCATTAAAAAAAATATAGATTGGAAAGCCGGGAGAAAGAGTACAAAAATATTTAAAATTGTTCCTCAAATTATGGACTCAAAATATATAGACAAAAATGTAATGCGTCCTGTTTTATATGATATATATATTTAAATAATTGATGGCTGATTGATGGGTGTTTGACCAGAGGATTAGAATATTTGCATGATTACTGCAGTCCACCGGTGATCCATAGAGATCTGAAATCATCTAATATTCTTCTGGATGCCAACTTCAATGCTAAGGTAGCATGTCGGTGATCTGTCTTTGAAAATTATTATTCTTCTATTATTATATTGCTGATTTGTATATACATTTCTGAATTTAGCTTTCAGATTTTGGTCTTGCTGTTACTGATGGGTCCCAAAACAAAAACAACATCAAACTTTCAGGAACCTTGGGTTACTTGGCCCCAGAATATCTTTTAGATGGTAGGTCAACTGAAATTCTGGCTTTGATTGCTCAACAAATTTCAATTTCCACGTCCCTTTTTATCCTTTACCCATTTCTTTTTCCGCATGAGATCGTCAATAATGGGGTGGAATGTCATACAAATTTTGGTTGCTATATGAATTACTAGACAACTGGGTCTTGATGACATAGCTGTACGTGTAGGGCCTCTGCATGTCAGTGTGATAATTGTAGATGTGTCTGAATTTTATTTTAGTTTTCTGTGCACCGCTCGATTTATTTCACATCGGATGTGGAAAGGGTTGATGATTAGATTATAAGCGTAAAGAAAATTCTCATTTCATGAGTTAATTTTTTGGGTCGAGAGAGACCCAAGATACTATACTGATATCAAAGCACATGGTACAACTCTTTTAGCCCAATAATCATAAAGGAGAGACTGGTCGAGAGTTAACTGACCAAATACTCGATTAGAGATTGTTAGGTTTATCCCACATCAGATCTGAAAGGGACTGGTGATAAGATTATAAGTGTGAGAAAAAATCTCACCTCATGAGTTAGTTTTTTGGGTTGAGAGAGACTCAAGACCACCATACATTAAAGGTCTAATCTCCAATTCTTACTCATAATGATTCTAAAAATCCATAATTATCAGATTTAAATTCACGGTTCGTCATTTGCTGCTGAAATGTCATTTGTTTCGACATATTAGTATGAAAATGGATTTTTTTTCCTTCCCAAAAATGAACTCAAAAACTTGTTGATTGAAGCTAGTTGTTTGTTATGAGATTTCCGTTTCCATGCCCAACCAAGAAATCCAAACTTTCTGAAAATCGTCAATTCACCACGTGTTCGAATATGAAATTGGAACTGAGGTATAGAATTTAATATCCTCAAGTTCCATGTAATGAAGATTAAATCCCGTCCCATTCAATCAAAGTAGAAACATATCTTTGCTTAATACATTTCAGCTGACATTTTATAATATTCCCCAGGGAAACTGACTGATAAAAGTGATGTCTATGCTTTCGGAGTCGTTCTTCTGGAGCTTCTACTTGGAAGACGACCGGTAGAGAAACTGGGACCCGCTCAATGCCAGTCAATTGTGACATGGGTATGCCTTGTTTCTCAGCATACAACCCAAAATTGTTCTGTTTGGCATGAATTCCATTTGAGCACAATTTATGAATGCAGGCCATGCCACAGCTCATAGACAGATCAAAGCTTCCAAACATTGTGGATCCTGTGATAAGAAATTCAATGGATTTAAAGCACTTATACCAAGTTGGAAATGCTTCCCTAACTCTATTATTATTCATGAAGTCATGTATCAAGTGAAATATTTACTGCTTGGTTTTGCCATGTGCACAGGTCGCCGCCGTAGCTGTGCTATGCGTGCAACCGGAACCAAGCTACCGTCCGTTGATTACCGACGTATTGCATTCGCTTATCCCCCTTGTTCCAGTTGAGCTTGGTGGTACGTTGAGAATTGCACAACGCACTCCAGAGGCGCCTTCTGATCAGTTGTGATTCTATCAAAGGCAGTCGAACTTCTTTGTGATTACTGCGTACCTGTTTTTAATTGCTTCCCTTGATTGATTATTTCCTGTAGAAAGTGTAGTTAATTTGTTCTGATAAAGAGGATAATTATTGATTCAGTCTTCACTCTTCAGGCACCTATATAAATCCGAAGAGGAGAGTTGTGGTTTTGACCATGGGATTTACTGTGCATAGAAAAAGGTCACGCTATACTTGCAGCTCGTGTGTAAAATGACTGTCATTGCTCAAGTTCTATTTATTTACTTTTTTATTTTTAACAGTAAAGTTTGTTCAGACCAGTTTATATGCATCTTGACTAATCACCTACCGGACGATGTTAAGGGTACACTCCCACACATCAGTCTGATATATTTAGAATTAAATTCAATATTTAATTATCGAAGTGTTTCCCAGAAAAGTCGAACTTAGTTTGACAAAGAAATGAGACACCTCCTCTTGTCAACCATACTAATATCTCTTGGGTCAAGTTCTTTTGTGAACATTTTGCAGATGATGTTTCTTAAATGGAGTTGTGGCATATTATTATTCTCCATTTTCCAAATTCCTCCTCACAATTTTGAGCTGTAGGAAAGTAATACTCAAAACATCCGCGACAAATACTGTTTTCTCGCTACTATGCTTCTTTAAATCCTAGTATTTGCTTCATTTTTTGTGAAACGCGCTGAATTATTTAACGTATTCATCTTTAAGTTCTGCATTGTGTTTCAAATTGGCCTTAATTTGTTGATAAAACTGTAAGTAAACCCAATATATATAATTTTATAATTCAAAAGGGTTTCCGAATCAATGGAACTCACGCATGGGCACCCAAGTAGATCTCTCACTCATAACAATATATATAAATGTATGTATGGGTAGGTTGAACTCTAATAATTGTTTATATATAGATATCTTTGTAGACTTTAAACATATCAGTACAATTATCTCATATTCTTTCTCAATATTCTGTATCTTAATTATTCTTATCTGATATCAAATGCTAATCTTTTCTTGTTTGGTTTCTATTAAAACTTTGCATTTCCAAATTAATTTTTTCCACTATCGCCGGTGTCTTTAATATCGTTCGTATCACCGCTTATCAACCCTACACCAAATTCGTCAGCACCACCAAACTCTTCTATCAATGACGAGTCCAACACCACCAGAGAAAGGCAAAACAACCACCTTACACGCTCCCATGCATCGCTAGAAGTTCTTAAAACTGCCATCCACTTTGTTGACTCCTACGGGCTTCAACATTGTTTTGACATCAAGAAGCAACACACCATAAAGATCATTTGGGTAAAACAAAGCAAACACCACTAACCATGTTGTGTTCAGACCACTCATGCGCCTTCACGTGCAATAAAGAGAAGTTGCATCTCCGCTATCGTTTTTCATGCGCCATGGCTTTACCACATTAGCTGTATCCACGTCATGATTGATTCAACGTCGTGCTTCCCCTATCAACAACACTTGTATGCCATGTCATCAATAACTTATGTCACGTCATCACAAACCACAATCACGTCAACAGACACGTCATATGCCATGTCATCACAAAGCAACAGGAGCCATGCCATTAGACATGCAAGTTGACACGTCGCAACCCAATTTGCCACGTTGTCTGCCACATCAACACAACCTAAATGCCAGATCATCAAATATTTCCATGTTGGTGATATATGCTTTGCCATGTCTTCGTAGAATAGTTGATAAACACAGCTTCACCAGCCACGTCAGCGGCATACCAACAACAGTTGTCATCACAATGTAATATTTTGTGACGTCAATAGTTGACATGTTAGGTTAGTCAACCCTTGTCTTTTCTAGTTCAGGACAATTTCAAAATGTTTTTTTGTCAGTTCATCATTTTAAGAAACCGATTCTTGAGGTTCTAGGACTAGAACTTGACTAATTTTTGTGTTCCGAATCCATACGTGCTCTCCGTTTATTAAAATTTGAAGAACACAATATTAATATTTTTATATTATTTATTTGGTTCACCATGTTCTTTTGATCGGTTCAAGGGTCTATCGATCGCGTCTTCAAAAACTTAGACGAGTTGTTGGATAATTTCGACCCCTTGATTGCATTCACAACCTCTATTTTTTATATTCATATCAGACAATCTATTTTCTTGTATATTGTTGATATGATTCAATGGCAATGTCCAAGCCTTGTCATTTACCTGCCATTCTTGCTGCCAATAAAAGTTTTGATTCTACATCCACCATTGTTTCCTTTATTGGGGATTTAGCTTCACTCTTTAAATGTTTTCTCTTCAATTTCGGTACAAATTTTCTCCTGCTCTTTTATTTACTACTGATAATTGTTCTTGGTAATTTGATTTTTTCAATTATAACCATATGACTTCTGATTCCAATATTTTCTCATTAAAACATCTTTTGAATGCTCTTATCATTCATACTATTGATGTTTCTTATGTACATGTCAGTCACACTGGTTAAATTTCTACTTCATATCTTTCTATTTTTGACAAGTATTTGATTTTAAAACTCACTCTAAACCTCTTATTTGTTGGGCAACCCTGTGAATTGGTACTTCAAGCAATATTTTATAATATTGGTTGTTGTGTGCACGATTCTCGAACAAGAAAAACTTTTGGGCCTGGTGGAAAAATTGTACTTCAAGTTGAGGTTAGTGGTCTGTACCTTCCAAATCAATCCCCATCACCTCCATTCCCATGCCCCTTCATCACTTTGTGTACCCCCACCATCACTATCACTACTACCCCCATTATCCTCATTACCACCACTAGCACCACCACCATCATCACCAGGTTCATCTTCTCTCAACATTTGGCATCCCCAGTTATGCATGTATTTGTCAGACGTATTCGCACTCCAGCCTCTAGAAAATTAGGATATGTTTTTACTGAGCATCTCAACTGCCTTCCATGTCAACAAACTAAACGCATGCCTTATCTTTTTCTATTAGTGGCTTGCTCTTGCACTTCGACCTACTCTACTCCGATGTTTGAGGAACCTCACCTTTTGCCAAAATAGAGGGATCCACATACTTTGTCATATTTTTCGATAACGATCCTTGGTAAATCTAACTATATAGCTTATGGATAAACACCCTGAATTATCTCAAATCTACTTAGATTTTGCTCCCATGATTCAAACTCCTTTTTCCAATGATATCAAAATCTTCAAATTTGGTAATGTTATGGAATATTAGGATTAGTCTTTTATTGCCACCCTTCAAAAACATGACAAACTTTCCCATAGATCTTAGCTTGGCACTTCTGCCCAAAATAGTCAAGCTAAACATAAGCATCGACATATCTTAGATATTGTCCGTGGACTACTCATTTCCTCCTCATGTCCGGAGTGGTACTTAGAAGAATTTGCTCTCACCGCTATCTATTCCATCATTTGGGTCTCTCCACCTACCATTTGTAATATTTCTCCTTATGAAAAGTTACATGGAGTGTCTCTTAATTAAAGCATTTTAAAAATATTTGAGTGTGGCTATTTTGTCCTATTACAACCTCATGAACATACCAAACTAGAGCCTCGGGCTGGAGCATGTCATTTCCTAGGATATAAAATAGAACAAAAAAGATATTGATATTGGGATACTGTAAGACCCTAATTTTGCACGTACGTCATTTTTTGTTACAGTTTAAAAATAATTGGGAATTTGGGGTAAAACTGGGTTTAAAAAAAAAAACAACACATTTAATCCGAAATTAACATTTAACTTTTAATTAAAAAAATTTGGGATGAAATTTCAATTTAAGAAATCTTAAATATGGTAAGTGGATTAAAACGAAGTGTTAAAGAAATAAGGGGGAGAAATGTGTAATTAAACAAAAGTTTTATATATATATATATATACATACATACGGCGTAGAACAACCGGAGACACGGAGGTGAGGGAAAGGAGCGACGTGGCGTGATGGAAACCAAGAATTTGTCCACGAAAAACCATGCAATTTAATGTTTTCTTGAAAAAAAAAGAAGTCGGGAGAGAAGGAAAAGAAAACCACACAAGTTCGAGAGAGAATCGGAGGGTGATCGGCGGTGTACTCGGTCCGACGTTGTGGTTGTGGGTTCTATCATTTAACGATCGTGCGGGTGGGCTTAGTCCAGTTTCGGTGTGTACACGTCTCCGTTTATTCGGTTGACGATCGTGGGAGTGAGATCGTAAATAGCGTGACCGTTGCCGTTCGTCGCCGTTGTTCGGTAAGTAAACATCTACGTTTAAATTCTTATAGTATATGTATATATGTGTCGCGTTGATCATTCGAGTGCATGGGTGCATGTGGGTGGTTGTCGTCATGGTGCGGCCAACGGTGAGTGTCGCCGCCGCGGCAGTGTCTGGGCGTGTGTGTGATCACTGTTTCGATTTTAGCACAACAGGGTGTGGGCTGGCTAGGGGAAACTGCTGGCACGTTGATCGTCGATCGTTGATGATCGTGGGTGGATCACCGTCGGCCAGGGGTGGTCGTTGCACTGACGTGGGATGCCGGCGGTGAAGGGAGGTTAGAGAGAGAGAGACGGTCGGAAAGTGGGTGTGTGATCGGTGAGTGGGCTGGCGTGATCTTGCGGTGTGGAGGAGGTGTTGACGACGGCGGAGGTGTGGGCGTTGATTTGTGCTGCCGCCGGTGAGAGAGAGATGAGGCTGACGGGGGGGGGGGGGGGTTCGGTGCCGGACGGGCCTGTAGCATTAAACCAGAAAAAAAAAAAAAAAAAAAAAGAAAGGAAGAAGAAGAAAGGGAAAAATAAAAATAAAAATAGAATAATAAAAAATTACATTAACCACCCCCAACAATAAAAACAAAAACCCAATTCAACTTCTGGGCCTGCGGATGATTTGGAAACGGGTGAAATTACAATCGATTATTACTCTTGTTAAATAAAATCCTTAATGTTACAATTTTCGGAATTTTAATAATTTTCGTAACCATTAATTTTAATAATGTTATACGTAAATATTATCGTAACGGGTTGAAGTGAATAATAATAATTTTCTATAATAAAATGTGGGGACGAAAAAATTGTAGAATGTAGGATCTGCATTACATGGTTAGATTATATTTTTATCCAAATATTAATTTAGGTCCTGTCACTAATAGGTTCGCAGGCACCTGAGGAACGGTAGAGCATAGTCGGTAAAGGTTTTTGGGGAACGGATCATCAGGTGAGTGTACTGTCTTCTTGTAAAAATCTATTTTTCATATGCATATATATGATGAGAAAAATGTGTTACTTAAAAATGGATGAATTTTCTAACCTACATGATTCAAGCGTTATCTTGGGTATTCTTGATATCGTTAATTTCATTGTTTGTTGTTGAGGTGTCAGTTAATGGTGGGCGGAGGTATTGTTGTTGAGGTGTAGGCAAGTGGTTGTTGTTGAGGGAGAGGGAAATTGGTGGTGGATATTCACCCGTCTGGCATAGTCCAGCGGAGCGTTGTTTCACCCGTCTGGCATAGTCCAGCGGAGCGTTGTTATATTCCGCTAGGAAGGCATATCCTACGGAATACGGTACCGTTGCAACTCCCGATCGTGAGGTTAAAACGATCACATGGCTAGCCGAGGTATGATGGGGTGTGATGTGGAGTGATGCTGTGTAGCGAGGTGCAGCGTGATGGGGTGTCACATATAGGATTCTGTTGTTTATGGTATTTATATATATATCTCATTTTATACTAACATGGTGTATCCATTTACGACAATATTCCTATTATTTCAGTTGCGTTATACTATATGGTTGATTTTCACTGCTTGGTTCAAATACTACCAACACATATATGTTGTTCTGTGGTGACAGGAAAGCTAAAATGTTATCCTCGTGGTAGTTATATAATATATTTATAATATGAGAATTTTATTTATTTTAAAAAAATTTGGTGTGTATATGTTATATGCTTGATCAATTTAAACGTTTTTATTAAGAAGACAGTACACTCGCAGGTGTTACAGCTAGGAGTCGGTCCCCTCCTTGCGCTTGATAGATTCGGCAATACGGTAGTAAGAAGAAATTAATTTTGGAGGTGCTAGTTGTTGCCAACTTAGGAGAAGTTCAGGAATGTGTTTATCTTTGTGGTTATTATAGTTTTGTAGGGACGGGTGTGTCCCCAATTAGAGAATGTATTAAACTAGTATGATTATTTTTTTTTTTTTGGTGGTTGTGTGTTTAGTTATGCACGAGCCGATTTGTAGATGTTTTGGCATGTAGGTGATGTCATGATCTTTGTCATGCCGGCCCCAGGGTGATGGGGGTCTGGTTTGGGTCGTGACAGATACTATTTCTAATTGTCTCTATTTTTCTCATCATGTTACCTTTTGGGAACACAGTGTTTTTCTCAATACATGAAATCCATTCGACATCTACCACTAACTATCTATATTCGTTTATCCATCCATAAACTTAGTTCTTGATCATCCGAGAATAAATATCATTGAGCCTCAAATATATCCAGCTACCCCCACAAACCCCCACTGATATTCATGCCCTGTCCACATATCCTGAGCACGACTCCCTCGAGCTTGTCCTAATGAAATTAACTATTGCACCAGCCGAGTCTGTCTTAGAGAATCCCCTTCGTTTTAGTAGGGTTGCATAACCTCTATCATATCTTTTTGATTTTCATTATTTTTTCACTATTCTCTTTTAGCATGAGCCTCAATCTTATCATGGGGTCAGTTATAACCCTCTGTGGATGTAAGCAATGACAGATGAATTACATGATATGGGAAAACAACACACATGGGACTTAGTGGAATTTATGCCAAGAAAGCATGTTATGGAATCCAAGTGGATCTCCAAAAATAAAAACTCATTCCGATGGATCAATTGAGCACTACAATGCGTGCTTGGTTGTAGGATTTACTCAGGAATGTGGCATTGATTACTAGGAGACTTTTGCTACACTTGCTAGACTTACCTTTGTCCCCACTCTACTTTTTGTTGTTGTCATTCGCTAAAAGAATTTCTTTTTGATTTATGTCAAAAATGTATTTTTAAATGGTGATGTTCTCGTGGAGGTACAAATGAAACCTCCCTAGGACCAAATCATCCACCAAAAAAAGTTTGTCTTCTACGGTGTGCATTATATGGGCTTAAACAAGCCCCTCGTGCATTGGCTTAAAAATTCAGTGCATCGATATATTAGTTTCGCATCACTTTAGCTCCCATGACTCTATTTTATTCATTTACCATACCATGAAAGACATTAGCCTCTTACTACTCTTTGTTGATGATATGATCATTATTGACAAAATATTTTCAGTGCATCTCAAATCCCAAGAAATCCCTCAGTATTCAATTCGAGAGGAATGATCTCAGCCCTCTGACTGGTTTTCTTGGATTGGAGAGATCTCACGGCACAAATGGTTACTTTATTTCTCATGCAAAATATGTCTCTAATCTATTGTAAAAAGCTAGTATTATTGATTCGAAGACTATTAGCACTCCTATCGAGCCAAACACTCGACTCACTCTATTTGATAGAAATTCTTTTCCCGATGCTACCTTACTTATACCGTCTATTGTTGGTAGTCTAATAGACTTTACTGTGACACTCCCAGACATCACTTGAGCAGTTTATTAGGTCAGCCAATTCTTATTCTCACCATAGACTGTTTATTACTTAGCAGTTCTACGTATTTTGTGATACATCAAGGGGACACGCTTCAATAGTCTTCACTTATCTTCACAGTCCTTTCCAATTTTACATGCCTACACAAACGGTAATTAGGACTGAGATCCCACAGATCGGGCTCTACTATACGATATTGTTTCTTCCTTAGAGACCGTTTCATTTCGTGGAGCGACAAAGAAGTTGTCGCTCGATCTAGCATAGCAGTAGTGGTTTCGATGGTTAGTTGATGACATAAGAGTGCCCTGTCCCGATACGACCACTATTTATTGTGACAATTTGAGTGCCCTACAAATTGCCCACAATGACTTTTTCCACGAGCGCACAAACACATCGAGACTAATTACCACTTCATCCTTCATCATCTCCATAGTACTATTCATTTACACTTAGTCATCTCTGTTGATCAAATTGCAGTTATCTTCACTATAGTCCAACCTCCAAGACGTTTTCACACTTTACTTTTCAAACTCAAGTTGCCAACGACTTTACCACCCTTAGTTTGAGGGAAAATGTTAATATATGTATATATGGGTCTTGTCCGGTTAGATTAAACCCTATATAGACACATTTATATATCTTAGTATTTTGTAGATTTCACATATATCAATATAATTGTTTCATCTTCTCTCCAATATTTCAACTCTCAATTATTTTGAAACATATATCACCCAATGGATCTTCCTAATATGTAGGATATTCATACTGGAAACTCTGTAAGAGTCAACATGAAGAAATCAATCGAAAAAGGAAAGACAATCTGTCGCTGTTCCCTATATCCATCTTTTCACATAGGCTAAATAATCTTTAATCCCTTAAAGAGACACTCAACTAATGATGCCTTTGAACTATACCCATGCGTACATTGCAACTCATTTGATTCACAATTAGTTATCGACAATGAGTATAGAGAACAACCACTTTACAAGATAAGTTTCCATTATTTCGTCTGATCTAGGCAACAATTACCTACTTGTTTCGTATTTTATCCCTATCCTCAAATGGCAAATGTGACTTCTCGTGTGAGAAACTCAAATCATTCCCGTTACTGACCTAAATATCTGAAAAATAGTTTTTATAATTGATCCACCAGGCAAAATATGAAATTAACCTTCTAAAGAATCCTACACTCCAAGTACCCTAATATGAGATACTACTATCATGTAACTTGTAGAAATTATTAGGGATCAAATTGGCAGCTAAGAACACCACAATAATTTGAAGGCAAATAACGTCAAAGATTCACGAACGATGAAAAGAAACAACACAAAAATTTAAAGTGGTTTCACTTAAGTCTAATTCGCACCACAAGAAGAAGTTATCATGTAAAGAGAGAGGCATTTACAAGGAAAACCATATACAAGTGAGATTATTTTTCCTCACTTCATTTCACTTGACATACTTGTATATCACCACTGCCACTCAAACCTCTATTTATAAGGAGGAGTTCATCAATAAACTACCTCATTAATTAAGAAATCAATCTACCATCAACCATCCAGCTCGTTAATGAGGTTAAACAACTACTTTACTACAATGTCAAAGTATTATTGAGAACATTAACGGGGATGAAAACCCATGTTGTAGGGTCCAACTCCTAACAATCTCCCATTTTGGGGGCGGAAAAATGATTCTGTAATGTTTACTACTTTAGGGTTTTCATTTCTGCACCGTTTTCATTTCTATTTTTCATATCTGCTTATTAAAATCTAATCAATTAGCATTTGATTAGTGTTTGATTTCGTTTTGGATTAACATTTGATTTTTGTTTTTGTTTTTTAATCGATTAGTGTTTGTTTCCTATTTTTTAATTTCTGCTTACCAGACCCAATTAGACCACCTGAACATCACCTGATCTTCCACCGAACCAACCAAATCCGACTGTTTCTGACCGTAATCCGACAGACCCGTAAACGACCTATTCTCATCCTACACTCGGTCGATATTGGGCCAAACAAACCTGGTGCGTCCCCTTTTTCCGAAAGGAAAATAATATTAAATAATAAATAATCTTAAGGAGAGAGGGATTTTTGAAGCGCCAATTTTCTCAAAAAATATACTTAGGCCGCTTTAAAAATAAGGAGTCGCTACCTAACATTTTATTTAAATGATGTGCTAGGTCACCAGATTTTAGAAAATAAATTAAAAATGTCTAAGTAAAAATTGACTCCAAAAACACGGTCAAACCAAAGATTCATTTAAAGGCTCGGGAGTCAGTTACGCTCGATGAATGTGTTAGGCACCTCAAGACGTACGTCTAAAAGGGCATCTTATGTCCAATTAAATCCAATTAATTAAAGTCTGAACGTTTTATTTTTATTTTAAAATCTTTTCCTTCTTATAAATATTTTTGGTATTTTTTTAAAAATGAGATAGGACAAGTTTTTGTATTTTTTGGAATGTTCCTCCAGTATAACCTCTTATCAAATATTAAGGATTTACCAATAATGGTCCCCAGGGGATGGTTTTTTGTGTGATTCCGATGAAATTCTTTAATTGAAGTGGGCAAGTCAAAATATTTTTTAAGTGATGCAAAATCAACATACAAAATGACGTGAAATGTTATATAAATGTTTTACAAATGCAATGTCACGAAATGCCTACTTTCCTAATTTTTCCAATTAATTCAAAAAAATTCCAATTTGATAATCCCTTAAATTCTATGAAAGTGAGAAAAAGGAAATATCGCGAAAACGCGTTTTGTCAAAATTAATTTCATCAAAACTTAAATAAAATCTAACGAAACAACTCAGTGAAGGAAAATGATTTACTAAACCTATTATTTCTAAAATTTATTTTATTTGGGAAATCAAATTGTCGGAGAGAAATCTTTCCTTCAATATATTGAATCGTTGAATTCAACCTAAGGCTTGAGAGAATTAATTCTTACAAAATAATTAATTATTATTATTTATTATTATTTGTTCATTAAAAAAGAAACAAATCCAGAACAGTGAACAAAAAATAATGACCGCCCAACCGCCCAATTCCACCACTGTTTCCTTATCTTAAATTTGCTTTTAAAAGCTAGAACAAAAAAAAAAAAACTTGTTGTATCAATTGTTTTTCAAAACCAAAATAAACAATGATATCTTTTCAAGACAAATGAAAATCAAAAATTAAAAAGAAAGGAAATAGTACAAGCAAAAATTGACCTTTTTGAATTAGGCAGGCTCATCATCCTAGTGTACCGGATTTATTCCTTTTTTTTTTTTTTTTTTTTTTTTTTTTTTTCAGCTTTTTGGTTTTTTGTAAGGAAAAAAATAAATAATAATAAAAAAAAATCGAAAAATAAATAATAAAAACACTCTTCACCTAATCCTCGGGTTTAAGTTTAAACACGACATACTCGTCCCAGCGTTTTCATCGGTTCATCGAACACCTTATTTTTTTTTTTTTGAATTACAAACAAAATAAAAAAAAAATAAAAAAAAAAATAGCGGGCATCCTCATCTAAACGCTCAAAAGTTCAGATTGAGAATGAAGAACTTCATCCCGTTGTTTTTCATCGAGTCATCAGACAATTAAAAGAAATAAAACTTTACAGGAATTTAAATAGCAAAAAGAATAGAATAAATTGGGAAAAAAAAATTAAAAATAAGAAAACATACATGTTCTAGGTCAATAATCCTGATGCTCGTTTTTTTTCTCTATCACAGACGGCTTCCCGAAACGGTTTTGAGAATCACTCTTTTAGGGGTGGCTCATCTCAATTTCTGAATGAATAAAGTGGGAAGAGGAGCACCCTATTTATAGGAAATGATCGGGGCATGAAAAACATGAAGAAATCCTAAAAATTAGGTCTGGTCGCTAAAGCCCAGCCCAAATTGGACTGAGAAATGGTAAAATTAGAAGAAAAGGGCAAAAAAAATAATTCTAGGGTTGCGAGCGCGTGAACACAAGCGCCCTCAACCGCCTCTGCTGAAAATGCCACATGGCAGTGGGCCATTAGCTCATTCCTCTCTTTTCTCTTTCACGTGTACACACACATGGCCAGCAAGGGTGGGCCCACTTCCCATTTTCTCTGTTTCTCTCTCGGCACACATACACACATGACAAAAGGTGGAGCCCACTCTCACTCTTTGACTTTTCTCTCTCTTTATTCTCTCTCTCTTTCTCTCTCTCCTCCGATACTCTCACTCTCTATTTCTCCTTCTCTCTCACGATTTGGACCAAAAAAGGGGCCCATTTACTCCCTTTTCATTTTACTCCCCATTTTTCTATTTCTCAATTCTTACACCTTTTTCTTTTCTTTCAATTTCACTACTTTTCTTTATTTTGATTTTCTTCATTTTTTTCTTTTTCTTTATCTATTTTTTGTATTTTATAGAATAAAATAAAAATAAAGTTAACTATAAAATAAAATATAGAATTTTTGCGGGGTGGTCAAAATGCTTTATCTACAAAACCTCACCCGAATAGTATTCAAGTCGGGTGGCAGGAGAACCATATTTTTACACTACTTGACCCTTGCACACCCTTACTCATAGCATGTTTGGAAGCTACAATTCAAGGCCAAATGAGGTTAAACACAACCACAATTTGTTAATCATCACCTTTTTGTTAGCATGTCTGAAGGATTTTCTTGAGTATGAATTTTCTCAAGTGTAACCGAACCTTCCGCTAGTAAAAACAAAATAAAGTAGAACTTCATGTCGATGTGTTTTGTCCTCCAATAAAAAGCAGAGTTTTTTTGCCAAATGTATAGCACTTTGGCTATCCCTATACAACTTAGGATTCTTCTGAAATTGTCCCAATTCTTTCATCAAATGATTGAGCCACAACCATCTTCTTGCAAGCCTCTGTAACTGCAACATATTTTGCTTCAGTTGTTGAAATGGCCTCTTATCTACAACAAGTATTTCTTTGTTTGTGTTTTTTTTTTCGTTACATTTCTCAAATGAATAAATGTAAGTAAGAAGACTTTATATATTTGTTGTTTAAAAAAATAAGTAATATTCTTACGATACTTGTGTAGTCGGAATCCATTTGCAGATCTACTGAATGTCGTAAGAATAGCATGGTACTTGTGTAGTTACAATCTATTTACAGATCCAATGAAATACGGCCTAACATAAAAGAAACATGTCCTTCTTATGGTACTGGTGTAGTCCAAATCCATTTGCAGATCCGATGAAATTTTGTAAGGATATGATACTTGTGTAGTCAGAATCTATTCGCGGATCCAATAAAATACCATTAAAAAATATGTTTATGTTGCCTAGAGGACCAAGTTCTTGTTTCATATTTGGATTTACAATTATTTTGCTCCTTTAATATTATTGTGGTCATGCTAACGAAGAAAAACTAAAAAGAAAGTGATGAAATTTGATTTATTCCCTTAAGTTAACGAGGAAAAAAAAAATACTAAAAAAAAACTTAAACTCTATGAAAGGAAGAATTTGTCCATACATTGTTTTGATTTGTGAAATGAAGTAAATCTCAGAATAATGGGTTTAGGAAATCACTTTTCCAAGTTGGATTTTATTTTAGAAAAATTGTCATTCAGTATATAATCTCCACAAAGTTGACATTTAATTTGAATTTCTTCCCATCCAAATAAAATGCATCAAAGTTGCATAAAGAGATTTTTTTATAGCATCGTGTATTAGTACAATTAAAATGAAAAATCTTTCTTAATTCAAGAAATCATATTCTCCAAGTAAATTGTTTTTAAAACAAACCAAAAAAATCGAAGTTCTATTTTTCCTGAATAAAGATTTCTTTTCCAAAAAAAAAAAAAATCGAAACATTTTTTTCAAGTTTTCTCTTTTCTGAAAAAAAAAAAAAAAAAAAGTCATATCAAATCATAGCTTTTAATTCAAGAAGTAATGTTTCAAAATAAATTTTTATTTAAAAAATTAAAAATTAAAAATTAGAAATCAGAAGATCAAAGATTTATTTTTTTTCAAAAAATTAAAAAATATATATATACATATGTCCATTCCACATATCAATCTCCCTCCCTTCCCGGGGGCCAAACTTGTCAATTCCAAGTATAATTCGGAAGCAATTATATTGGCAGAATATTTTTAAAAAAAAATCCAAAATATGTGTTTCATCTTGTCCTAAAAAAAATTAAAAAAATATGTTCCTTTTTTGGAAAGGAATTTAAAAGTATTGTATGAATAAAATAAAAACATTCGGACTACTTTAATAAGAATTTATTAGACATAAGTATTGTCTTCGGAAGGGTAGCTTGGGGTGTCTTACATCTTCTTCGACTATAACCAACTCTCAAACCTTTAGAATCTTTTCAGTTTGATCATAAGTAGGAGTCATATTTTGGTCCATATCAAAAATAAAAAATAAAAATCTTGATGACCTAGCATACCAAGTTAACTTAATGCTAGGTGACAACTCATTGTTTTCAAAATTCGGACCAATTTTGTCAATACCTGGATCATACAAAGCCTCCAAACCCATCATATTTTTAAAAGAAAATAAATTATATTTAAAAATATTTTTTTCCGAAGAGTGTTTCATATCCCTTGAGAAATTTAAAAGGGGTGCATAATATGAAATTATAGTAATTTAAAATTCATGTTAGTTTTTTTTTAAAAAATATATATTATTGGATAATTTTTAATAGACGTAGAATTTTATTAATATTAAATTAAAATTCTATTTAGATTAGAATTTGACTAATATTCCTTATTAGATAATGATCAAGTATTGGTTTTCTAATTGGATTACCGATTGTCGATATTTAAGGAAAGAAGTTTAATTTTTTTAGAAAAAAATTAATTCTAGTGATCCAATTAGATTTCATAATTGATATAATCATGTTATTTCGTTTTTCATATATTATACATGGGATGTTTTATATATGTGAAATATGGGATGATCATGTACTTAGACCATTTTATATATTATACTGGTCAGTCAATCGACCAATAACGGTCGGTCAACTAACCATTATGGGATTTATAATCCAAGGGTTCATTTCTCTTCTTCCATTTCGATTTTTCCATTATCTCTTTAGAAACCTCCATAGATTTAGAAAGTCTTCTTCAAAAAACACTAAGAGTTCTTTATATTTGGCTTGAATTTGAAGATTTTGTGCAAAGATCTACTATTATCTACACATCTTGTCTTTCAACAAGTAAGATTGATTTTTCTCTCTCTCTTTTAGGATTTCATTAGATATATCACTTAGACTTGTCCCACTCTAGATTTTGGGGTTAAAAACTTGTTGGTTGACATTGTCTCAAGAGAAAAATAGTGAAATATCGAGCATCTAAGCCAAGTTCTTCTAGACCCAGTGCTTATAGACCCGATTTTGATGATAACTTGTTCACATCTAAATAAGAAGAAGAGAAGTACAATAATGAAACTATAAATCGAAAGGTGGTTTGTTCAAAACCCTTGGATTTTTCTAAATGGAAGAAAAATCATATCAATGTTGAGGATATTTTTAAGGGGTTGGGTTGGAAGAATTTTTTTTCCCAAGACAACATTTGGATGCACATTGGGTTAAGATGTTCTATAACAATTTGGCTTTTGGTGAAAGAAAATTAGTATCTTATGTTAATAGAGTGTCTATCAAATTGGACATGGATGATATTGGGAAAATTTTGAAAGTAAAAAATGGAGATGTCTTTCCATATAATACTACTTGTTAGTTTATTGGGAATTTCAATGCGAATGATGCTCATGAGAAATTTAGTTTGGATGAAATTAGAGCAGGATAGTAGGTCTTGAGGATCAAATTCTTCATTTTACGATCAATTTTTCTATTGTTCCCTGGGGAGGGAGTCATGCTACTATTACAAACTTCGATCTTTATTTAATGAACGCTATTGTAGAGGATTAACATGTTGATCTTGTACACTGATAGGCGTTATCTATCTACGTATTTTCAAACCGAATTAAGTCAGTTTTCGTGTATTTATATAGTATTTTATTACATTTTAATTAGTTTTCATACTTTTTGTATAAATCATGTGTATGGGGTAAAAAGATAGGAAACTGGAGCGAAAACGATGAGATCGAACCAAAAGCGGTCGAAGAACAGTGGGAAAACAAGCTCGGAGTCAAAATTGTGAAACAAGCCCACCACCTATGCGTCCAGACCACCGCCTAGGCAGTGAAGAAGCTAAGAAAGACAAATGGCTACTGACAGCCCACCGCCTATGAGGAAATCCAGCAAAACATTTTCACGTCCACCACTGTCTTCATCGCCGAGGCGGTCACCAAACTGACCTAGTCTCTGCCTAGGTGGTGGATTCCTTCGCCTAGGCAGAGAGCCTCTGCACAGCCTAGATATTTATTAGATCTTTTGTAGATCTTTTGCCTATAAATACCATTCTCTCTCCCCTCTTTTGACCCCCCGGCCATTTGGGCACTTTAAGCTATATTTAGGCTAGGGTTTAGGAGTTTGAGAGGTGGAGCTCACATCCCGAAGTGGAGAAGACGGTGAATCAATCGTTGAGCATTCTTAGCGGTTTATCTTCGGACAAGGCTAAGTTCTTCAATTATTTTTCCTTATTTCTTTAACTTAGGATATTTTGAGCATGTTTAGATTGTTATTTCATTGTAAATGCAGCAATCACCATAGTTAAACATGGATTGTATAGGGATTAACACAATATTTATAAATACATTGTTTGGATGATTTCGGTGTTGCATTTGTGATTGTTCTTTGTAGTTTGATTGTGTTTATCGTATTGTTTGTTTATCATGCTTAGATAGATAAATGGAGAATACGGGATTTTGACAAATCCCAGATTCGGATTAGGGTAAACAAATACCACGATTCTATAACTCGGTCGGGGTTTGAATTGTGGACAATTGATGATGTTGGGGCAAGACTCACGCGACCTAGGGTCGTAAAGACGTTGAGGGGGACTTCTTCGTTGACTCGAAGTTGCGTTATATCCCTCGTCTTACACTTGGAGAGGTGGCGAGGGTGTTTTAGAACGAAGATTGTTGATAGGGTAAATACAATGCACGATCTAATGACCCAGTCGGGAGTTGGATTGTGTGCGATCAATGACGCTGGACGAAACTCACGTGACCTAAGGTTATTAAGACATTGAGGGGGACTTCTTCATTAACCCGAAGTCATGTATTCCCCCGTCTTACACTCGGGAGAGGTGGCAATGGAGTTTACGTACTCAGGTTATCAAATAGGTCGAACACCGTAAACGTGAGTAACTCGAAATTGAACACGTATTTGTAAATACATTAATCCCTAGGCAATTCTTCACCCTAAAACTTATTGATATATTAGTGTAGTTAATTTAGGATATATTAGTATTAGTTTAATTAATTAAATACATTTATTTTTCGTCTAAATAAAGTTAGGTCACGACAAATACGGTATTCGATAGTAACAATACCAATCCTTGTGGATGCGATAACCCGATCTTAACGATCACACTATACTAAAACTTTGACCTCATACATTTGCGAGAAGTCATATACGCCGAGGATGCAAAATCCTCCGCACGTACATACACCTTATGTTTGAACATATGAAATCTCAATTGAGCATTCCATCTAGAGTATTACCGTATGGTGATTCGATTCAAAGAATTCTTACGCATTGTGGAGTTAAGAAGAAAGCGAAAGATAAGGCATATGTGATTCCTAAGCCGACATGGTTGAATACGACGAGTATAATTTTAATGGGATATGAGTCTGTCAGAAATAGATGGATTAAGAAAAGAGAAGATGAAAGAGAAAAAATGGTAGAAGAAGAAGAAGATAAAGAAGAATTAAGCTTGGATCAGAAAGTTGATCAACTTCAGAGTCAATTCGACAATTTCCAACAATATACTGTAGTGCTTGATTTTAAGAATGGCCAGAATGACTGATGAAATGAGAAGCATGAGGATTTCAAGCTAGATTCAAAAGAATGGATCAAATGATCACGATAATGCAGAACCAGCAGCAGTACGGAGGGCAACAACAACAACCTTTTGGAGGCCACGCAGGGGCAGGACCGTCCATTTCATACTATCAGCCGATGCCTCCCAGCTTCAGCGGACAACCAGGAGGGTATTATCCACAGTCGCTTTCCACCAGCTCTCTCAGTCCATATTACCCATTTATGGGTCAGGGTCCTCATTAAACTACTTGCATTCTCTATATTTGTGTTATGTACAGATATTCAAACAAGTTCTATTTTAGTATCTTGGTTTGTAATAGTTAATCTAGGATTTGTAATATTTGCTAGAACTACATAAGCCTAAGTAGTATTAGCCTATAAGGGTGGATTCTAATGATTATTGGGTTGAATGACTATTTATGCTTTAACATTTATCTTTTATAATGATCCACATAAATTTGGTATATGTCTTAAAATCTTAAAATGTGATTTTGTGAGAAAAAATATTTTTCAAACTTTTATTGTTAAATTCAACCTTTCATAGTTGATGTGTTTAAGAAGATGTGTTTTTATGAAATTAATTTTTTAGAAAGAAAATATTTGAAAGTGAATGAAACATCTTCATTTTCGCCCCTGTTTTTTAAGATGACAAAATGAGAGAAGTTGATGTTTAAGGAATTTGTTCACCTAAGTATTGCATTTATAAAGGGGGAGAAATCTTTTGGTAATTATAATGGAGAAATTTAATGTTTTTATGTTTTTCACTAATGGCGGTTAAATGAGTTTATATACCCGTCCTCGGATTTAGGGGGAGAGTGGTTATATTATTTGTGAGAAAATATCAAAACTAATTGTTATCACCAAAAAGGGGGAGATTATTGAATTCAAGATTTTGATGGACAATTAAGTGTTAATGTTCTTAAGGAACTAATGTTTTTACTAAGTAGTTTCAAATTTATAGTTCCATGAAATTAAGAAAATGAATCGTTGAAGAAGAATTGTCAAGGAAAATGTAACTAGTGCAAAACGGAAATTGTTGGCCCAAAAAACTACCCAAGAGGGGGGTGAATTAGGTAGTTACTAAAAATAAACAATTAATTCTTTTAAACACAACTAATCAATTTTCCTAAATAGATTATTATCTTATTACACAGTGGATACGTGTTTAATACTAAGTGCACACCCAAAAATAATATAAAGAATAAATCAATACAGCACACAACAATATATCATGGTTTGATAAGCTACTCTTACCTACATCCAGTCTCCTAAGCTCCACGAAGATTCGCAATCCACCAACCCCTTGATTCATTTACCAGGTAGGAACTAAACCCATACAACTCACGATTCTTTTATAGACACAGAATCAACATTTACAATTTATCATTTTTTACAGGCCAAGGATAAATCCTATCTTTTTATCAGGCTAAAGACTAACATAACACTCTCTCACTTATCTTTTTCATAGGGGATGATGAACATTTACAATTTACTCAAAATAATTCAATTGAATGATGAATCAAAACCAAGTTCTTTTCAAGTGAAAAGAATAACTTAACCTTCTTCCCAGGATAAAGATCAAACCCTAATCGTTTTTAAGGAAAAATATCAAAACCTAGCTACCTTGATTAGACACTGTCCTAAACGTGTCTAATCGACTCAAACTCACAAATACAAAAAATATAAGTTTCATCCCACAAGGAGATTCTACCACCTTAATACAAATATACTCGATTAATGTCCCAAATAATTACTACATGATAGATACAATTTAAGACAATTCAAATCTGATTAATAAATAATGTTGGTAGCGCAAACTTTGCACATAATCAGATAAACAGACAAAAATTGTTTTTAAAAAATTTAGACTTTTAAGTTCAAAACAATTTTTTTTAGCAATCTTATACCAAGCAATCAAGATAAATATAATTTTAAAGTGAATAATAAATCTTGGACAGATCTCACCGGAAAAATACTGAAGACAATAGCAATATAGCAAGTAGAACTCAAATCGATAAAGCCAAACAACAAGCGCTTTAGTTCAAGAACTTATAATGAATCACTCGTAGAAATCTCAGCAAAAATCCCACTCATTAAATAGTTCAAACTGATGTCATTAAATGACATTCTAAGACTCCATATATCATAACCTTTCATTATAGGTATCTTCCACTTAAAAATACTCTTTAAAACTCTCATTTAAGTCCATAAAACTATTCTCAATTTAAAACCACAAGAATAGGAAGCATTAAATTATTTAAATTAAGATAATCTCAAAATATATGGACCATATTAATAGAGATCATTAAATAAGTTGTTCATATTTGAAATAGATTCAAATCCCTCAAATCCCTCTCTTGGAATGATGAAAAAATGAATAGTTTTATACCAAAAGACCAAGTCAGCTAATTTGCTGACTGAAGCAGTCAGTTGACCGACCTGCCTTACTTGATCAATCGACTAGTGCCTGGCTACCATTTGAGTTTTTGGTACTGCTCCGATCGGTTGATCAACTGGATCAATGGGTTTTCTCATTTTTACCTACTTTATCCACCTAATCAAACGGTTAACCTACCCTAACCATTCGGTTGACCGATTCAATTAGAGTGTTTACTTCAGCATCCATTTTAGCCATTGTTTCAAATGGTTGGCCAATTACTTTTCTCGGTTTACCGATTAGATTAGTAGAACTTCCATTTTAACTCTAAAAACTCATTGTTTTATTAAGTCGACTGACCCCTTTTGTCGGTTGACCAAATTGACTCGAAAACACAATATTTTATACATTAAAACACGTTTTTCAATTAGGTCAATTATTAAAATCATTTCATATAATGAGCACATAAAATATTTAATTTTAGAATCTTAAATTTATCACTTCTTATCATGACACACATAAAATTATTTCATTTTAAGTGTCGTGCGTGATCTTAATTCGGGTTGCATTAAGAGTATAAAAGTAAATAATTGTTTCCACCTAGTTTTCTTCAACACCTTCAAAACTCTTCACATCTTCATCATGTCCATCTTGCACCCTTTATGTTTTCTTCAATAAATCTTCTTCTTAATTAATTGCATAGAACTATAAATCTGAAATACTCGATAAAACCATTAGTACCACCAAAAACATCAAATTTAATTGCTCATCAAAATATTGGATTCAACAATCTCCCTCTTTTTGATGATGATAATTAACTTTGATATTTTCTTCAAAATGTAATGTAACCACGCCCCCCCTAAATCTAAGGACTGGTATGTAAACTTATTTAAGAACAATAATGAAAACATATTTAAACCATAATAAAGATATTCAACATAAGCCCAATTAAACCATAATATAATCTCTTAATAACTTATCCTTTTAATCAATGCAATACTTAAGCGAACAAATCCCTAAACATCAACTTCTCATTAAACATATACTTCTCCCCCTTTGTCATCTCAAAAAGTAGGGGCGGAGAAACAAAAACATCACTCTAGGTATATATCATTTCTCTGAATGTGATAATGAATAAAATGATGTTGAATCTCTAGGTGCTTAGTTCGTGAGTGTTGTGTCGGATTCTTACTAAAGTATATAACACTTTTACTATCACAATACATAGGGACCTCCTCCATGCAAACATCAAAATCATATAATTATTGCTTAATATGTAGAATTTGAGTACAACAATTACCAACTGCCATATATTTTGCCTCAGTCATCGATAAGGCAATTGAATTATGTTTCTTGCTTAACCAAGAAACTAAAGCATGTCCTTAAAAGTGACATGAACCGCTCGTGCTTTTATGCTCAACTTTGCATCCGGCAAAATCAGCGTCGGAGTAACTAATTAACTTAAAGTCACTTTCCCTAGGATACTATAATCCTAGATCACTTGTTCCTTTCAAATAACAAAAGATTCGCTTGACAACTGTTAGATGCGATTCTTTTGGACAAGACTAAAATCTTACATACAAGCATTTACTAAACATTATGTCAGGTCCACTAGCAGTAAAATAGAACAAGCTACCAATCACAGCTCGATACATTTTCTCATAGACGTTTTCGCTTGTATCGTCTTTCTCTATTTTTGTAGTTGTTGCCATGAAAGTTTTGTATTCTTTAATGTCATCTAAGCTATACTTTTTTAACAACTCTTTTATGTACTTCGCTTGATTAATGAAAATCTCTTTTTTGGTTTGCTTGATTTGCATCCCAAGAAAGAAGGTTAACTCTCTCATCATATTTATTTCAAACTCAACCAGCATAATCTTATCAAACTGTTGATAAAAATCCTCATTAGTAGATCCAAAGATAATATCGTCCACATATTTTTTCGAATAGCTCAATATTTTACGATATCCTTTGTCAACACCCATTTGGATTGAATCAAAATCATATAATCGTTAACGCACGAGGACATGAAGCATATATAAATCATTTATGAAACCATCAACCTAAATTTAATGCACGCTTTAGACTTAAATAATTGCATATTAAAGATGTCATCTCATAAAATTCTAAATTCCTTATAGAATATAAACCAGGAGACATGAACCGAATACTAAGTTTATATTATCATTCATACAAGTAAACACTTAGGCCCCGTTTGGTAACCATTTCCATTCCATAAATTTCTATTCCATTCCCACATTTTTGGGAATTCTGTTTGGGAATAGCGTTTGACAATTTTTGTTTTCGTTTCCATTTCATTCCCATTTGAGAATTGTGCCCACTATTTTCTTAAGAAATGAGAAACAAAAAAAATTGTTTCTCATTATCCCCATTCCATTCTCAAAACACATGGTCACTGTTCACCTACCGGTCGACCACCGTCCGCTGCCGCCGGCCACCGTCCTCCGCCGTCGGTCATCTCCAGCGACCGTCGCCGGTCACCGTTCGGCCGAAAATTTTCCGGCCACTTCCATCCATCGCCGACGGGCGCCATTACCTTCTGGCGTCGCCGGCGCCGGGGGCCACCACCTTCGGCCGTCTCCGGTGCCGGAGCCACCGCCGTCAGGCCAAAACCGGAAAAAAAAAAAAAGATTTTAGGATAAAATCGTTACCAAACACAATTCCCTTCCCAAAACAAAAAAAAAATTATCGTTACCAAACGCGATTCTACTCCCAAAACGAAAACAAAATTCTCATCCCATCCCATTCCCATTCCACTACTGGAATGGAAACAGAAACGGTTACCAAACTCCATCTTAATGTCTAACGATATCCACGTGCAAAAGTATCAACTATTTAACAAATCTATCTTAAAACGCTAAGCACAAATTGATATGTTATGTATATTCAGACATATGGTATCAAAAATATATTAACGCGATTTCATGAAGTGATACCAATCATGTAAACTTAAATTTATATGATATGCCGACACATAAGATCATGCTAATACTTATTTCATCAAACATCTCTTAGTTATAAAAATTTCATCAATAAACCAGGATTAGCTAACAATAGAATTTCACGTAGGCAAATAATCAAATCATGATATTTATAGAAATGTGAGACAATGATAATTTCACATCACATAAATTTCATACATAATCATACAAGAATGAGACTGTTTTACCACTGAGTTGAATAAAGATTCAACTCTAATAAATTATCTCATTGAATCAACCCCATTCTTATTTTTTACTAAAACTTCGAATTTCGGTATGAATATTTGTTTATCATTGGATTATTTTATAACCTGAAACTCTTTGAAACATATTTGGAAAAAAAAAAATCATTAGTAAAGATCAAGTGAATATATATTTATCAATTATTCTCAAAATCATGCATGATTACTAATCAATTCCAAACAATTTTAATCATATCTATCAATTGATTTAGATTAAGTTATCTTAAATAACATGTTTCTTATAATCATATTATCGATTTCAAAGAATATCAATATGCATGATATGAATAATATAAGCAAATTTGAAACAAACATGTTACTATACTTTAAGTAAATGTGATTCTCAGAATCACCTTGCCACAAGCATTCAAGAGGTCGCTATTTCTTTCATCCACTTTTCACCCTAATCTAGTAATGCCCCGAGTTCTACGGTAAACAACTCTCTAGCCGTTTGCCCCTCCGAATTCTTTACATCAATTAATAAATGTGGCACAAGCTTCTCCACCTCCCCCTGCTAATAAATCAAAGGCTCGCATGAAATGATCCATTTTCTATTAAAAAAGATTTGCCCAATGCGATTTTGAAAACAAAAACTCTTTTGATTTCAAGTCTCACCAATATCTGCCAAACTGATACAACATATATCAGACAAGACAGGCAGAAACTCTCTTTTGTCCCCCCTTCTTTTAGGAGTTGCAGTGGTAAATACAACTAAGATACATCATCTGCCTTGGCTTCCACCAAAGAACTTATTTCAGGAACCCCAGTTCGTGATTTTAGCAGTGGCTTCATTCACCATTTTCACCAGAGTGACCTGCAATGTCAGAAAATGGGCTTAAAATCCATAGTCGGCAGAAGGGCGATTATCTATTTTTGCCTTCTCCGACGCCGAACTTGGACAAATCTCCACCTTCGCAGAATAGATTTGCCTTGCGAATCATCGAAAGTTGTTCGTTTTAGATCGGTGAATCGAAGCAATCGATGAGGTGAGTTTCGATTTTGATTCCTCTTCCCCTTTCGATCTTTTTAATGAAATTTGAGGTGAGGTGAGGTGATGAAGATGAGAGAATCTTGTTATCTAGAGCATTGAATTTGTCCTTCAAATGGATAATGCAAGCAACGAAGGACGGTGAGGATCGAATCTAGTAAAAAATCTCAATCGGAGTTAGAGGACAAGGAAACGAAGGACGGTGAGGATGGAAATGAGATGTATGTATTTCTGTCGCCTCCGATTAACCGTCGGCGACTTATGTTCGTTGTTGTTCTGGCTTCGATTATGCCATAGCTGTGGAGCTTCGAAGCCAGTGATTTGTCTGTGTATGTTGAATGGATTAGGGCTTCAATTAACCGGTGATTGTCTGTGCATGTTGAATGGATTAAGTCAATGATTATCTGTGCATGTTGAATTGGATTGATTTGGTTGATTTATTTAGATTCATTTGGTTTGATTGAATTGTGAATTTGATATACAAATATATATGTATGTGGGATTTAGGGTTCTTGGTTGTATAGATTTGGTTTGTATGACGGTGATTGTCTGTGCATGAGATCGTGTTGAATATAATACGAGATTACCAATTTGAATTAAAACATTGGAATGTAACACGACCTCATATTATATTCAACACAAGACCGAGTTGAATGTAACACGATATGAGATTGTGTTGAATATAACACGATCTGAAATTGTGTTGAATATAACACGACCCTCGTGTTGAATATAACATGAGGGGTAAAATCGTCACAAAAAGGCAAAAAGACTATTTTGTAACATGTTTTTAAAAAATGTGTATTTGGTAGTTTTGTCCTCATATGAAGACTTCTTGGTAACTGCCCCAAAAATAAATAAGATTTATTTATTTAATTAAATGGTATTATTTATTCATGAATAATAAACGAGCAGTTCACGAACAAGTTCGGCTCGACTCGTTTATTAAATGAGCATTTTTTTTGCGCTCAAGCTCAGCTCATTTATTTTAATAAACAACTCGAACGAGCTTTTTTCAAGCTGAACTCAAGCTGCTTATAAATAGATCGGTTCATTTACAGCCCTACCTATATTCAGAGTGTAATATGTTATTTGTCCTATTTAAAATATAAGTTTAGATATAGGCCCTTAAGTTGATTTTTTGTTCCGTATTAGTCTCGCGTGTGCTCACGCATTGTAAGTGGAGCATAGAGAATGCTTTGGTGAGTGAATCTGTATTAAAGTGAATATTTAGATATAAGTAAAATTAGTTACACGTTAATAATTACAATTACATATAATTATATTACATGTACTTGTGTAACATTTGTTACATCTAACAAATATCTGATGTAATTACATGTAATTTTATCATGGTAATTTTGGTTGACGTAAAAGTAAAATATCTTATTTGTGATAGTTCTTGTGATCTTTAGGCTTGAGGTGCTGAATAATCAAATAGATGAGTCGTTATTCTTTAATAGTACTAAGCATTTTATTCTAGCCATGATCCTTCAAAGATACTCAATAGGTATATTGAAACATGTTGATGTCAAAAATTGGTTAACACCTCCGGTTGATCCGACCAAAGGACACGTGGATTTTCTTTGTTGAGGTGGATGTGGAAAGGTCCTAAATCTAGTCCTTTGTCAAACAGTTCAGAGATGTCTGAGGTCCGAGGTCGCTGCACGTCCTATTCGAGCTGAGCGTCAAACTTGTACTTGCACAAGGACGCACCGCTGTGTTACCCGATGAAGCCCCTCTAGCATATGAGAGTAAGAGATTAGGCGGAAAATAACAATAAATATGCTTTAGGAGGGTAGCTGAGCATTACCTTTAGGTATTAAATGTTCTGATATTTATAGAAATTGAGAGTACACAGTGATGGGCTTAGGCTTTTTGGCCAATTAGGAGAGCCTATTTGCCTTTGAGAAGGTCTATCCAACGAACTGTAGTCGATAATCTCTGGTCGGAGCTCAAATCATGAGGTCGAAGATCGGCCAGGACCAAGGTCTGAGCTCAGCCAAGTCTTAAGGTCTGAGCTCGATTGTCCCCTGGTCAGCTGTCCCCTAGTTGGCCATCCCTTGGTTTGCCATTCGGTTAAACTTGGTCAAAACACCGGTCTACTTTAGGCCTTTAACGTGTCACTTAGGGGTAGGGATGGTCATGGGCCTAGGGACCCGCCCAACCCGAACGGCCCGCCCCTATTTTTTTAGGGCTTGAGCTTAGAGTTTGAGTTCACGGGGCGGGCCTGGGCCTAGGTATTAGGGCCCAATCAAAATTAGGGTCGGGCTTGGTTAAGACCCAAAAATTTTAGGCCCGGCCCAAAGAATATTTAAAATAAAATAAATAAATATATATATATATATATATATACACACACATTACAATACAACTTTAATATTTGGAATATTAGTTTCCTTTAAAAATTGTAATATTAATATTTCTTATTTGTTTAGTTTGTTTGGAATATTGGTTTATCTTTAGAAATTGTAATTTTAATATTTATTATTGGTTTGGTGTTGAATTTTTTGTATTTATTTTTTAAATTTTTAAAAAAAAATATAGGGTCGGGGGCTCGTGGGCCGGGCTTTGGGCTTAAAATTTTCTTATAGGGCCGAGCTTGGACATAGAATTAAGGCCCGATCACCGGGCCGGGCCAGGTTAGGGCCCAACATTTTTTTGTAATACACTAGTTTAAGCCCGGCCCGGCCCATGACCTTCCCTACTTAGGGGTGACCAAATTTTGCCATCACCAAAACAAATATGTGAACATTTGAGTATTCAAAGGAGTATCTATCGCTCTAAGCAAATAAGGATGTATTATATATGATTAAATTTAATATAGTTCTAATTTAGTCTATGGTCAAGACAGTGTGATGATTGAGATGAGATTTTAATTTGTATTACAAAATAAATTATATTATTAATCAAATACATATGATCAAGTATTAAGGGCTTTTACATTCTTTTTTAGTTCTTTCGGATGATAGAGAGATCGAATAGCACATTAATTATGACTAAAAGAGTTGTCTGGATGAAATTCCTATCAGTTCAATATAGCTATAGCATGTTCGTAGACATTAACCATAATTAGTGGTAATGATGTAGAGAAATAATTTTTTTTATAGCAGTAAATTTATTTTTTCTTAATTATTTAATTAATCTATTTATTGATTTCTAATGTATACCTTCTGATATGAATCAAATGGGTCACACAAAATGAAAAATGAAAATTAATACTCTTTCAGAAAGAATGGGCAAAAATATTGAACATGTTAGAAAGGTTCATGGCAGAAGTGTGTAATAGAAATTAAGGTGCCTAAGGCACGAAGCCTTGGACATTATAAATAATGCCATATGGTCGCCCCTATGCTAGGTGTTAGCCGTCAATCTCTCTCTCTCTCTCTCTCTCTCTCTCTCTCTCTCTCTCTCTCATACACTATTGAAAATGAATAAAGGAGCAATATCTAGACAAAGTTCTTCGTGTGAATATGGTTAGAGGCGGGACACTCATGTAGCTTTTTATATATACGGGAAGTGGAAAAATCATGCTCTAAGAACTATCGGCTAAGAGGTTGAAGCACGCGCCATAAATAATCGATCTATTAGTTGGAATAGGATATAATTTATTTTGTATTACAAAGATTCATTCAGGACTAGAAAAAATAGAAAGAAAAAATTGATTTACGTTTTGGGTTATTTGCTGAGCAAATCTACAATTTTTTATTTTTCATAACCTTCGATCTCAAAAGAAAAATATAAGAAAAGTTGTGGGATAATAGGGGAGCTTGGATGTGGGTCTTCCATAGAAGTCATCCAAACTATACCTATCTTGAAGTTGAACTGCACAACCTCCTTAAAGTAGGGCTAGTTATTAGCCGAATTAGGCTGGGCTTGGGCCGGATCCTACCTAGGGTATTGCAAAAAAATGATAAGCCCAAGCCCAGCCTAGCCCTATGGCCAAGCCCTATTATCATGTCCAAGCCCGGCCCTTAACAAAAATTTCAAACTCAAGCTCGATCCTATAATTTTTTTTTATAATTTAAAAAAAATCATTAAAATAACAAATTAAAATTTTAAAATACATTCATACATAATAATTAGTACTTACTAATATTAATTTTCATCAAAAGAAAAATAAAAAACATTCATTCACATTCCACACTAAAATAAAATATATTCATTTATATCGAAATAAAATAAATACATCAATAATTCCATATTAATTAATTAATTATGGAATTAACATTTATTACTTGATGTTATATATATATATATATATATATATATATATATTAAATGGTCGAGCCAGGTCGAAACTAAACAAAAGTTGTCATGCCTAAATCCGACCCTAAAAATGAATACGTCTAAATTTTCGGGCCCTATTCCTGCTCATGGATTCAAAAATCAAGCTCAATCCCTAAAAAAAAGGCAATGAGTTGGACGGGCTCCCAGGCCGATGATTGCCTCTACCTTGCCCTCAACATCTTTTATGACAAGAATAATAAAGGAGTGGTGGTGGGACTGGGAACTTATTCTTCCCCCGCCATCTGCCTCATCAATGAAAACTGACCATTTGAGCTTCCACCAACAAGCCTACCGTGGAAGACTTCAATAGTCCCCCAAATGAGAAAATCAATGTTATTTCTTCCCAAAGACTCCCTCCCTGATATGCTTGTAGCTGTCATGGCTAACATGAATGGTGCCATCTTTGTTAGGCCTTGGTTTCCGTTTTTCTTCCCTTTTCTACCAAAAAGAAAATCAAATATTGCAAGAACTTCTCAAACATCATGGTTGTCCAAATTATTCAACTTTTCGAATTGACTTAACTTCAATTAATGAATTGCTTATTTTTTTAATCAACTTTTGAATTACATAATCACCACCATAAATAAGAAACTAAAACAAATGGTGACATAAAATTCAACCCAATCTTCCTCTTCCTCTTAAACACGCTCGACATGTTGAACTTCCATGACATCGTGGATATGAACCCGAAGATTCTTCAATGGTAGCGATGACTATAATTTCTTGAGGGTCCTTTATGGGATCAACGTTAAATTAATGTTATAATCAAAACAGTGAGCTAATTTTCAATACTTTTGCCGATTTCTTGTGAAATCCAAACAAAAAAAATACATAGTTCGATGTATTCAAACCTCAAATTGATATTTCAAAATAAAACACAAATATTTGTGTTTAGAATACGGAATCATTGGACAATTAATCTATTTTTGAGAAAGAGACTGGAGTGTTCTTCTGGTTGTGGAAGAAGTCATTGTAGCAGAGTTGAAGACGATTGAAGTACGAGACCTCGAGGTCGTCGTTCTAGTCGAGGAGGTGGTTCTCTAGCTTGCGGTCCCCATGGGAGATGTTACAATTGTTGCAGAAACTAGCACGCAACGTCGGTCGGAAGGGAGCGAGAGAGTCCATAATTCACATAAAGAAGATGAGTCACGATGGAAGCCTGATCCATGACAGAGTTCTCCGGCACGGTCCTTCATGTTTGAATGAGCGATCCATTGCTTTAACCGTTTACCAAAGTTCAGGTTCCCAAGAGAAGAAAATATGAATACAAATGGGTTGTGAAGCGAAGTAAAATTTTAGGGATTGACAATGAAGCAACAAGTGAGTGACTTTTTTCATGGATTAATGGCCAAATAGAGCAAACCAGGAAAACTGTTTAAATTTTTGAAGAGATAAGGGATCTAACGGGTAGCTTGTTACAAATAGCATTCCAAAGATAAACCCATCTTCCTGAATAAGCAGATTAAGAGATGCATGGTCAGACATTCTTGATTATGTAGTTCTCCGTATAGGAAATTCGAGTCAATAGGAAAGAAGGAATTATGGCCCAACTGCTAAACAATTCCTTTTCAAATTGCATCTCTTCCCACTAGGATGCTTTTCCAATCCTAAGTTTTTGCATTTAAATCTGAGATGTTAGAGAACGAGCTGAAATGACGGTATATTTTTTTGAAAGCCTGAATCAAAATGGAGTCGTCATTGGTATAGAACCTCCAGGTAGTTTTAGCAAGAAGGGCGAGCTTGAAATGTGAGACTTGCTGATTTATGAAATAAATAATTTTTAGTCTTTGTTTGGCGTTAGCTGAATTCTAGGGATCTAAAATCTTAACAGCCATCTTCACAAAGCTTTTTCAATGGAAAATATATCATTTCATGCTACCCTTTGATTCATTAGCAAGAGGTGGAGTAGTTTGTGCCACATTTATCAATCGATGCAAAGAATTCAAAGGGGCAAACGGCCGGATAATTGTTTACCGCAGAACAAAGGGCAATACTAGAGAAGGGTGAAAAGTAGATGAAAGAAACAACCACCTCTTGCGTGCTTGTGGCAACGCTTATTGTGATGACAATATTTGCCTCTGCGTTCACGGTACCTATCAACAAACATTATTATTGATGTTATGGAAAAGAAGATGTCACCACATCTGCTATTACAAAAACAGTAAACCACTTTGTTAACAACACCGGACTTCCGTTGACGAGAAGAATGCCACCACATCTACAATGACAAAAACAATAAACCACTTCTTTGTAAACAACACCGAACTTCCGCTATCGTTGTTATTACCACCAGGTACCGTGAACACAAAGACAAATACTACCGTCACAATAAGCTTTGCCACATGCATGCAAGAGGTCGTTCTTTCTTTCATCCACTTTTCACCATTCTCTAGTAATGTCCCGTGTTCTACGGTAAACAATTATCCGGTTGTTTGCCCCTCTGAATTCTTTGCATCGATTAATAAATATGGCACAAGCTACTCCACCTCTTGCTAATAAATCAAAGGGTAGTATGAAATGATCCATTTTCTATTAAAAAAGCTTTGCTCAATGCAAATTTGAAAACAAAGCTCATTTGATTTCAAGTCCCACCAATATCTGCTAAAGCGGTCACACAGCCATATGATATTATGGACACATATTATTACCACCAACAGAACACAGCAAAAGCAAATCAGGACAGTTGCCTGACATCTAAAAACTGATAAAACACATATCAGACAAGACTGGCAGAAACTCTCTTTTGTCCCCCCTTCTTTTAGGGGTTGCAGTGGTAAATAACTAAGATACATCATCTGCCTTACCTATCACTATGCACACGCCGGCTTCCACCAAAGAATGTATTTCAGGAACCCCAGTTCGGGATGTTAGCAGTGGCTTCGTTCACCATTTTCACCAGCGTGACCTGCAATGTCAGAAAATGGGCTTAAAATCCATAGTTGGCAGAAGGGGGATTCTCTATTTTCTTCTGTCTTTATATGTCGGAGTCTAAATTTCAAATTGAAGACAAGATAAAGCAGACAAGTTAAAGCCTCTCCTTTGCCGTTGACCACTTCTTAAGTTCAACGACAAAAAATAAATAAATAAATAAAAATCTGAAGAACATTCAAAATAAGAGAGTGATAATGTTAAGAGATGATATTATCTTCCTCCGATGTGGTTCAACTCAACATGTGATTCTAATAAGAAACTTGTGCTGGCGCGGAAAAAAAAAATCAAATTATGTTTGGATGTATATTGAGGAGAGAGAAGAGAAGATGGTCTTTCCTTCGTTGTGTTTGGATGTATAGGGAGGAATTTACTTTTCAATGTGTAATATGACTATACCGTTTACATATATATGTAGGAGATTACTAAAAGGTAACTTGTAATAGAATAAATGAAGGGATAATTTGACGATAGTCTTATATTTAGAGTATAATTTGTTATTTGTGCTATTTAAAACATAAGTTTAAATTTAGTCTCTTAAACTGATTTTTTGTTCCGTATTAGTCAAGCGTGTGCTCATGCATTGTATGTGGAGCGTAGAGTGTGCTTTGGTGAGTGAATATGTATTAGAGTGAATATTTACATATAACTAAAATTAATTACAAGTTAATATTACAAATGACATGTAATGTACTTGTGTAATATTTATTACATCTAACAAATATTTTACGCCCAAATTAGATACATGTAACAAATGTTTCTGTTCAGTATAACTGTACAACACATGTATTGGGCCTTCCGCATCTTTCTAATGCGTAGGATTAAAACAAGTTGCAATTGGGTAGGATACTTTTTTTAAATTAAAGGCAAAATAAGGGACCTGCCAACGGAACACTCATAAATTAAAAGGAAACTTTTTTAGAGGTCCCAAGATTCCAAAAACAATTTTCTAAGAACCATCTCATGTGTAAAAAAAAATTACTGTTACAGAACTCCATGAAGTGGTGTTTTTATAGGATGAGACTTTTGGACAAATTTCCCTAAATTAAATAGGAGTAACATAGCAAGTTAAAGGGAAAAGATTGGATCAAAAGGATTCACTTTCCTTCGAAATCTTCAGGGAAAAGATTGGATCAAAAGGATTCACTTTCCTTCGAAATCTTCCCTCCGAAACTCCCCACCCCCATACAAACACATAAACCCCTCTACACAATATGCACATTGAAGAAAGGGGGAACTTTTGAAATCAAAGATATAGTAACAGATGCATTTTGTGTTTCAAAATAAAGAAAGCATTCTCATACGTCCAATGATGAGTTCTCAATATAAACAGACATACCACACTTTCTGGGACTCCAGACGGAGGCATCGTAAGGTTTCTTGGAGGCCAGCTGTTATCATAAGATCTCTTATCGAATCTCCACTCTCCGATCTTTCCATACATCAACTTACCCTAAAAAAGACAAGATATGAGAGATAGAGTGATAAACATTTCCCCGCATTGAAAAGAAAAGGAAAAACAAGGAAAACCATTACGCAAGTGACTGATGAGATACCTTCATATCGTAGTCACATCCATAAGTGTAATGAATAATGAACTTCTTCCCAATTTCTGTATCCCAGGGAGGCTGTCATATTTTAAAAATAGTCAATCCCAAATCCATGAGCAAGCAAAACTCTATAAAAAAAAATTATACAACCAGAACTATTACACCATCAAATACTAGTATCAAACTGGAAATTGGAGGCAATAAACAAGAAATCCTTGGGAAAATATGAGTCGGCACAATGCAAATATAGAAAGTAACATCAAAGTGATAGATGCCTGCCATGTAGAAACCCAACGGGCCTAACTCACTCTCAAAAGACACCTTGTAAGAGAAAGATTACCCCTACACTTATATATAGCTCAAAATCAGGTAACACAAGCAATGTGGGATTCAACACGCTCCATCACGCACAAGTAGACTTTGCCAAACTACTGCGAATAGATATCGGGGGAAGGGCCCAACATCAATGTAGGGATTCAACACGTCCCTTCACACGCAGGGTTGACTTTTGACAAACCACTATGAACGGATCGCGGGGGTCAACATCAATGTGGAATTTAACACATCCAATATCAGATAAGATGCCAAAAGACTGTAGATGTATCAATCGATCTTAAAAGAGGATAGTTCTCGGTTTAACTGCTTTCCTAGGATCAAAGCAGAAAATGAGGTTGGACAACAACTGACAATAATAATTAGCGTTGGAATATACTGGGATAGTTGAATAGTTGTGCTTGCATTATTATTATAATCAGTGTACTATTTAAACTTAAATCAAAGGAAAGATTGCATTACTTACCCGGTTATCCACATAGGTACCTCTTGCGCACCCAAACATATACAGCACATGAGATTATATTGGGTTTAAAAGCATAAAGGAGAAAAGTATCATCGTGTTGGCAAACAGTGACATTTATAAATTTGGCAGATATAACAATTGAATTTCCAAGGGAACATATTAAAGAGTGGAAGTTGCCAAAAATTTGAAGGTGAAGAAACATCCAGAAAACATATTGCTACAAATGTTTAAAGATGATCGGACATTAACTTGCCATGTTTATCATACTGACTACCAAAAAGGAATTGTAAGAGATTAAATAATAAACCCATCAAACCTGAAGCATAAAGTCCTTGTATAAGATGTTACCAACACCATGAAGCGCGGAAGCAACAGCATATGCATACCTGCGAGGTCGGTCATATAGGAAGGCTAGAAAAATAATGAAAAATTGAAGAGTCAACAAGGAATAATTTACTTACATCTCAAGGACCCAGCCAAAAGCTTTATCTGCTTCGGGATCCTTCTTCATTGCCAAGGAGACGTTCATCCAAGTGGGAGCAATCTTTTTCAGAGATTCCTATTGCCGTTTAATATGGAAGAAGAAAAATAATAAATTCAGAAGGACAAAAAAAAAGAGAATTAGAAAGTAACTATTAAGGATGAACATAGACACATGAAAGGTACAATTACCTTTCCAACAATGACAGGAGAGTTTCCTATTGGATCAATGTTGGTTATTGGTCCCCTTCCCTCCGGGAAAAATTTTCTGAGTACAGACTCATATTTCTTTGGTTCAATGTAGAAAAAAGGGAATGCAGCTCCAAGGCCATCTTTAGACAAGTTTGGTATGGGCTTCACAATAACATGATCTGGCTCAGCCATCAATATATAGCTGTGAAAAGTAAAAAGAATAGCAATGAGGATGCCGAAATGCAGAAATTCATCAAGAACATGTCAAGCTAGATCCCATACTCTTCCTTAATGTCTGATTGCTGAAGCCATTGTACAAATGCCCAGGGTCTATTAAGGACTATGTATCCCTGAAATGGAACAAAGTGACAGTTGGAACGACATAATTTTCTAAACCAACCAAGAGTTACTATTTTCGGTTAACAAAATGCAAAAAATACCTTCTCATATAGACAACTTCCCTTTCTCCTTCCCATATGGATAATTTTCAACTTCAACAATTCTTTATATATTTGGTCCAGCATAAACACTATTTATGCCTCTTGAGTGTGCCCAAACTCAGCTATTAGGAATTAATTTGTGAACTATATGGCGCACGGACTAATGCAAACGGCATGGGTCGCCAATTAAAGCAACTAGCTTCTGCTGAGGATGAGGCCTATTGTCATATAGTGGGTTGAAGACTTGGATAGCATAAATATTTGTATATTTGTTTTGCACAAAAGCTTATTAAATTGTCATAAAAAGGAAACAGCAGGCCACATTATACGTTTCAGGCCAGTCAACTACGATCGGAATTCAGATAAATTAACATATCCTACCGCAATTCTTATAAAACTTTCCAATAGGAGCTCCTTTGAATTGTCATGCAACAATGTTTCCCCTTTAAAGCAATTGGGTGCCAGAAACATAATTACCCTTGCCATCTAATAATACAATCGAATACATACAGTACACTTGCATACATCATGACTATCAGAAGACTGATGATAGAAATAAATAACAAAGTACGTAGCCAAAAAATGAATAAATAAATAACAAAACACTATCCATATTGTTGGAATATGCATTTATTTATTTACCAGTTAAATCTTCGTATTTTTAGTATTGTTATTGTAGGACTCAAGGTTTTAAATCGCGGTATCGGGTTATGTAACGGTAACAGTCGCGGTGTAACGGTATCGGGAGTATCGGCTTGTCCGTAACGGGAATCGGCCGTAACGGTCGTGAATTTATTAAAATTACCAGAACATCCTCAAAAACTCAATAAGAGTAATTGTTTTACTCATTTAACCTTTAATAAACACATTATAATAGGTATTATGATATTTTAGGGTTATATACAACACAATAAAGACAAAAAAAAAAAACGAAAAACCGTCGTACTTAACAATCTTAAAAGAATAAGATGATGCACATAATACTTAATAAAAATATATTACACAAACATAATAAAAGAGTAAATTGTACTTCTACATCATATTACAAAAATAATACACTTATATAAAATTATCAATACCAAAACGAATTGCGCTCAGGCTCTTCATAGTCGGCGTCGACATAATTCATACTATTTACTAAAATCATAATTAAAGCTAATTAACACTAAATTAACCATTATATATATAGTTATACATATAATGTCATAAATAATAATGACAAAAAATAAATGCTAACAAAATAAAAGTTAGAAAATTTTAGGACTAAATTGTAAACAAACCATTTATCATTTTATAAATCAATATTATTTCCAAACCCCCCTAATTATCAACCAAACACACCCATGATCCACCCAAATCAACCGACACACTCACTCACACGCCCAAATGAGATGGAGAGAGAGCTGCGACACAACGGAGAGAGCTGCGACTGTGACGTCTCCGGCAACGGAGAGAGCTATGTTTGGCAACAAGTTGTTTCTGTTAGGGTTTGGCAACGCCACGATTGATATCTCAACTTTTGGCGAGGAGCTTTTTGATTTTCTACTAATTGGTAAGTTTTTTTTTGTCTTCTACTATTTTTTTCTTTACCTCTGTTCAATTATATGGAAGATTCTCTGAAGAAAGCTGAAAAACTAGAGCTCACATGGGTGTCGGACCTGAAAATAGAGTTGTATAGGCCGTAACGGCTGTAATGGCCTCAATAACGGCCGTAACAGCACCGTATCGATCCATAACGGCCCGATACGGTGCGAATCGTCCCTAGACTCCGGAATCGATATCGGAGCGTTTGATTTCCAATACGAATCGGCCGTTACGGTACGTAACGGCCGATATTTAAAACCTTGGTAGGACTTTATTGGCCCATTTATTCTAGTTATATCCTTCCTAATTTGGCCAACTATTGTGACTATATAATTGGGAGAATAGAACCTTATTCTATAGGAATTATTCTCTTCTTTCTCTATATCTTTCTTGGCATCTAGAATTGCAAGGAATTTTTTTCCCCCAACTCTTCTCTCGGCCACCATCACTAAAACCCGTCCCCGCTAACACAGCCCAGCACCCACCACAAATACCACACCTAGATGCAGCCTACCATATCCTTCAGTACCTTAAGACCTTCCCTGAGCTTGGTTTTTTTTATGTGACAGGGGCATAGAAGGAGATCTCCTGCTTTACAGATGCCGATTATGTAGGGTCGCAGGACAATAGACGTTCGACTTTTGGCCTGTACTCGTTTCATGGAAAGAACCTAATATCATGCAAGAGTAAGAAGCAATCCATTGTCTCTCGATCTTCGGTTGAAGCTAAGCATCGTATCATGGCTCAGAGAACTTTGGCTTCATTCTCTTATGAATTATGACCAACTTGGGACTTCCCGTGACAGACTCATCTACGTTATTTTGCAATAACAAATAACAAGTCCGCTCTAATGTTATCTTCTGATTCAGTACTTTGTACGAGAATGAAACACATCGAAGTTGATATCCACTTCATTCGTAGAAAAGTTTGATCATGAATTATCACACCTACTTTTGTCCCATCTTCCGAGAAAGTTATTGATATGTTCACCAAGTTTGCGGAACCATCTCTTCTCCAGACTGCTATTGGTAAGCTAAGACTCGTCAACATCTTCGTCTCAAGCTCAAGAGGAGTGTTGGAATATGCATTTATTTGTTTACCGTTAAAATATTTGTATTTTTAGTATTGTTATTGTAGGGATATCATTACTAATTTGACTGAATACTCTGACTATACAATTGGGAGAATAGAGCCTTTGAATATATAAAATTATTCTCTTCTTACCCTATATCCTTCTCATATTGTGATTTTCCTTTCACGCATCATTACTATCAGCGCTACCGAGTTAATTACTTTTCTGCATCCCACACCATTATCCTATAAAAATGAAATTGATATGACGTGCGTGCTAAATGGTAAATTAACTGAACTGTATTAGAATTTTTCAATCACGAGGTGATACCAAATCGAAAACTGGTAGAAAAACCCGTGAATCTAAAAAACAAGTACCTGATCCATTCCAGAGGGGAGCGGCTGAGCAACAAAGGTGGGGATCTCATCCATGAACCTGTCAGGCTTGCCAGAATGCAAGATCCTGGTGAACCCACCCATATCCGAACCGGGTCCATCCTTAAACTTCTTGAACCAGTAGTACATGATTCTGCACTGCCATGTATTGTAGACGGAGTCGGAGGCTGTGACCGCGGTGTGGAAAAGCCTCTTTTTGGGGGAGCCGGGTCTCGATCGGTCCACCGGCATCTTGATGACGGGATCCACCGAGATAAACTTCCTCGATGAAGGGTTCGATGGGCCGGGAAAGTCTTGTCTGAGAGGAGCATTTGCTGAGATGATTATGTTGTATGTGATGAGAGCTACCGAGAAGGTTATCACTGCAGTGAAGAAGAGATTCCCACACCCCATTCTCTCTCGCGCTCGCGCTCGCGCTCGGTTTTCTCTCTGGAAACCTGCCTGGATGCATCACATGGATAAGCTATATGTATTGCACGCATAAATAAATCTACGCATACAGTAGAGGGAAGAAAGTGGGAGCTTCAGAAAGTCGTCGCCTGCAATCTGTAATTCGTATTTGGCAGCTGGTTGGGAAAAATGGAGCGGATTAGACCCGCTCCAGATTTAGAAGAAGATTTATAATAGAAGATAGGGCTTATGCCATTAACCTCCCTGGTTCTTTTGTACTATATCACATATTTCTCTTGTTCTTTTGTACTATACCACATATTTTTTCTATCTTTTTATAAATACAATCACCCCTTGACCAATATTTTTTGTGTGAAATAACCATTTTACCCTTGTTTTTTATCAGATATTATATCATTAAAAAATCTTCTAAGTAAAATTACCAATTTACCCTCTTGTTTTTCCTGATTTTGCACAGCGTTAGAGAGAGAGAGACGAAGGGAGACCTTGGAGGCATTGAATGTCGTCGAAGGTTGATTGGGTTCATCGTCGTCGTCGAAGAGTGGAAACTTCATCAGGGTTGTCAGAGGAAGATCGTCGTCGAAGGTTGGTTGGTTGCAGACGTTCGTCGATCATCGATTCAGAGAGAGAGAGAGACTTAACGCCCTGTTCAGCTATTCGTCGGAGAACAAGCCGTTCGATCGTGAAATCCGAAATCGATTGTTATGGCAGGTAAATGTTTGATTTCTATTTCTCTGATCTCCGATCTGTTTATTGTTACCTTTGATCTGTTGATTTTTGTTCACCGTTGTCAGAGGCAATTGTACGGTTCGCCGTTGCCGGAGTAGGGAGGAGGTGGGGGTGGGGAAAAGAAATCACGAACAGGGGAAGGGGAGGGGTTTGGAACTTGGATGGAAGTTTGGTGGCCGTGTGTTGATGGTCAGAGTACTGAGAATGTGTGGGAAAAAAAAACAAAAAATGGGTTATAAAAAATACGTTTTGACCCTTTTAGTTTTGAACAATTTTACAAATAAATCCTTGTGAATTAATTAAAACAAAATAATTAAATTAGCCTTAATTTCAAAGTGAATGACTATTTTATCCCTAATTTTAACGTTAAAATTAGGGACAATTGTGTCCTTTCACTTAGAAATTAAGAGTGATTTAGTCATTTTACTATAATAAATTCTAAAGGGTTTATTTAAAAGTTATCCAAAGTTATAAGGTAAAAACTATATTTTTCCTTTCATTTTTTTTCCCATACCCTGTTTCACTCTCTCTCTCTCTCTAAAACCATGGTAATGATGGGGAGGTGGCTGATACCATGGTGAGGTTCACGGTGGCCATAGGGAAGCAGTGGAGGTTGGGAGGGGAAGATTGGCGGAGGCGTTTCGCCATTGCCAGAGTAGGGAGGAGATGAGAGTGGGGAGGAGAAATCACAAACAGGAGAGGGGGAGAGGTTTGGAACTTGGGAGAGGTGTGTTAAAACATTTTTGGTGGTTGGAGGTGATGGTGGTGTGTTGGTGGTTGGTGGTTGGTGGTTGGTGGTTGGAGGTGGTGGCCGTGTGTTGATGGTCGGAGGTGGTGGCCGATCAATTCGCTACTGCAAATATAAACAAAAATGGGTTAAAAAAAATACATTTTGACCTTTTTAGTTTTGAAAAGTTTTACAAATAGATCCCTGCGAATTAATTAGGACAAAATAACTAAATTACCCTTAATGTCAAAGTGTGACACAATTTTACCCCTAATCTTAACGATGAAAATTACGGACAATTGTGTCCTTTCACTTAGAAATTAAGAGTAATTTAGTTATTTTACTCTAATAAATTCTATAGGGTTTATTTAAAAGTCATCTAAAGTTGTGAGGTGCAAAGTATATTTTTTCTTTCATTTTTCCAATCCCATGTTTCTCTCGCTAGCAGTTTGTCACTTCGTCATTGGAGCGGCAGCAACGGAGAGCTTCCCAGGACGGCGAGCATGAACGATGATGCAACGAGCATGTCGACAGTTATGCGACGAGCAGGAGTAGCGATTGTGACGGCGGTAACCTACCAAATCCTGCCATGAAAAGCGATAATTGCCGACGCGACACCGTCGGAGCATGAACCCATCATTTCCCAGCTGAAACTCCCTGTAAATACTCGAACCCACAACGCAAAAATATTCATGGAGGGGCAAAAATCGACGGCAGCGGTGGCAGATAAGAGGATGAGGTTGTTGAGGGATGAAGAAAAACTCTTCCCATGGAGAGGTATATTTGTCAAATGAATTAAAATAAGAAATTATATTTTTGTAATTTTATTAAAGTCAAACTATTCCGAGGGTAATATTGTCTATAGAAAAATTATGTCAGCAACTTTAAAAAATAATAAATTTTTTATTATAATACCAATTTTACACTTGACTATTTTTAAAAAATAATTAAATAATAAAAAATTAAAATACATAAATAATCCTTTAATTTATATATATTCATCGCCACCTCCTACCACCGCACCTACCACCACCACCACTACCCACTACCTGCCGCCACCTCCCATCGCCGCCGCCACCACCCACCTCCTACCGCCGCCGCCACCTTCCACCCTCATCCACCTCCCACTGCCGCCATCCACCACTTCCCACTGCCACTACCCACCTCCATTTTAGAATATATATATATATTTTCTAACCATTTCATTTAAAAAAAAAATTAAAAAAAAATTAACCTTTTCATTAACATTTTTCTCTCTCTCTCTCTGATGATGGTAGGGGTTGATGGTGGCGGTGGTGGGTAGTGGCGGCGACGATAGGTGGTGGCGGGGGAGTTGGGCAGCGGGTGGTGGGAGGTGAGGGTGGGAGTTGGGCGGGAGTGGTATTGGGTGGCGGCGGAAGGTGGTGGGTGGTGGCGGTAGCGGCGGCGGAGGGTGGTGGCGGTGGTAGGAGGTGGCGGTGGGAGTTGGGTGGTGGTAAAAGATAAATATAATTATTTTAAAAGGTAAAGGTGAAAAATATAATTTTAAAAATATAGGGGTGCTAATGAATTTTTTAAAAAAAATAACCTAAGGGCAATTTTGTCCAAACGAAGGTAAGTGGTGTTTGAGTAAAAAGACAGGGGAGATCTCTGATATTTGCAAAGTAATAGGAGAGGTATCTGGTATAGTGCAAAATAATAGGGGAGGTCAATGACATATACCCTTAATATTTAGGGCAAAATACATTTTAAACCTTCTAACTATTGACACATTTCTAAGTAGTTCTTCTAAGTTTATGTGTTTCATTTTAAACCTTTTGCGTATGTGTTAGATCTATTTTATATAGATTTATTTACCCTTTTATCTTTATTTTCTAGTATATTTATTAGTAAATTAAAATACTTATTAATAATTTTAGATAATTACTTACCTAATATCCGTAAATTTATATTAGGAGTAATTTTGCATATGTTTGAAACTCTGGAGTCTTAGTAAATATTAATATATTTATATTGGATTAAAAATGTATTTTGTTATAAAATAGTGATTAGTAATTTTAATTATTAACCTAATCACGGAAAGGTGGAAAAAGAAGCTCACATCCACATTTGGCCAAAGAAAACCACCATTGTTCGGCCAGCTCAAGCAATACTTATTTCTCTTCCAACTCAATTCCAGAGAAATCTAAGTAGTCTAAATTTAACTCGCAACTCAAATTCCAAACCTAGGAGATTTAATTTCACACTACAATGAAAACAAAGAAGGAGCTCGAAAGGGTTGAGAAAGAATTGAAAAGAAGACTTAGAAGAGAAGAAATGAGGGGGAGCTAGAAGAAAAGAAAGAAATAGCTGGAAAGAAGTGCTAGAAGGAAGAAGAAGATGTGAAATAAAGAAGAAATGAGGTAGAACTAGGAAACGTGTACACAATAATTTACCTCTTCTCAAAGCCTATAAATAAGACAGAAGAAAGAAAACAAAGAAGAACTAGAGAAGAAGAAGCAACAACGTTATTCGCCAAATCAGTGGTTTCTTTTATTTCTCATTTTTTCTATTTATCATGTCTTTCTTTATGAATTCTATCAAGTTTATATTAGTTATGTGTAACTAAATTATTTAGGTTGGAGCTTAAGTGTTGAAGCCCTAAACATGATTTAATTATTGTTATGATTATTCAGGTTATATATTTTGGATTGTGTATGATGAATTTCAATTCATTATTTTAACGAACATTGTTAATATGTGTTTTAGTTTAATCACCTATTATGCATGTTAAGTTTTATTGGGAAGATATGTGGACCATCATATTATCATATGTTCCAAAGTAACAAGTGGATATTTATTTTCATGTGATTTAATTACTTGGATACCTATGATACACTCCATATTTTGGGGTCCTTGTGATACTCAAATTCTCTTCGTGCTTAAAGAATTTTTAATATGTTGACTATCGCACTTAAGGTTCTTATTAAGAATACACGTTTTATGTATATATCATGAATATCACATACTTCTGAGAGAATATTATACAACATATTGATGGTACGCAACGGATATGTTGTGAGCATCTTCATTAATACACACTAAAATATAAACCTGATTATAATTTTGTTAAATTATTATTTAGTGGTGGATAACTTAGACCTCATCTTACTTTTCATTATTTGTATTCTAAAAAAAATAATTGAAAATACGTTGTTGTTAGATTTATTTTCTTAGAAATTTGTGATTTAGTCAAATCCTTGTGGAGATAACCCTTGCTTGAACTGCTATACTACAAACGATTTGTGCACTTACAAGGTTAAAAATTTTGGGAATTTTTATAGCTTATTTTAGCTACTCGAAAATAACCAACAAGTTTTTGGCGCCGTTGCCGGGGATTGCATTCTACGTCGCAATTTCTATTTTATTTACTTATTTATTTATTTTATTATTATTATTGTTTAAAAAAATCCATTAATTTTTTTCTTTAGATATTATTTTCTTACATGCAGGGTAGACGATCACTCAGCTCTGAGTGTTTGCCTCTTGATCTCGAACTTGAAAACACTCTTCGCATTAGCCGCAAACATGTCCAAGAGGTTCAACCTCCACTGCAAGCGATGGGAGATCAAGAAGTCGTGATCGATAACGTGGTGCACCCATTGAAAGATTTCACAGTGCCACAAGCAACAAATCAACCTTCTTGCATTGTGTACCCCCAAATTACTGTCACTAATTTTGAGTTAAAGTCAAGTATGATCCATTTATTACCTCAATTTCATGGACGTCCCAGGACGATCATCTTTTGCATATTAAAGATTTTCATGAGGTATGTTCAACTTTGAAATTAGCCGGTATGGGGGTGAAAGAGATAAAATTGAGACTTTTTCCTTTTTCATTAAAGTAAAAGCAAAAGAATAGCTTCATTCTTTACCTTCTGCCTCAATTCATGTGTAGACTGTTTTGGCTTCAAAATTTTTGCAAAAATTATTTCCAGTCCAAAAGACAAAATAAAATTAGGAAATATTATTCAACAACATGATGGTGAGGTTTTTCGTGAATACTGTGATAGGTTTAATCAATTGCTTCATTCATGTCCTCACCATAATATTCAAGAGTAGTTATTAATGCACTATTTTTATGAGGGGTTGCTTGATTCTAATAAGATAATGGTAGATGCCACTTCTGGTGGTGGTTTAATGAATAAAAATGTTGAGCAAACTAAAAGCATGTTTGAAAATATAGCAGCTAATTCTCAACAATTTAACTATCGTAGACCAGCACCAAATAAGGCATATGAGGTTAATGCATCAAATGTTGATCCACAATTCATAAATAATTTTGCCAATCTGATGAAATCCATGATGCACCAGCCTGGTAACATTTGTGTCATTTGTACTATGCCCGACCATATCACTGCTTCATGTCCTAAGATAGTAGACCAAGAATATGGAAATACTTTGGGGATGTACCAACCTAATCAAAGGGTTAGTAATGATCCATATTCCCAGACTTATAACCCGGGTTGGCGCAATCACCCAAATTTTAGATGGAATAATAATCAAAACATGGAAACTGATAACAATTCTAATTTTGTAGAGCAACCTAGTTAAGGGTTTCTATCTCATCCAAATCCGCAAGTTAGTCAAGATGATTCTCTTAAAGATATGATGAAAATGTTCATACAGAAAACTAATAGTTTCATGCAAGAAACTAGAAGTTATATATTGCGCAAGATACAAGGAATTACATGCAGAAAAATGACAAAACTATTGCTAATTTAGAACGTCAACTGGGAAAAATTACTTCAACCATCACTCAAAGAGAACCGGTTAAATTGTCAAGTCAAGTTGTAATTAATCCTAATAATCTTGAACATATGCAGACAATCGCATTGAGAAGCGAAAAATATATGCAAGGAAGAGTAGATGAACAAAAAGAGAATGAATCTGATTCTTTTTCGAAGAGTGATAATATTAGTAAGCCAACTTCTCCAAAATTGCATAACAAGGATAAGGTAGGTCCCAAACCTTCTCAAGAAGAATTTGACATCTCCAAAGCTCTATTTCCCCATAAACCGATAAAAAATAAATCGGAAGCAACATCAAAAAGATATTTTTGAGACTTTTGAGAAAGTACAGGTAAATATTCATTTGATAGATGCAATTAAGCAAGTTTCTAATTATGCTAAATTTTTAAAAGAATTGTGCACTAATAAAAGGAAATTTAAAGAGCATGAAATAGTGGCTTTAAGGGAGGAGGTATCTACTGTATTGCAAAGAAAGTTACCTCCTAAGATAAAAGATCTTGGTAGTTTCACAATTCCATGCATTATTGGAGATCACATGTTTAAAAGGGCTTTATTTGACTTAGGAGCTTCTATTAATTTTATGTCTTATTCTGTGTATGAGACACTTAGATTAGGAGAACTCAAGGAGACCTCGGTTAGTATTCAACTAGCTGATCGTTCGACGAGGTATCCTCGAGGTATGCTTGAGGATGTTTTCGTTAAAGTAAATGATTTAATTCTGCTTGCTGATTTTTTCGTTCTTGAGATGGAGGATGCTCCTATTCCAAGCAAAGAACTCCCAATAATTCTTGGATAGCCATTCATGACTACTGCCCGAACGAAAATTGATGTTAAAAAGGGAACTTTAACTATGATAGTGCGGGGTAGGAACCCACATGTTTTGTTGTTGATACGATTGATGAAATTGCTCAAAGTACTTTTAATGTAATTCATGGTGACGATATTTTAGAAAAGGTTTTGACAATTAATGTTGAGGATAGTGAACTTGATAATGCCATAACAACTTTTGAGACTGTACCTTCTGTATCTGGTAAAAGTCCTTATGAGTCTCTCCTTATAAATGAATTGAGTGTTGTTCCTTCTGTTGTTAAGGCTCCTAAACATTAACATAAACCGCTTCTTAAACACCTTGAGTCTATTTATTTATGGCGGGAGGAAACTCTTCCAGTCATAATTGCTTCTGACCTAAATAAACTAGAAGAAGAGAACTTGGTTAGGGTTTTAAAGGAACATAAAACTACAATAAGATGGAGCATAGCTAACATTAGGGGAATATGTCCAACCAAGTACATGCATGGAATTATGTTAGAAGGTGACTCAAAACCTACTAGGGAGGCACAAAGAAGACTTAGTCCAATAATGAAAGAAGTTGGAAAGAAAGAAATTTTGAAATTACTGAATGTTGGCATAATTTATCCAATTTTAGATAGTAAATGGGTAAACCCCATTCAAGTAGTTCCAAAAAAAGTTTGGTATCAATGTTGTGAAAAATGATGGCTATGAAAGTGCTAGAATTTACAAAGAAAAAGCGAAAACTTACCATGACAAGATGATCTTGAGAAAGAGTTTTGAGGTAGGACAAAATGTTTTATTATATGACTCACAACTTAAACTTTTTCCTGGTAAGCTTCGTTCTAAGTAGAGTAGTTCATTTTGGGTCACCAATGTCTATCCTTACGGCGCTGTGGAAATTTGCAACATGAAAAATGGCAAAAAGTTTAAAGTCAACGGTCATAGACTGAAAGCTTACTTTGAGTCGTTCATTTCGAACCAGCAAGAAGTAATGCATTTGGAGGTCCCTCCTAGTTGAACGTCCGGCTGAAAACATTAAACTTAGTACTATTTAGGAGGTAACCCAAGAAACCACATAGGAGGCAAAATACAATCATCACCGAGTTCTTATCCAATTAAGTTGTCCTCCTTATACTTGTTTAATGATTTTTGTTCTTTCCTTTTCTTTCATCCTTTTGTTTGACATTAGGGATAATGTCAGATTTAGGTTTAGGGGTAAAGATAGTTTCTTAATTCTTGGGTAATTATTATTTAAATATATATATATAATAAAAATAAATAAATAAATTAATCTAGTTTTGGTTTTGTTTTTTGTGCTTTTCGAACACCTATGATGAATTGAATTAATCTTCAATATAACCTAAGTATGATATTACAGCATTGGTATGAGTTATCAATTTATACATTTGATAGCATTTTTTTTTAAAAAAAATGATATGATATGCAACAATCTGCACACTAAGTCATGGTTAATAGGTTTAATAAATCTGAAAATGCATGTTGAAAACCATGTAAATTTGTTCATCTTCACATTTACTTGTATCTATAGAACTTGTTCTATACCGCTTACAAATATAAATTCATAATCTGACACATGACTTGTGCGAATAAAATCTTTAAACAATATTGCATGTTTTTAATCCTGAAATTTCGTTGGTTGAATTAATTGATGGCTAGTATTGGCATGCTATAATAATAATAAATTCTTTTTTCTAATAGCTAGTTTAGCTTCGTAGCCTAGTTTACTCAAGCAAGTAAGTCTATAGAGGTATTTTGATACCTAGTGCCCTAAGGTCTTTTATGGCCCGTGAGTCATTGGCCCAAAGCTCGCTACATGGGTCAGTTAGAAAGCTTAATGGAACTGAGCATAGTTACACAATTGTTTAATAGTGTATATATATATATATATATATATATATATATATATATATATATATATATATATATATATATATATATATATATATATATATACATATGTATGTGTGTATGTGTATTTAAATAAATAAATGTCTTGGTTGTGTCATTGGTTAAGGATGTTAATGGGATGTAAGAGATTAAACCAACTTTGTTGTTATCTTTATAATACACACGGTCGTGTGTTGGTTAATTCACTCTTAAATATCTTAAGCGGTAGATCAACAAAGCATATGGAAGCATTTAAGTTTGAAAATACACAATTTTACATCAGTCTCAATGTGCACTATCTTGGTTACAATAAATTCTATTAGCATATTGACTTTCATACATTACACTGCAATCATATTGTAAAATTAGATTTTTTCTATCTTTTGTATATTCACTGAGGACATTGCTTGTATTGTGATTGATTGTTTAGGATATGTTCTTGAATAATTTCATAAGAGTCATGTTTAGAAATAAATGTCTTGATTTTGTTAGTTTTTCAAGTATATGACTATTTATTTAAAAAAAAATGTGGTTTATATGTTGTAAACTCTCACGAGATTATAACTCGTCCTCTAGGGATCGTTCTGGAGGTTGAAAGACTTGTTGCATACGCTAAATGCAGTTGTGTCACCTATGAAAGTGATTTATATTTAAGTTGTTTTAATTTATTTTGTTTTGCTCAAGGACTAACAAAATTTAGGTTTGAGAGTATTTGTTGGATTTATTTTATATAGATTTATTTACTCTTTTATCTTTATTTTCTAGTATATTTATTAGTGAATTAAAATAATTATTAATAATTTTAGATAATTGCTTATATAATATCCGTAAATTTATATTGGGAGTGATTTTGCATATGTTTAAAACTTTTCGGTCTTAGTAAATATTAATATATTTATATAGGGTTAAAAGTGTATTTTGTTATAAAATAGTGAATTGTAATTTTAATTATTAACCTAATCATGGAAATGTGGAAAGAATCAAAGCATTATCTTATATTATATATATATATATGTTTGTTTGATGGAAAGATTTGGGATATGAGACATCATTAATTATTTTGTCCATAAAATGAAGCTCACATCGACATTCGGCCAAAGAAAACCACTACTGTTCGGCCGGCTCTAGCAACACTTATTTCTCCTCTAGCTTAAATCCATAGAAATCTAAGCAGTCTAAATTTGACCCACAGCTCAAATTTCAGACCTAGAAAATTTAATTTCACACTGTAATGAAAAGAAAGAAGGAGGTCAAAGCATTGAGAAATAATTGAAAATAAGACTTAGAAGAAAAGAAAGGAGGAAGAACTAGAAGAAAAGAAAGAAATAGCTGGAAAAAAGTGATAGAAGGAAGAAGAAGATGTGAAATGAAGAAGGAATGAGGTAGAAGTAGGAAACGTGTACACAATAATTTACCTCTCCTCAAAGTCTATAAATAGAACAGAAGAAAGAAAACAAAGGAGAATGAGAGAAGAAGGAAATAGAAGAAGAAACAACAACGTTATTCGCCAAATCAGTGATTTCTTTTATTTCTCCTTTTCTATTTATCATGTTTTTCTTTATGAATTCTATCAAGTTTATATTAGTTATGTGTAACTAAATTATTTAAATTGAGGGCCAAGTGTTGAAGCCCTAAACATGATTTAATTATTGTTATGATTATTCCGGTTATATCTTTTGGATTGTGTATGATGAGTTTTAATTCATTGTTTTAACGAACATTGTTAATAAGTGTTTCAGTCTAATCACCTATTTTGCACGTTAGGATTGTTTTTGTTGGAAAAATATGTTCACCTCCATATTATCTTATATTCCAAAGTAACAAGTGGATATTTATTTTCATGTGAATTAATTTCTTAGATACCTATAATACACACCATATTTTAGGGTCCTTTTGATGCTTAGATTCTCTTCGAGCTTAAATGATTTTTAATATATTGATCATCACACTTTAGGTTCTTATTAGGAACACAGGTTTTATGTATACGCCATGGATATTACATACTTCTCTGAGAATATTACACAGCATATTGACTATACGCAATAGATATGTTGTGAGCATTTTCATTAATACACACCAAAATATAAACCTAATTATAACTTTGTTAAATGATTATTTAGTGGTGGATAACTTAGACCTCACCTTACTTTTTTTCTAAAAAAATAATTTAAAAAATACGTTATTGTTAGATTTATTTTATTAGAAATTTGTGATTAAGTCTAATCCCTGTAGAGATACCCATTGTTTGAACCGCTATACTATAAACGATTTGTGCACTTGCATGGTTAAAATTATTGGGAATTTTTATAGCTTATTTTAGCTAATATAAAATAACCAACTGGAAAAAAAAAAAAAAAAAAAAAAAAAAGAAGAAGAAAGGTCATTCCATTAGAAGTTTCATCCAAACTAACAGAATTAGAGAGCAAATCATAATTTTCTCCATCATCTTCTTCCGCTGCCACCACCACCGATGTTGCCGCCACCATCGGCGTTGCCTCAACTTCCGTAGTAGCCACCGATACCGTCGATGAGGTGAATCACCTGGGGGGTTCACCCCGTGTTAGTGAGGGGGACTCCCCCTGTTATAAACCAAAAATAACATAACACAACTCAATTTCCACCCCAATAATTGCTAAAGTTATGTTTTGGAGAAATAATTGACATTCTTGACTGATTTTCCTTTTTAGGATGAAGGACTTCTTCAGTGTGCATTGTCTTTCTACTGGTTAATGGTGGTTTGGTTGGCTGGCCTTGTAGATGGTTTCAAAATTCCTCTACTGTCAGCTTGCCCAAAGGAATTCGCATATATGGCTAAGCACTTTGTGGAAGATGCCATGGAGTTGCTCATTTTCGATTCTAGAATTCCGAGAGCATTGGATGGTGTCTTGCTGGTATATTAAAGATTTATTGTGGCTTTATGGTCATTATTTTCTACACAAGCTATTCAAAACTAGTAAAGTATTGTTGGATGACTTATGAACATCATAATGTTCATGGCAAGTCCAGAGTATATAAAAAATCTCTACCAAAGAGCAAAAATGGTTGAAGTCCTAAATTGTTGGATGTCGCGTAGAAGGTGATTCTAGATGTTCCATTTTCTTTGAATATAATTGTGGGATGTAGCTGTATTTACTAAATGCTTCAAGATGATTATGCGAGAATTTTAAGGCCTTCTACGTTATTCTGTTGTAGTGGCTCATCAACTACGTCTACTCTTTCCATAGGGCATTAGTTGTCTCTTGAGTATCTTGTTAAAAATCTTTTGAAACTATATGTGGACATGTGGACATTGAGGTGGCGTTTGGTAACCGTTTCTGTTTCCATTCCAGTAGCGGGATGGGAATGGGATGGAAATTTTGTTTCCTTCTTAGGAGTAGAATCGCGTTTGGTAATGATAATTTTTTTTTTTGGAATAGAATTGCGTTTGGTAACGATTTCATTCTAAAACCAATTTTATTTTATTTTTGTGAGTTTTTTTTTTTTTTTTTGGCAGTGGTGGTGGCGACGGTTGCCGGCAACGGTGGCTGACCGGTGGTGGTCGCCAGTGACGGTGGGCGACCGGCGACGGTCGCCGGAGGTAATCGGCGACCGCCGCCGGAGTTTCCTGGAGATGGCCGACGACAGTCGCCGGAGGTGGCCGGCAACGGTAGCCGAAGATCGCCGGCGGTGGCCGATGGCCAGCAGCGGCGAGCGGTGGTTGGCCGTCGTATGAACGGTGCCTAATGATTTTGGAAATGGAATGAGAATTATGAGAAACAACTTTTTTTTGTTTCTCATTTCTTAAGAAAAAAATGGGCACAATTCTCAAATGGGAATGGAATGGAAACGAAAACAAAAATTACCAAATGCTATTCTCAAACAGAATTCCCAAAAATCTGGGAATGGAATAGGAAATTTTGGGAAGAAATAGGTTACCAAACGGGGCCTGAATTTACGGGTTCCCACACTCAGGTGATTGTTACTCAGATTTATCATTCTATTTTACTTTATCGCTCTCCCTCGGAAATCCTCCTCGATCCAAAAGAAAATAAACGTAAAGGGGGAATAATGAATAGGGTTCACCCCCTATAACAGGGGGTGGTTCACCCTTTGTAACAGGGGGTAGTTCACTCCGTTGGCGGCATCGGTGGCCGCAACATCAGTAGTGACTGCGAAAGTGGCAGTGGTGGTGGCGACAATGGAAGTTGGTGGAGAGAGAGGGGTTCAGTGAAGAGAGAGAGAGAGAGAGAGGAGTTCGGTGACATGAAGAAGAAAAAAGAAAAAGAAAAATAGAAAATTGATTAAAAAATAAAAAATTACTATTTTGCCCTTTAATTCTATTAGTTTGGATGAAACTTCTAACATAATGGTCTTTTAAAACTGTGTTCATATGTAAAGGGTTTAAAATGAAACTCATAAACTTAGGAGAATTATTTAGAAATGTGTGAGTAGTTAGAAGGTTTAAAATGTATTTTACCCTAATATTTGAATATTCCACATTAAACACTTAATTTATAAAAAATGCAAAAACAATTTGATTATTTTTTATTTTGTATTTTTTTTCTTTTTTAAGGTTATGTTGGTGTCCCAAAGTGGCGAACACCACGAGTATGGTCTAGTCAGAAATAGATGGGCCCTCCTGCTGAAGTGGAGTTGCTGAGTTGGAGGCATAGTTGGAATTTCTTCGAGTATAATGTATCTGGCAACCCGGGGGACTAACTTGCTGAAGTCCAAAATCCTACCCTTCATGGAGCTGTGCCTACACGAGGCCTGACCGGGATTTGTCCCAGTGAAACCCCTCTAGTGTGAGAGTAAGAGCTTAGAGATAAAAGGTTACAAAAAAACGTCATGTAAATGAGCATTTGAGCATTACCTCGGGCTTGCATAGCCCTTAGTATTTATAGATATTGGAGATGATTAGCTTTACTTAATTGTGTCTAAACACAATTAATTAGGCAAAACCATATGTTTAACCGATAATTCAGGGCGTTTAGGAGATAATCACTAGGCTTGGGCTTTCGGGCCCATCGGGAAAAGCCCTCGGATCTTTATCAGGCTTGTGGAGGTGACCTGGTGAATGAGCTCAAAGATATGTGGAGTTTTGGAGGGGAAACGGACTGAAATGGTGTGCCGGTTGAGACAAACGGCTAAATCCCTAAAGTTGGCCGTCCAGAGGCACGACACAGAATCCTAGGCGATAATGTCCCTGCCAGACACACTGCTCCTTCTTGGGTGCAAAGGAGATTCTAGGGAAAGAGCCTTGGTCTGAGTATGCTCCTGCGTAACACTTTTGATTCCTAAATATGCCTACGTCATGGCGATGGTAGACACGTGGTTGGGGCCCTGGTGTTGACTCAGGAGCACCCAAAAATACCTTCATCACTTTAGTTTTTAAACAATACAATACCTCACATTTTATGTTGTTTAATAGCTATTATTAATTGATTATAACTTTTTATGACCCTCTTTTTGTGTTAATGTTAAGGAATAATTTATGAATTTGTTACCTTCGCGGGTAATATCAATATTGTTTTCCTTTAAGTTTAGTATATAACGATTGTTTGATGGTCCTTTCCAATAGAAATTTTAATAACACTTATTATAAAAAAAAAAAAAACATCACATTAAAAGATAAAAGAAGAGAGAATATAATTATTTGTGATGGTAGTGAATCAAGTAATGGGCCGTACGAACGAGCCGCTATAGGAATGGGCCTGAAACGTGAATATAGTGGGTGGTGCAAAAGAAAAATCCAGGGAGCCCTGAATGGGCCCAGGGCCTCCGCGGGTCAATAAAGGTCTGCAGTCTCTATCACTAACAAGCTAAAAGCCTTTAGATAGAGCAAAACGCCCCAAACAAGCCTATGAGTTCCCAAAACCCGAATCTACACATGGGCCTAGTCCAAGGGTCAAGTCGGGCAGAAAATTCATTAGAGTGTCATGCCAATATAACCTAAGAAATCTATACATGGGCCTAGTCAAAGGATCAAGTTGGGTAGAAAATTCATTAAAGAGTTATGCCAATATAACCTCAGAAATCAACACATGCCAAAGAACTAGGTGCTAATAAGGGAATCATGATTACGCTAATAACGGAATCATGATGGCATACTCTCTCTCTCTTTTCATTCCTGTCAGATGAGGAACTATAAAAATTCAGGTCTACATGGGTAAGACGGACACAATTTGGATTCACGCTCAACTTCATACTATCTTCTCGAAAAGATGTCTATTCTCATGCCAAAAGTTCTTTGTTGGGATCCACCCTCTTGGTATTAAGAATTTGTGCAGGCATCCTTAGAGGGAAGAATGAAAGACCGCAAGGACTCGTTGCAAATATATTGTGTTACCAATTCTTGGCAACATCAATTTGGTCAATCGAATATAATGTCATATTTACAAAAATAAAATTAAGAGAATAATTTTTTTAGTAATTTCATTCTTTTCTCTCCAAATCATTCCAATTTTGGTGAAAATTTTTAATATATGTTATTTTTATAACTGTTAATTTCTCTCCATTAAAATTTCCAAATAGAAAAATAGAGAGAAACATTAGTTTAATAATCAACAAAGAAGATGGAGGAGGAGCAAAAAAAAAAAAAGGTGGGCCATTATTTTGAACTAAAAGAAGACCTTTGAACTTCTTCGACAATTAATTAGACAATACAATTGATACAAGTATGATGGATTTAATAAATTAGATGCATCAAAATCCCAATATCTCTAAGAACTAAAGATAACAAACTCACCTGAAGTAAGTATTATATGCTTGGAGAATTCTCGTTCAACTTAGGCAAGAGCTTCCGATTTTAGTTAACTTCTCGCCTTGCCTGGCTTTAGGAAAAAGAGCTCCATTTGCTTTGACCACTTTATAAATGAGAACTTCCTCCTCAAACTTCTCGTCTTATCTCTTTATTACATTTCTTTTCCACTATTGAGCTTTTTATGAGTCAACTTCCACATTTGGGACGAAGCTAAGCCGATACTTATAATAAGCGAATGAAAGACCCCCATTTCATAGTGCCTGGGGAACATAAGTTCGATCGAGATTTTGTAAAATGCAAGACTGAGTAGGCAGACAAAAAGACAAGAAACATTACTAATACCTGCAAAATGTTCCATTTCTTGTCCAACCACATAATTTCTTTAAATTTTTTAATATGGGAGTGGTTAATTCCACAAGAAAATGACTTTTTTAACGAGGTGCAAGTAGAAATTACTCTATGAAATCGACCATAGACCAATTCTCCAATTTATTTTCTTGCAGAGTATTTACTACATTTTGGTTATAAAAACAGAAAGGCATGAATTGCACAAGAAGTTTTTTCGGTTAAAATGTCGTGCATCTCAGAGGACATCAGACTTCTTGGTCAAGGAAGAAAGGTTGCTAACTAGATGCCCTCCATGCTTGGCCCTTTACCTTACCTTTTTTTTTTTCCCCTCTAATGTAAAAAAATAAAAAAATATAAGGAGCAATGTCAACCTCTTGATAAACCAAGAAATATGTTATTGCTCCTTTATTTTCACTAATTCATGTACGCTAAAATTGGGTCCTATCCGTTTATAGTAGCTAGGTCTATAGGGAAGTTATGAGAATTATGTTCATGCAAAATTTCCATACCAAGGTTAGCACACTATATCAAATCAGAATTGTCTTTACATTATTTTTGATAAGGTTATACAGGTAAATTGTTTGATATTTAAAATATAAGACAGCTAAATGAGTGAATGCACTCTAAGAAGATAAACCAAAAAAATGAATATAATTTCTATAAGAATTCGCTGACATGTTTCAATTATAACAATTCGATTTCCCAGGGCCGACACTTGGTTTCTCCTAAAGAGAACTAAACTAAAGGTCTACAATAAATATTTTCACACCTATAAATCTGATAAATTTTGCAAACTATGCCGATACTTATAATTATTAATTAATTGAATCAATTTTACAATAACAAGTAATAAATACTATTATTACATAATTTAACTAATTTTACGACAATTAACAATAAATACAAACTCCATTTTCATAAATCCTACAATAAATGCTATAAGGGTATGAGTCAACGCTTAATAGAATTTTAACTCCTTTAATACGTGTATTTAACCAACTATTTTTGAGTCAAAAACCTGGGTCATTTGCTAGGTGGCGACTCATTTTTTTTAAATAAAATCTTGGCCCAAAGAACGTTTCAAAACCGGTGATTAGAAAAGCCCCTGAAACATATTTTCTAAAATGAACAGATTTTTTAGGATTTCGAGAGTGGAAAAACGAAACCTTTTTTGCTCTTCTATCATCTTCTATTTCCTCTGTTTCCAAAAATTCGGGGTGCGTCAGTTGGCGACTCCGTTAGGGACTTTTGAGGGTCAAGCCTAGTTGGAATCTAAGTCTATGCTTACAATTAAATAAAACCCAAGAAATGTCTTTGGTTTTGAACATAAATAATTCCTTAAATAATTTTTTTAATGTTTGTTTATATACTTGCATGCATTTATTTAATATTGTTTACTATTATTGTATTTAATTTACTATCTTTAAATATCTGTATTTACATTACTGTCTTTAAATATCTGCATTTATTTTCTGTAACCTCTCTCCAACGCGCGAGCACCGCTTTGCATTACATATCATGAAAAACAAACCCAAAGCCGCAAACCTCTTAGGGATAGAGAGGATGGTAGTAGGAGTCAAAATTGTGCGATTTTGTCACCCCGATCTAAGCTCTGAAACCCTCCAAGACTAGAAAGAGGAGTCAGTTGAAAAAAGGCCATGAAGTTTATGCCCTAGGATCCAACTTCGAAACTCACCTAGCTTGGAACACCAACCAAAAATGGATGTTCCCTTGGGGAAGACATCGATTGTTTGAAGATCTGGGAACCGAAATTTTCTAGGATGCCTTAGTAGAAAAACCATGAACTACATATAGTGAGCCTAGGATAGAATGATACCCGAAGCCCTGCTATACTTAGGACACTATGTTGGAGAGAGACATTTATCTTGTTGTCAGTATAAATGTTTCCCTAAAACCATACAAAAAATGACCTCTAGGACTAGTAAAGAACGGAATAATCGATTATTAATTGTCGTTCTTCCTCACTTATAAGCTTGGTCACAGCCAGAAATTTTTCCTGTTGGCCCAAAGAGTTACCTAAGAGGTGGGTGAATTGAGTAGTTATAAAATTTAAACAATTAATTTTTTTAAACACTTAATATCAAATAATCAATTTTCCTAAACTAATTATTATCTTAGTTACATAGTGGATATGTGTTTAGTACTGAATGCAAACTCAAACACAATATAATGAAATAAATAATGCAACACACAACGATATATCCTGGTCCGGTCAATCTAGTTTTGCCCACGTCCAGTCCCTTGAGCTCCACGGAGATTCGTAATCTACTAAACCTCTTTAATCGATTTACTTGGTAGGAACCAAACCCTTATAACAATTCTTTTGCAGGCACATAATCAACCTATACAAATTACCATTTTTCCAAACCAAGGATGAACCATATCTTTTTACAAGGCCAAAGATTAACCTAACACTCTTTCACTTATCATTTTTATAGGGAATGATGAACCTTTACAATTCACTCAAAAATACCATTCAATTACCGGAAGAATCAAAGTCTATTTTTTTTAAGGGAAATGAATAACCTAACATTTTTAACAGGACAAAGATCAAACTCTAATATTTTTCACAAGAAAATATTGAAGCCTACCTATCCTGAGTAGACACTGTCCCAAATGTGTCTAATCCACTCAAACTTACAAATACAAAAAATGTAAGTTTCTTCCCACAAGGAGCTTCTACCACTTCAATACAAATATACTTGATTAATGTCCCAAATAATTATTACGTGATAGATATAATGCGAGGCAAATAAAATCTGATTAATAAATAATATGGGTAGCACAATTTAAACACGTAATCATATAATTAAATAAAATCGTTTAAAAAGATTTTCAGACTTTTAAGTTTAATTTTTTTTTTCTAAACAATCTTATACCAACAATCAATACAAAAAAATAACTTTAAATTAAATAGCAAAGCTTGGAAATATTTCACTGGGAAACACCAAAAATAATGATAGAATAACAATAGAACACAAGTCAGTGACGCCAAACAAGCGCTTTAGACCAAGAACGTCGAATAAATCTCTCACAAAAATCTCAACGTAAATATAACTCTTAGAATAGGTTGAACTGATAGTTCTTGATATAGTGGTCACCAATCCCACAAGTCTATATTAATAGATAAATATCAAGTTCACCAATGGCTAGTTTCTCAAATATATGCCTCTAAAAAACACTCTTAGATTCCATATAAGATAACCTTTCAATTCAAGAGTTTTTCACTTAAAAATAACTTTTGATACTCTCAAATAAGCCCATAAAACTATTCTTAATTTAAAACCATAAAGATAGGAAATATTAATCCATTTAAATTAAGAGAATCTTTAAGTATGTGGACCAGATCAATAGGGATGATATAATAGGTTGTCAATATCATAATTAATTTAAAATTCCCCAAATCTCTCCCTTGGAATCCTAAAAAACGGATAATTGTTTTACCAAAGACCAAATTCCCGAAATGTCAACTGACTCAGTCAGTTGACCGAGTCCCACAGGTCGATTGATCGATCTGTCTAGAACCAATATCTAGTCGTTGCCTTCAAGCTAGTCGGTTGATCGACTGCCTCCAATCGGTTGACCAATTGGTACAGAATGATCCAATTTTTTCTTCAATTTACCTACTGAATGAAATGGTTGATCAAACACTTCCATTCGGTTGACCGATTGAATTAGTGTGCTCACTTCCTTCGCCAATTAAACTACTGTTTCAAATGGTTGATTGACCAATTCTATTTAGTTGACCGATTAGATCAATAGCACCTCATTTCGACTCTAAAACTCACTGTTTAATTTGGTTGACCGATTGCATTTCTCGGTTGATCGAATTGACCCGAAAATACAACTTTTTATACTTTAAAACATGTTTTTCAATTAGGTCAATTATCAATTTTATTTCATATAAGGAGCACATATAATATCGCATTTTAGTATCTTGAACTTATCACTTCTTACCATGACACACATATAATTAACTCATTTAAAGTGTCGTATGTGATCCTAATTCGAGTTGCATTAAGAGTGTATAAGTAGAGAGTTGTTTTCACCTATTTTTCTTCAAGGTCTTCAAAACTCTTCACATCTTAATTGCATCCATCTTGCGCCCTTTATGTTTTTTTCATGAGGTCTTTTTCTTAATCACATGCCTAGAACTTATAAATCTGAAACACTCAATAAAATCATTAATTCCGCCAAAAATGTCTATCCTTAATTGTTCATCAAAACCTTAGATTCAACAATCTCCTCATTTTTTATGATGATAATTAACTTTAATATTTTCTTCAATAAAGAATGTAACCACACTTTCCCTGAATTCGAGGACGAGTATTTAAACTCATTTAAGCATAAATATGAAAACAAAAATAAACAATGATAAAGATTTGTAATATAAGTCCGATTTAATCAACACTGATATTCAACATTAAGCTCAGTAATTAATGTCTCCCTTTAATCAATGCAATGCTTATGCGAACAAATTCCTAAACATCAACTAACTCATTTAAAATCAACTTCTCCCCCTTTCTCATCTCAAAAAGTGGGGGCGGAGACCCAAAAATATCATTCTAGGCATACATCGTTATGCCTAACTATACCTAAACCTTGAATAATTTTCATGAATTGATCTTCCGCTAGAGGTTTAGTAAAGATATCGGCAAGCTAATCAATGTGTCAACATATTCAATAATTACATCCATTTTCTGAATGTGATCACGAATAAAATGAGGTCTAATCTCTATGTGCTTAGTTATTGAGTGCTATGCCGGATTCTTACTTAAACACATAGCACTTTTATTATCACAACAAATAGGGACTTCCTCCATGCGTATTCCAAAATCATATAATTATTGCTTAATATATAGAATTTCAGTGCAACAATTACCATATGTCATATACTCAGCCTCAATAATAGATAAGACAATTGAGTTGTGTTTCTTGTTGGACCAAGAAACCAAGGCATGTCCAAAAAAGTTACATGACTCATTCGTGCTTTTACGCTTAACTTTGCATCCGACAAAATCAGCGTTGAAGTAACTAGTTAACTTAAAATCTCTCCCTAAGATACCATAATCTTAGGTTAGTTGTCCCTTTCTAATATCGAAAGATTCACTTGACCGCAGTTAGATGCGATTCTTTAGTACAAGACTGAAATCTAGCATACAACCATACACTAAACATTATGTCAGGTCTACTAGAAGTAAGATACAAAAAACTACCAATCATAGCTCGATACATTTTTTCATTTACGTTTTTACCTATATCGTCCTTGTCTATTTTTGTAGCTGTTTCAATGGGAGTTTTGTACTCTTTAAGGCCATCTAAGCTATATTTTTTCAGTTACTCTTTAGTATACTTGGCTTGATTAATGAAAATCCCTTTTTTGGTTTGCTTGATTTGCAACCCAATAAAGACGGTTAGCTCTTCCATCATACTCTTTTCAAAGTCAACCTTCATAATCTTGGCAAACTCTTGACAAAAATCCTCATTAGTAGAACTGAATATAATATCATCAATATATATATATATATATACTAATAGAATATCATAATCATTTTTCTTGATAAATAAAGTTATATCGCTAAGACCCTGTTGAAAATTATTTTCAATCAAATATCGGATAAGTCTCTTATTCCAAGATCGTGGAGCTTGTTTGAGCCCATACAAAGCCTTCTAAAGTTTAAACACATGATCGAGAAGTTTATCACTTTCAAATCCCGGTAGTTGTTTGACGTAAACTTCTTCTGATAGAAATCTATTCAAGAATGCACTATTTATATCCATTTGATATAATTTAAAATTTCATGAACATGCAAAGGCGAGTAATATTCTAATAGCCTCTAATCTAGCTATAGGAGCATACATCTCATCATAATCAATTATCTCTTCTTGATTATAGTCCTGTGCTACTAATCTTACTTTATTTCTTATTATTATACATGTTTCATCATTTTTATTATGAAAAACCCATTTAGTACCAATTACAGGATAGAAGTCCGATTAGGGAACTAGAAATCACACATTATTACATTCAAATTGAACTAATTCTTCTTACATCACAGAGATCCAAGATTCATCAGTTAACACCTCATTCACATTCTCAGGCTCAATTTGAGATAAAAAAGCAAGATTGATTATATCCCTAAGTTTTTCTCTCACATTTCTCTCACATTACCTCCATCTTTTTTGTTTAAAGTTTTTCTGAAACCCAATCCCAGTTTTATCAAATATACCTCGTGAACTTACCAAAAGTATTTTTAGTTTATTCTCACCACCTGTGAATTTGAGAACTATCGAATGTAAATCCGACATTTTGGTTTTCTATTCAATGTTTTCAAATTCGAATTTCATCACTTACTTATTAAATGTGTTAATTGTACTTTGTAGGACATTAATTTGAGAATAATGGTTTTTTATAATCATATGTTAGTTCTAGATAAACATCAAATAAATCATCAAAATCTAAAGGACAAGAACTGGAACATTTTGTTACCTCATCTCCAGTGGCTATCAAAGTAAGCATAGATGAATCGTCACTACCCGACTTTTCTGAGCTACTTGACTTAGAGTCATCCCAAGTAACTTTCATTGATTTCTTCTTACTCTTCTTTACCTGATTCTTTTCCTTTCTCTTCTTCTTTTTTTCCTTCTTTGGTTCGGGATAGCCAGATTTGAAGTGTCCATTCATGTGATAGTTAAAGCATTCCACATTACTCATGTTGAAATTTTCTTTTTCCTAGAATGTTCATCGAGTCATTTTCTGAAATTTTTCGTGAGAACCGCCACATCCTTTTCTTGCTCATTGTTAATACTGTTGCCATTACTGTCATCTTCTTTATCATGTTTTTGAACTTTTATTGCCAAGGACATCCTTTTCATGTTTCTTGTTTCATCCTCATATCCTTGTATAACTGTCTCATGGGTCATCAGGTTTCCAATAAGCTCATCAATTGTGTAAACTATTAGATCTTTAGCTTCTTCTATTGCCGTCACTTTTGGCTCCCAGACTTTAGTTAATGATCTCAGAATCTTTCGGACTTTGTCCTCTATATTATAAGGCTTTTTGAGTTGACTGAGGTTGTTATAGATAGTATTGACGAACTAAGGCATTGATCTTGGACTGTTTCACCTAATTTGTCTCTTCGAGGAAGACTTGTAATGTGTCTTATATTTCTTTAGCCGATCCACTTCTTGAAACCCCGGTACATTCATTTGCATCTAAAGAATAAAACATAATATTACTAGTTTGAGAATTTGTAGAAATTTTTTGTTTATCAGAGGTTGTCAGCTACTCTTTCTTTTCAATCACTCCATTCTCCTTAGAAACGAATGGATCATCATCAATGGCTAGCCACACATCATAATTAGTGGCTAGAAGAAAAGCAATCATTATGTCCTTCTAGAAAGAATAGTTATCCTAGTTACGCAGTGGATATATGTTTAATACTAAGTGCACACCCAAACACAATATAATAAAATAAATAATACAGCACACAATAATATATCCTAGTTCGGTTATGCTAGTCTTGCCTACGTCTAGTCCCCTGATCTCCACGGAGATTCATAATCTACTAAACCCCTTTGATCCCTTTACCAGGTAGGAACCAAACCCTTACAACAATTCTTTTATAGACACAAAATAAACCTTTACAAATTACCCTTTTCCTAGGCCAAGGATGAACTATATCTTTCTACCAGGTCAAAGATTAACCTAACACTCTCTCACTTATATTTTTCACAGGAAATGATGAACCGTTATAATTCACTCAAAAATACAATTTAATTACCAGAAGAATCAAAACCTAATTCTTTTCAAGGAAAAAGAATAATCTATCATTTTTAACAAGACAAAGATCAAACCTTATCCATTTTCGCAGGAAAAACATCAAAACCTAACTACCCTAACTAGACACCGTCTCAAATGTGTCTAATCCCCTCAAATTCACTAATACAAAAAAATGTAAGTTTTTTCTCATAAGGAGCTTCTACTACCTCAATACAAATATACTCAATTAATGTCCCGAATAATTATTACATGATAGATACAATGTGAGGTAAATAAAATTTGATTAATAAATAATATGGATAAAATAATTTAAGCACGTAATCAGATAATCAAATAAAATCATTTAAAAATATTTTTCAGGCTTTTAAGTTTAACACGCTTTTCCAAATAATCTTATGCCAAGCAATCAATAAAGAACACAACTTTAAATTAAATAGCAAAGCTTGGAAAGATCTCACCGGGAAACATCGATGATAATGATTGAACAACAGTAGAACACAAGTCGCTGGCCCCAAACCACAAGCGTTTTAGATTAAGAACGTAAAATAAATCTTTCACAAAATTCTCAGCTTAAATATAACTCTTAAAATAGCTTGAACTAATAGTTCTTGATGTATTGATCACCAATCCCACAAGTCTATATTAATAGACAAATATCAAGTCCTCCAACGGCTAGTTTATCAAAGATATATCTCTAAGAGTCACTCTTAGACCCCATATATGATAACCTTTCAATTCAGGAGCATTTCACTTAAAAATAACTTTTGTTACTCTCAAATAATCCCATAAAACTATTCTCAATTTAAATTAAGAGAATCTTTAAGTATATAGACCCAATCAATAGGGATGGTAAAATAGGTTGTCAATATTTTAATTAAATTCAAATTTCCCAAATCTCTCCCTTGGAATTCTAAAAAATGGATAATTTTTTACCAAGAGACCAAATCTCCCAAAATCTCAACTAACTCAGTTGGCTGACCGAGTCCCACGGTTAGTCGACTGACCTGTCCAAAACTGAAATCCAGTCATTGCCTTCAGGCTAGTCGGTTGACCGACTGCCTCCAATCGATTGATCGATGGGTCTAGAATAATCCAAATTTTCCTTTAATTTACCTAATGACTCAAACGGTTGATCGACCACTTTAATTTTGTTGACCAATTGGATTAGTGTGCTCACTTCCTTCACTAATTAAGCTATTGTTTCAAGCGGTTAACCGACCAAATCAATTTGGTTGACTGATTGGATCTATAGCACCTCATTTCGACTCCAAAAACTTACTGTTTGATTCAGTTGACCGATTATTTTTCTTGGTTAATCGAATTGACCCAAAAATACAACTGTTTATAATTTAAAACATGTTTTCTAATTAGGCTAATTATCAATTTTATTTTTCATAAGGAGCACATACAACATATTTCATCTTAAGATCTTGAACTTATCACTTCTTACCATGACACATATATAATTAACTCATTTAAAGTGTCATGTGTAATCCTAATTTGGGTTACATTGAGAGTATATAAGTAGAGAGTTGTTTTCACCTATTTTTCTTCAAGGTCTTCAAAACTCTTCAAATCTTCATTGCATCCATCTTGCACCCTTTATATTTTCTTCATGAGGTCTTTTTTTTAATCACATGCCTAAAACTTATAAATCTGAAACACTCGATAAAATCATTCGTTCCACCAAAAACAACAATACTTATATTGTTAATTAAAACATTGAATTCAACAGTTCCCAAAAATTTAATTGTTGAACAAGCCATGGGGAGAAATAATGAGAAACCTTATTATGACTATACAATGCTTTATTAGACTTGGAAACTTCGTTTTGTCCGAATTCAAGCCTTGTTTTAGTTTGGAGTCAATAATGACAAATAATTGATAGGAGATTTCCATGCATCCAAATAAAAAGTGTCAATCGAGTTTGTAAATTTAAGAAAATGACACCACACCTATGGGCTAGTCATGCCGAAATTCGATATAGCTATGAACTATAGAATTTGGAAGTAATAAAAATCTCATTTCAAAATGACTCATGGTTAAACCCAAATGCCTTTGTAGGCTACAATACTGACATGACTTTTGCCAAGAATATGAAAATTGTTCCGCGTAGAAAAACTCTCATCTCCCATTCACTAGTTCACACTCGTGCAAAAGCATGATAGCCTATCCAATGGAAGACATAGAAGAACGGTCGAATGAACCCGTCGGGGTATCCTAACTAAAAGAGGACATAGTTTCATTGAAATAATCCGTCAGTCACATAACAGAACTTCTGCAATGACTTTTTCAGTCTCAGCAAATCCCCGTAGCCTCGGCTCCAACTTTGGGCCCGATAGAACCAACAACGATGCATCAACCTTCCAGTTTTCGAGGCCCTAACCTGGATACTGGAGAGTCAATCCTGGTTAGACCTCAACCACAAGTCACTCTAGCTATGGTTGAACCAAGTTCGAATCTAAGTACGACCTCACCTAAAACAAATGTTAGCTCAGTCATACTAGAGACAACTGACTGACTTCAAAATGAGGTAAAAGAACAATCCAAAAAGACCCCCTATTAACCAAAAAGTTATTGCAAATGGAAAAAGAACTCTGAGAGGTAAAGAATAGAGAATCAAGAGTCAATACCCGATATCCCGATCTATCCTTTGTACCTCAGGTGAAGTTCCCAGATAATTTTACCATGTCCATATTCACAAAGTACGATAGGTTAAGATGCCAAGATTGGCACATTCAACGATACAAGAACAAAATAAGGGCGTATATCTATAACGAAGTACTGGTTGTCCAACTTTTTCTATAATCATTAGATAGACTTGTTGTCCATTGGTACACAACAATAGAATAATCGAGGGTGAAAATATTCCTTGACATAGTCAAGGTTTTCTATGATCAACATGGCTATAATTGAGAAATTTCACCCTATAAAATTTCTCTCCAAACATTGACTAGAAAAAATGGGGAAAGCTTCTGAGAGTTCACTGTCCGTTGGAGAGACAGAGTAGCAAAAGTAATACCTCCAATAAAAGAATCTGAAATGGTTCAAATGTTCGTCCAGATCCAGTCTCACCCTTACTATGAACCAATTTTCAGCACGTTGAAGGGTCCATTTTCTGACCTAATACTCCTAGGAGAGTATGTAGAGGAAGGCATCAAAACTGGTATAATATAAAAACCCACTATAAAGAGGTAAAAAAGCCAACGCCACCCAAAAAAAAAGTCCTAAGGTATCAATAGTTGTCCAAGGTCAGAAAAATGAGCAAAATATCCAATCTCAATACAATTATCAACAGTCTAACCTACCAGGATACCAGGTCCAGGCCTCGCAGAATCAAGATCTTCCTCGATTTTCTCCATTTAAAGCACCTCTATACAACTCCTACCCATATCTAGTTCCCTATAAAGATGCAACATGATCTATCCCAATCCCTTTTAACTACAACCAAAATGATCGAAATTCTAAACCCAACTGCCCACTTAAAGAAAAACAACAAATTACCATTCTACCAGTCCCACTCTCTCAAATCTTCAAAGAGTGCATCAAGAATAATTTGCTCATACCAATTCCGCACATCCAAACCCTAACAACCCAAAATTCAACCCTAACCAATTATGTGCATATTACTCTGGGGTAGACGGACACCATACCGGCAACTGTTACAACCTAAGGCGCACGATAAAAGATCTCATACAAGCCAAGGCAATATGATTCCCAAAGGAGAAGGAGGAAACTCAACCTAATTGTCAATAAAACTACCTACCAAAACATGACAACCCAACCTCGACTATCAACATAATTGAGTGAGACTGGGAAAACGATCCTAAAGATGATATTAGAATTTGGAAGACCGATCTGATGTCACCCGAGGTAGCATAGGTAGAAGCCAGAAATTTCTCTAGGACCTACTGGGTAAACTTTTCAATTACTCCCACTGGCTGTGAAATGATTTCGAAGAAATACTGAAATAAGAAGACAACAAAGGAAATAAGAGCTAATCCCAAACTCATTGCATTTAGCTCTCTAGTAATGTGGCCAAAGGGTTTAGTCTGTAGTATCCTACGAGGAGAGAAAGGTAAAGGGTACAATATTGGAACTGCTGAATCAGCTAACAACCTTAGTAAATGTGGAGCTCGCCCAATCGTGGTGCACGGAATACCTTGGTGATTAGAAAGAAGAAAGCTCTTTCTCATAGCTGACTGCCTACCAGATAGTTGAGATTATCCTATCCCTAGGGCCTTTTGATCTTTTGAAAATTTTGTTTTTTGTATTGTAGCAATAGTTATGCTAGAAACTGACATATTTAAAATCATATTTTATATTTACTTTTTAGGTGCCCAAATAATCTCGTATATAATTCATATAATAATGATAAACATCTTCTCCATGAGTACAATTTAGATAAGGAAATGAATTGGGAGTTAATGGAAATCGAAACAGAAGATGACCTTATTCTCGAGAACACCAATGAAGTTCGAAGAGCCTTAGAATGATTCGAGGAACAACCCATTCCGAGTCAAGACGAGCCTAAAAATAGTAAATCCAAGAGACCCAAAAGAATCCGAAAGAAACGAAAGTATAAATCACCAAGAAAGAGATGACCTGTTAGCCCTCTTGAAGAAATACCAGGATGTATTCACATGGCCCTACGACAAGATAATAGAACTATTGACCGGTATCGTAATGCACTAGTTTCCCATCAAAGAAGGAAGAAGATAACACTATCGCTACCAAATAGAGCGGACCCAAAAGTCGACTTCCCGCTATTGAATATCCACATTAACTTGGGTAACATTGCCAGGTACAGGATTTCATCCTTTGTGGATGGATTCTGTAGATATAACCAAATCCTAGTCAACGAAGAAGATAGCATAAAGTTTCCTTCATCGCATCAAGAGGCAGGTTTGGCTACAAAGTCATGCATGTCGGACTAAAAGAATGCCGATTTATCTTGTTAGTTGTCGACTACTTCACCAAAATAGGTAGAAGCGGTCTTGCTCACGTGTGTCACCCAAAAGACTATAATGCAATTCTTCATAGAGAATATCCTATCGCATTATGGAGTGCCACCAGTCCTAATCATGGTCAATTGCCCATAATCTAAAAGGCAGAACAATGAGATCCATATATCCTCAATTGAAAGTCAAGCACAAGAATTCCGCACCACACCATCCTAAGATGAATGAAGCTGTTGAAGTCACTAAAAATAACATCAAGAAGATCCTAAGGAAGATGGTCGAGAAGAATAGAGTGAGATACTCCATTTTGCCTTGATGTCTTATTAAACGTCAGTCCAAACTTTAACAGGAGCCATAATCCTTATGAACGGAACATAATCAAAAATCACAACCGAGGTAGTACTTAAGATGATCTCCCATTTCAAGATGAGACTAAGGGAAAATTCGTGCTAAATTGGGAAAGACCATTCGTCGTTAAGAAAGTTTTTGGACATGGGACCTTAATACTTCAAGAGATGAATCTAGAAGAGTTCTCGAAATCCATAAGTTCTGACGGGGTTAAGAACTTTTACCCCTAAAGAGCAAAAAAAGAATATATCTATCTATCTATCTATCTATCTATCTATATATATATATATATATATATATATATATATATATATATATATATATATATATATATATATACATATACATATTTAAACCCAAACTCACGACTGAAAGGAAGTAAGGGTAAAAAAGGGTATTAAAATTGTACGACCTGAGGACATGGTGATAGGTATAATTTATGTATTTATTTTCAAGCCGTTTTTTGTAGTTTTCGAGTATTTTTATAGCGTTTTATTATGTTTCATTACTTTTTATTTATTTTATCTTAAATTAGGTATTTGGGATGAAAATGGACTAAAACGGTCCATAAACGATCAAAGCGGTGGAAGAACGGTAGAGAAAAAGGGTAAAAATGCCAAATTTTGAACCTGCATCCACCGTTGCAGTGGTGAAAATACAGAGAGTTGCTGAAAGCTCCACCGTTGCAACAGTCAAAATGCAGAGAGCTCCACCACTGCAGCGGTCACCCGCTAGAAGCCTACCGACCTATTCGCTGCTGCAGCGGTGATCCCACCACTACAACGGTTAGCGCCAGATAGTTTAGATATTTTTAGGATATTTTGACATATTTTGAATCCTATAAATATCGTCCCTCTTCTCCTCAAACAAAGGTAGACGTTTTCAGGAGTCTTGAGAGCTCCAAGGCCATTCGACCAATAGAAGATCACAACGCTAAGAAGAAAGAAGCGTTCTCAAAGAGATTTTAGCATCGAATCTTCGGATAACAGCTAGTCTCCTCGTTTCTCTCTTTCTCTCTTAGTTTGGTTGAATGTTTGTATATGTTTAGCTTGTATTTAGTTGTATTTAGGGCTATGGCCACATGTAGCTGAACATATATTGTCTAGGGTTTGATGTACTTCACGAAAACGTTGTTTATATAAAATCGATGTTTTGTTAATGGTTGTTCATGTTTATTTGATTGTGTTTACCGTTATTCCACATTTATATGCTTGTTTAGATATATTGAGAATACGGGGTTTGACACTCGGGAGAGGTAACCCCGGATTTGGATTAGGGTTTAAACACAACGCGATGATCTAATAAACCGGGAGGGAGTTAGAAAGTGTGCAATCCGCGACGTTGAGGGAGACTCATATGACCAAGTGTCGTATAGATGCTCAAGGGGGACTTCAGCGTTGACGTAAAGTCATATATTCATTCACTTTACAATCGGGAGAAGTAGTGAATGAGATTTCGATACCGAGATTGTCGGATAAGATGAACGTCGTTAATATAAACTAAATTGAAACAAACACGTTTAAGTGAACGAAGTTAATCCCTAGACAATAAATTTCCATAAACATCATACGACTATATTAGTATATTAGATTAATTAGTTTAATTAGATAATTAATTTAGTATATTTATTATAAAAACTACATTTTTATTGCCTAAATAAAGTTAGGTTATGATAATTACGGTACTCAACGATAATCTACACCAATCTCTGTGGATACAACAACCCCTACTCTTCCCATTATACTAAAACTTGACTCGTACACTTTCAGTGAAAGTAGCGACGTATTTACGTGCTACCATGTGGTGAAAATCCAAAAAGGCATTGCGGGCAAAAAAATAGCGATCGTAGCAAGATACAAAACCACCGACCCAGTGAAAACCCGAAGGGGCTCTGACATGCAAAAATGTGTTAGCCGGCCTTCGTGAAAACCTAAAAGGGTGCTAAGGGAAAAAATAGAAAACAAACAAATAAATAAAAAAGACATCTACGTTCGGCCATTTTACCATTTATCTATGAAGTTTGGGATTGCCTAGAGTCTACCATGTTATGTTTGGGTCGAGAAATTGAGGAATTCAACTGGTGATTCCGTCTACTTCCAGTTTAGAAGGAATAAAGGTCAGAAGTTGCTAGAAATCTTGAAACCTTTGATAAGTGACCAAGTCTAAGATATTACTCCCAAGGAAGAAAGTACTTCTAAAAATTGAAATATACTTTATTATGCAAGCTTTGTTTATTAACTATAACCTCTGATTATTTATATGTTTTTTTTTTTGTTTTTTTTTTGCATGACTGAAATTTCAATATAGATAAGTAGAAAGGACAAATGGCATAAGAGCAAATGGATGAAGTAAGAGAAAACCTAGCATGTTACCCTTAAAGTAATTTTGTTCCAAGGATGTCCAACGTCATCACTTGACCTATGGTAAATAACAAATCAAAGCCCAATAATATTACCACTAAACCAACAACCCACTAAAGCCTGATACCCTATTAAATCTTGTTACCCAATTTGGCAACGAGACTTTAATAAAAGGCCATAGACCCTAAAAAACATCGTGTACCATAAGGGACTTGGATTTTGACATAAGGAGTTGATTTTGAGATGAGATTGGTACACTATGGAGATTGCCTCCTAGATAGAGTTTTCAAGCAAAAGAAGAAGTCTACGGATAGATGAGAATTTTCCAACTTCCAAGTAGCGAAGCTAGCATACACTATTTAGGCGACAAGTCCAAGGAATGGAGACGGGGGTTTCTTTTCTCCTAATAGTAATTTGACTCTAAAAATGCAAGAAACATACATAGGTGGTTTAAATACTGACATTCAAAGCACAAAATACTTGAATAAATGACCAAATGGAAAATAGAAGCGTCACCATCCCAATTCTAACAATTGATCTACAAGCCGTAGCACTACAGGTAAATCATTCTACCAATTCTATCTAGACTAGATTTCCAAAATTATTTTTCATCAACATCAATAAACACGTCAGCAAGCGTCTTTAGGGATTCACAACAATGATCCCAAATTTATTTTTCATTACCTCCGACAAATAGCTAGACAAATCGGCTTATCTTCTCATCCAATAGCTAATCAGTCTCCTCCCGAGCCCATAAACAGGGGCATTTTTTACACTAGTAATGATCATTATCACACAATAAGAAGTGTCAGATTAGATTCACCAACATAACTTATCTAATCACTGCCCTAATCAGAGATTGGGGCATATTTAACCCTATTCACGATTTTCCTTATGGAAACAGTGTTCATTTCCATCTCGCAACAGAAGATGGAGCTCCTTAACAAATAAATAAAAATCATTCATCTACATGATGAACAACGTGTCGACCTGATTCCCTGTGAAAATAGGGATATGTATGCAACTTTTATAGGCTCGGTTGTCCACATACAAAAAAAAGATAAATTGAGAAATTCAAAACTATGTTTTGACTTAATTCTTTGTTGCTCAGCAAGGTACGTAAGAAAACCAAGAAGGTTCGGTAGAAACCAGAGAAGTGTCAACTTTACGACATTCTCTCAGCCTTGTATCAGGGCGCAAGTCAGGAAAAGTCCATCGACCTCTTTGAGAAGCCGATTTTACTCCTTTTGTGACGTAAACAATAGGGGATGATTGTACATGAACTACGCTTCGACTTGATTCTTGGTGAATACGAGGATACGTAGGTAATCCTCATGGGTTCGATCGACAATCTGGAAAATCATCACAGCGAGGGTCAAACTACATTTCGACCTGATTCCTGACCAAGGAAAAAAAGGTATATAGATAACCCAGGTGCGTTTCGGTCATCTGATGGTCATTATCTGACACAATGATATAACGTAATAAAATACATGAAGCAACCCAACGAGGTTTCTAGTCTCAATCGAACATTTAAAATTAAGCACTCAGTTTGGGATACATTGGCAACCCATGTAGGTTCTATCACATTCCCCTCGAATGCCCAGGACATATTCTGAGCCCCAGCTAGAGCTGGGGCACATATATCAGGTTTCTCTGTCGCGATTCTTTGATAGGATTTACCCTAGCTAGGGCTGGAGCACAATTTAAGAATTAAAATTGATAGTTCCAAAAAACAAGCATTACTAAGCCGCAGTCTATAACTGGAGTACATTTTATCCGAGGTAACTTTTTACGAGAAGTTTGCTGGTCCTCGTCAGTAGTCCCGAGTGGAATACAATAGTGAAACTCCAACAAGTATCGAGTTTTCCCGAGAGTTTCTCAAGTGAGAATCCTCTCAGTCATTTTCAATTATAGATTGATATGACAACCAGGAATCGATTTTTCTAACCAAGAGTCTTTTCTACCAAATAGTGATTTATATTAAGTGTGAGAACTACATTCGACCTAATTCTTAGCTATCCTAAGATATGTAGGAAAACCTTTATAGGTTCGATCGTACACATAACAAGCCCTTAGCATCGGATTCCCGTCTCTGATAATGGATGCATCAAATTCTCGTCTCTAATGACGGATGCGTTAAAAGCCCTGTCTCTTATCACGGATGCATTAGATTCCTACCTCTACTGGTGGAAGCAAAAAAATCTTGTCTCTGATGATGAAAGCGAAAAATTTATGTCTCAAATGACTGATGCGTTAAAATTCCTGTCTCTAATGACAAATGCATTAGATTCTTGCCACTAATTGTGGAAGAAAAAAAAATCATGTCTCTAATGACGGAAGCGAAAAAATTCCTGTCTCTGATGACGGAAGTGAAAAGTTCCTATCTTTGATGATGGATGCATTAAAATTCTTGTATCTGATGACGGATGCATTAGATTCTTACCTCTGATGATAGAAGTGAAAAATTCTAGTCACTGATGACAGAAGAAAAAAATTCTTGTCTTTGGTAATGGAAACAAAAAATTCCTTTCCCTGATGGCAAAACCAAAAAATTCTTGTCTTTGATGACGGATGCAAAGATCTCTGCCTTTTTATGGTAGATGCGAAAACTTGTCGCCGAGGAGAGTCGCCTAGACTTTTTCTTACAAAATTACTGTTAGCATTTAAATTTCCTATCTTTAAATTTAATGTCTCGCAAAAAAATATTTGTGTCTCCTTCTTTGTCATTACGAGTAAACTCGCATAACAAAGAGGAGCAATTGTAGACATCGCATTTTGTCCCTCCTATTTAGCATCAGATCTAAAGTGAAAGTTCAGAAAAAAAAAATTGACTAAGGTCTAAAGGTAATGAATTTCTTCCTTAGATTACATTGGATACTACAAAAACAACAAAAAAATACAAGAAAGTATAAAATTATCAATTTAACTAAATTCGGTATAAGTAAAAGTTTCGGGTCAATCTCGAAATTCCTAACATTAAGGAGAACTAAAATGACATTATTAAAGATTTATTTTCATTAAATCACTTTTAATACAAATAAAAATTAGTTACTAACATTTAGCTTAAGGAAATTTTACCAATTACCTTTGTTTCCCGTCTTAACTCCTGAAACTTTTGTTATCACCAATTTTTTTTATTTTTGACACCAAAAATACTCCTCTAAGTTTTTGTTTAAAGTATTAATCTTCAATAAATCAATCCAAAAGCCTTGATTAATCCAAAAAAACTTCCATGACCAAACTAGTTACTAAAAGTAACTAATGCTAAAGACATGGTTCAAAAGCAACCAAACCGAATGTCATCATGACAAGCATTTATGGCCCATCACATCAAGAGCTAATCAAACATTAAATTCCTCATTAATGATCATTTAATGAGAAGATATTTTCAAGATCTTTCTTGCAAAATATCTAGGATGGAAACCTAGATACTTGAAAGCAACTAACGGTTACAAAACTAACCGAACTGGTTTCCCATCACATCACGCATTAAATGACACATCAAGTCATGGTCACATCAAGAATTCAAATCTTAAATCAACCCTTAAAGACTACATTCAACGTATGAAGATATTTTCATTAAAATATCTTAAGGAAACTTAGTTACTTCAAAAGTAATTAAACGGTTACAAAACTAAACGGATCAATTCTCATCTCATCAAGGAATTAAATACCCATCAAATCAAGTATTAAATGCATAAAATTTTATATAGAGACTACATTCATTGAACACTAAAGAGCATTTAATGCAAGTAACTAGATTACTTTAACTAGTACTTAACAAGCAAATAGAACCGAAAAATATCACATCAAACATTAAATGAGCCATGTGCCAGCCAATGATGACCAATGATGAGTAATGATTAGTAATCATGAGCAATCATTACCTAGATATTTTGAAGATTGTGTAATCATTACAAAATCTAATGATTACACAGAGAATCTTAGTAAATCTTCAATATTTGATTCTAACCACAAAAGTGAGAGACATCAAAGGGTCGTACTTAGACAAAAATCAGCCTGAGCAACAGGTTGGGTATGCCTGTGTATTGGGGAATGCACAGGCTCCCCAAGCGTATAAATAAGTAGTTTATTTTCATTTTTGTTGAATCCAAGATTTTGATGAACAATTAAATATTGATGTTTTTTGTGGAACTAACAATTTTATCAAGTGTTTCATATTTATAAGTTTCATATATGTGTTTAAGAAGAAGACCTCATGACGAAAACATAAAGGGTGCAAGATGGACGCAATGAAGATGTGAAGAGTTTTGAAGACCTTGAAGAAAAATAGGTAAAAATACTCTCTACTTATATTCTCTTAATAAAACCCGAATTAGAATCACACATGACACTTTAAATGATTTAATTATATGTGTGTCCTGGTAAGAAATGATAAGTTCAAGATCTTAAAATTAGATATTGTATGTGCTTCTTATGTGAAATGAAATTGATAATTGACCTAATTGGAAAGCATGTTTTAAAGTATAAAAATTTATATTTTTGGGTTAATTTGATTAATTGAGAAAAACAATCAGTCAACCGAATCAAATAGCGAGTTTTAGAGTCAAAATGAGGTACTATTAAACCAGTCGGTCAACCAAATTGAATTGGTTGATTAATCGTTTGAAGCAGTAGCTTAATGGGAGAAAGAATTGAGCATATTTATCCAATCGATCAACTAAATAGAAATGGTCGATCAAATGAAAGTGGTCATTCAACCGTTTGAGTCAGTTGGTAAATTAAAGAAAAAATAAGATCATTATGGACCAATCGATTAATCGATTAGAGGCAGTCGGTCAACCGATTGGCCTGAAGGTAATGGATGGATTTTGGTTCTAGACAAGTCGGTCAACCTACTTGTGGGACTCGGTCAATCGACGAAGTCAGTTGAGATTTCAGGAGATTTGGTCTATTTGTAAAAAAACTATCCATTTTTTAGGATTCCTAGAGAAAGATTTGGGGGATTTGAACTTAATTAAGATACTGACAAGCTATTCTATCATCCCTATTGATTTGGTCCACATACTTAAAGATTCTCTTAATTTAAATGGATTAATATTTCCTATCTCTATGATTTTAAATTGAGAATAGTTTTATGGGCTTATTTGAGAGTATAAAAAGATATTTTTAAGTGAAATACTCTTAAATTGAAAGGTTATCGATTATGGGGTCTAAGAGTGTCTTTTAGAGGCATATCTTTGAGAAACTTCTTGTTGGAGGGCTTGATATTTGTCTATTAGTATAGACCTGCGGGATTAGTGATGAACACATCAAAAATAATAAGTTTGTGTTATTCTAAGAGTGATATTTATGCTGGGATTTCTGTGAGAGATTTGTTCTAAGTTCATGATCTAAAGCGCTTATGGTTTGGCGTCACCGACTTGTGTTTTATTGTTGTTCTATCATTATCTTTGGAATTTCCAGGTGAGATATTTCCAAGCTTTTCCATTTAACTTGAAGTTGTGTTTTTTATTGATTGATTAGTATAAGATTGTTTAGAAAATCGCTTTAAACTTAAAAGCCTGAAATACTTTTTAAATGATTTTATTTGATTATCTGATTACGTGCTTAAATTGTACTACCCATATTATTTATTAAACAGATTTTATTTGCCTCACATTATATCTATCACATAGTAATTATTCAGAATATTAATTGAGTATATTTGTATTGAGGTGGTAGAAGCTCCTTGTGGAAAGAAACTTAAAGTTTTTGTTTTTGTGAGTTTGAGCAGATTAAACACGTTTGGGACGGTGTCTAGTAAGGGCAGCTAGGTTTTGATATTTTTCCAGTGAAAAAGGTTAGAGTTTGATCTTTATCCTATAAAAATGTTAGGTTATTCTTTTCCCTTGAGAAGAATTAGGTTCTGATTCTTCTGGTAATTGAATTGTATTTTTGAGTGAATTGTAAAGTTTCATCATTCCCTGTGAAAAAGATAAGTGAGAGAGTGTCAGGTTATTCTTTGTCCTGGTAAAAAGATAGGGTTAATCCTTAGTCTGAAAAAAGGGTAATTTGTAAAATAATCAGTGTAAGGGTTCGGTTCCTACCTGGTAAAGGGATCAAAGGGGTTTAGTGGATTGCGAATCTCCGTAGAGCTCGGGGGATTGTACGTAGGCAAAACTAGATTGATCGAATCAGGATATATCGTTGTGTACTGCATTATTTATTTCATTATATTGTGTTTGGGTGTGCACTTAGTATTAAACACATATCCGTTGCGTAACTAAGATAATAATTAATTTAGAAAAATTGATTATTTGATGTTAAGTGCTTAAAGAAATTAATTATTTAAATTTTGTAACTACCGAATTCGCCCCCCTCTAAGGTAGCTCTTTGGGTCAACAATTGGTATCAGAGCTGGTTTAGCACGTTTGGCTTAAAATCCTAGCTAAAGAAGATCACATGACGACCCCATAGGCACTCTAGGTAAGAGGCAGTCTATGCACCGTCCACTTTTATTTGTTGGTGATAACTATTCATTCTGAAATGACAGAATGATTGTTTTTATTCAAAACACTTATTATGATGTGTGGCTAGCCACTGAGGATGGTTTATTCATTCTTAAGGAGAATGGAGTGATTAAAAAGAAAGAGCAACTGTCAACCTCTAATAAACATAAATTTTCTATTAATTCTCAAACTATTAATATTCCATTTTGTTCTTTAGATACTAATGAATATACCAGCGTTTCAAGTTGTGAATCGGATAAAGAAATGTGAGACACATTGAAAATCATCCACGAAGGGACAAATCAGGCGAAACAGTCTAAGATCAACGCCTTAGTTCTTCAATTTCAGCTATTCAGAATGGGTGAAGTAGAATCGATTTCGAAAATGTATACAAGATTTAATAATATCTGCAACAACCTTTGTCAACTCGGAAAGCCTTATAATATGGAGGACAAAGTGCGAAAGATTCTGAGATTATTGGCTAAAATCTGGGAGCCAAAACTAACGTCAATAGAGAAAGCTAAAAATCTCACATTTTACACCATTGATGAGCTTATTGGAAACCTAATAACCCACGAGACAGATATACGAGGATATAAGGATGAAATAGGAAACATGAAGAGAAAGTCTTTGGCATTGAATGTTTAGAAAAATGAGGAAGAAGATGGAAGTGATGACATCAGTCTTAACAGCGTGCAAGAAAAAGGTGTAGCGCTTCTTGTGAAATATTTTAGAAAAATGACTCGACGAACATTCTGGGGAAAAAGAAATTTCAATATGAGTAATATGGAATGCTTCGACTATCACAAAAATAGACACTTCCAATCTGGCTGTCCTGAAACCAAAGAAAGAAAAAGAGAAGAAGAGAAAGAAAAAGAAGAAGATAAAGCAGAGTAAGAAGAAATCAATTAAAGTCACTTGGGATGACTCTGAGTCAAGTAGCTCAGAAAAGTCAGGTAGTGACGATTCATCTATACTTGCTTTGATGGCCACTAAAGACAAGGTAAAAAAATGTTCTAGTTCTTTTTTTTTATATTTCGATGATTTATTTGATATTTATCGAGAACTAACATTTGATTATAAAAATCAGTGTTCTCAAATTAACGCCCTACAAAGTCCAATTAACACATGTAATAAGCATGTGATGAAATTTGAATCTGAATATTGAATTGAAATCCAAGATGTCATATTTACATTCGATAGTTCTCAAATTCACAGGTGGTGAGAATAATCTAATAATATTTTTAGGAAGTTCACGAGGTATCTTTGATAAAATTGGAATTGGGTTTTAGAAAAACTTTAAACAACAAAGATTTTATAAATTCTTTCATGAAATCAGGAATCTTGTTAGATGTTTTAAATGCAATGTTGTGGGGTATACTATTAGTAAATGTTTTTCTAAAGTATCAAAATGCGGAAAAGTTTTGGTTCCTAAAGGAACTAAAATTGTCCCGACTAACAAGATCGGACTCACTTAGATTGGGTACCACTTAGGAATTATTTGAGGTGCTCTTTGTAGGTTACTCTAAAAGCATCGATGGGCAAGGAAAAATGGTTCCTGGATAGTTGTTGTTCTCGGAACATAATGGGCGACAAATATAAATTCACGTCTTTGACACCTAAAGACGAGGTCATATGATGTTCAACGCAAAGGGTAAAATTATCGGTATAGGTAATATCAGTAATGGGTCTACTACTATTAAAGATGTTATCTTAGTAGACGGTCTTAAACATAATCTGATTAGCATTAGTCAATTATGTGAGAGAGGTTATAACTTCTTCTTTTTATCATGATAGATGCATTATTAAGAATGGGCAAGAAAGTAGCATATTATTTGTTGCATCCCGATTTAAAAATGTTTACAAATGTTCATTTGATGATTTCTCTCCTCAAAATTTATCATATTTAAATGAATTATCTGAGAATAATTAGTTATGGTATAGAAGACTTGGGTATGCTAGTATAAAGTTAATTTCAAATTTGTCTAAAAAGAATCTTGTACGTGGCTTATTTACATTAAAATATATGAAAGATAAAGTATGTGACGCATGTCAATTAGATAATCAATCTAGATCATCCTTTAAGAAGAAGTTGCTCACATTCACATCTAAATGTCTTGAATTATTGCATCTTGATTTATTTGATCCAAATGCCATAACTTTTATATATTCGTAATTGTAGATGACTATTCTAATTGCATGAGTGTTTTTCCTAGCTAAGAAGAGTGAAATTGCTTTTATATTTTCTAAGTTTTATAAACGTGTTCAAAATGAGAAGCAATGTTGCAGCATTAACATCTGCAGTGATAGAGGCAGAGAGTTTTAAAATAATGAGGTAATAAGTTATTTTGATGAGCACAGGTATGCTAACGAGAATTAAACTAAAAATCTACTACAAATATTTCAATACCCATAAATCGGATAATTTTACAACAATTAACAATAACGACCCAACTTCCCAGGCCACCACTCGATTTCTCCTAACGAGAATTAAACTAAAAATCTACTACGAATATTTCAATACCCATAAATCAGATAATTCTACAACAATTAACAATAAATAAATTTTTACTGAATTAAAAACAAATATTAAAGAGATCAAGAATTCTACCTGAAATTATAATCGGCTCAAATGAAACTATTTCTCCTTATTTTCTCTACTCTTCTCCACTCCTCTTCTACTATCTATTTGTAGTAATCTCCCAAAGTTTACACACACACACACACACATATAGGCCATCAACCTACTACTCTTATTCTCTCATTTATCTTCGTATGAAACTCTCCCCAAAACCCAACACAAAACCCAATACTCTCTCTAATAATAATAATAATAATAATAATAATATACATCATAATTATTAATTATCTCCTAAATTCTTTTGTGTCGGTGGCATGAATGCAAGACATATATTGTGTCTTAAAACACCTTATGCATGTAATCATGATTGTTGGTATTTATTATTTTTATTTATTTACATTAACACCCCCATATATTATATAAATATTATTATTAACCCAATACTTATATTTTAACCAAAAAATTATCAAATATTCATTTACACCCTAAATTTTCATATATACAAAATAATCTTTGAAAAAATATTTATCTTATTTTAAATAAGATATTATTTTCAAAAATATAATTTCTAGAATATTGCAATCCCTTTAAATAAATTTCGTTTTTAAAATTTTGTTTGAATAAATACTTCAAAATAGCATGGTGGATGGTGACTAATAGGGAGATGGATGGGAAAAAGAAGATGATTTAGAAAAAAGTAAAAAAAAATACTCTTTGATCCCTAAGTTTTAGATTAATATTAAAATAAATCGTATTAAAATTTTTAAAAGGTATAAAAATCATTTAACATCAATTACTTAGCTTTGTTGACTTTTAACTGTTGATTGTTTAAGATAATGAAAACATTAAGAGTTGTGCTTAAGTCTTAAGCATAGTAGTGTAAGCGGAGACAAAAAAATCATAGGAGTACAAAGTGTAATTCTATTTAACCCCAAGGGTTTAAAATGTAATTAACCCTCCCCCTCCCGCCCCCCACCAAAAAAAAAAGGATGAAGAAGTGGGGGTGAGGCCAACAGACAAGTGGGTGGAGGGGGGTGGAAAGAGATGAAGAAAATACATTTTCACTCTTTAAGTTAGATTTTTTTTTCAAACAAACCTATGAATTAGTTGGAACAAAATGAAAAATTTACTCTTATTGTTTAAGTAAATTTACAAAAATACCCTCAGGTCGATTAAATTTTTAACCGTTGTACTTAAGTCTAAAGCACAGAGTGTAAGTGATGACAAAAATACTATATGGATACAAAGTGCAATTCGATCTAACCACATAGGTGTAAAGTGTTTTTAACACATAACAAATTCATCAATCCTTGCATTCTCAAATCAGGTAGATTGAAATCCTGCTCGAAAATTAAACATATAGACAAAATCAAGATTCAAGAACTAGAGTTTACCTTACCTAGATAAGAACTTGGTCATCAATTTTCTAACAATTTATGATGAGAGAAAATATAATAAATATTTGGGATAAAAAACATAATAATATTTTTAGTTTGGTTCTAAGAACATAAAGGAAAAAAATAGAACTAAATACATTTGATCCAAGAAAAAGAGAACAAACTTCTAGCTCGGAATTTATTTTATTTTTTTTCGAATTATTTCAAAACAGAAATTAAAAACTAAAATAGTGTAGTGCCAGAACTAACCCCACCATTATGAGGATAAGAAGAATCCAAAATATGATTAAGATGACTTGAATGAGCTAGTCCTTTGTGGGACAGAGTTGCCTTGTACATTTGTAATTAAGAAGTCTATGCGCTTGGAAATATGCTCTAATTGGTATCCACACAAATATAAATGTGAAAAATTGGGGAAACGAAAAAAATATAAGATTCCTCTTAATGTTCAATCAATTTAGGGTTGCAAGGAGAGACTAAAGACTTACAGTAAATGTGAAAAATTAGGTGGATGAGATTAGCCAGTCGATTATAGTCAAGAAAAAATACACATCAATTTACAGGGGGATTTCATTGTAAGTTTTTCAAATAATCGGTCGTTTCACTAAAATTTTCCTAAATTATGATTAATGATTGTTTTTATTATGATTAATTCTACGTGACCTTATCTCTTTATCATATTTTCTCTCTTCTACCATTTGATAAAAAAAATTCTATCAATTTATTAATTATATATAAATTCTACTAGAGCCGGTTTTCCAGGGCCGTCACTCGGTTTCTCCTAAAGACATTAAACTAAAAATCTACTATGAGTATTTCAATACCCATAAATGGGATAATTTACAACAATTAATAATAACAAACTAATTTCCCAAGGCAGCCATTCGGTTTCTCCAAACAAGAATTAAACTAAAAATCTACTACGAATATTTCAATACTCATAAATTGGATAATTCTACAACAATTAACAATAAATACAATTTTACTAAATTGAATACAAATATTAAATAGATCAATAATTCTACCTGAAATTATAATCGGCTCAAATGAAACTATTTCTCCATATTTTCTCTACTCTTCTTTACTTTTCTTTTGTTATCTATTCGCAGCAATCTCCCAAAGTTTACACACACACACATACACACACATATATATAGGCCATCAACCTACTACTTCTATTCTCATTTATCTTTGTATGTAACCCTCCCCAAAACCCAACACTGTCTCTACACACATATATAATAATAATAATAATAATAATAATAATAATAATAATAATATATCATAATTATTAATTATCTTCTAAATTATTTTGCGTTGGTGGCATGAATGTAAGATACATATTATGTCTTAAAACACCCTATGCATGTAATCATGATTGTCAGTATTTATTATTTATTATTTAACTTACATTGACACCCCCTATATATTATATAAATGTTATTATTAACCCAATAGTTATACTTTTAACCAAAAATTATCAAATATTCATTTACCCTTCAATTTTCATAATATTCAAAATAATCTTCGAAAAAATATTTATCTTATTTTAAATAAAATATTATTTTTGAAAATATAAATTTTTGGAGTATTTCAATATACCTCCCTTAAATAAATTTAGTCTTCGAAATTTTGTTCGAATAAATACTTCAGAATCGCATGGAGGATGGTGACTAACAGGGAGATGGATGGGAAAAAGAAGATAATTTAGAAAAAAGTAAAAAAAAAAAAATACTCTCTAATCCCTAAGTTTTAGATTAATATTAAAATAAATCATATTAAATTTTTTAAAGGGTATAAACATCATTTAACATCAATTGCTCAGTTGTTGTTGGCTTTTAACTGCTGACCATTTAAGATAATGAAAAAAATTAAGAATTGCGCTGAAGTCTTAAGCATAGTAGTGTAAGCGGTGACAAAAATATCATAAGAGTACAACGTGTAATTTGATTTAACCACAAGGGTTTAAAATGTAATTAACTCGACAAAAAAATGATGAAAGAGTAGGGGGTGAGGCCAACAAACGAGCAGATAGGGAGGTTGGGAGAGATGAAGAAAACACATTTTCACTCTTTAAGTTATAATTTTTTTCAAATAAAACTTTGAATTAGTTGGAACAAAATGACAAATTTATCCTTATTTTTGAAGTGGATTTACAAAAATACCCTCAAGTCTGTTAAATTTTTCACCATTGTACTTAAGTCTAAAGTACAGAGTATAAGTGATGACAAAAATACTATATGGATACAAAGTGCAATTCAATCTAACCAGAGTACAAGTGTTATTAACACAAAATAAATTCATCAATCCTTGCATTCTCAGATCAGGTAGATTGAAATCATGCTCGAAAATTAAACATTAGGACAAAATCAAGATTCAAGAACTAGAGTTTACCTTACCTAGATAAGAACCTGGTCATCAATTTCCTAACAATTTTTTATGAGAGAAAATATAATAATTTTTTGGGATAAAAAATATAATAATATTTTTAGTTTGGTTCAAAGAACATAACGGAAAAAAATAGAACCAAATACTTCTAATCCAACAAAAAGAGAACAAATTTCTGGGTCGAAAAATAAAATGTTTTTTTTTTTTTCTGATTTTTTTTCAAAACAGAAATTAAAAACTAAAATAGGGTAGTACCAGAACTAACCCCAATGTTATGAGGATAAGAAGAACCCAAAATGTGATTAAGATAATTTAAATGAGCTAGTCATTTGTGGGACAGAGTTACGTTGTACATTTGTGATCAAATAGAAATGTGAAAAATTGGGAAAACAAAGAGAATAAAAGATTCCTATTAACGTTAAATCAATTTAGTGTTGCAAGGAGAGACTAAAGACTTACTGTTAATGAAAAAAATTAGGTGGATAAGATTGGCCAGTATAGTCAAGAAAAAATACACAACAATCTGCAAGGGGATATCGTTGTAAGTTTTTCGAAGGGCCGAGTGTTTCACTAAAATTTACCTATATTCTAATTGATGATTGTTTTCATTATGATTAATTATACATGACCTTGTCTCTTTATCTTATTTTCTCTCTTCAACCATTTAATAAAAAAAAATCTCTCAATATATTAATTATATATAAATTGTACTAGGGTCGGTTTCCCAGGGCCGTCACTCGGTTTCTCCTAAAGAGAATTAAACTAAAAATCTATTACGAATATTTTAATACTCATAAATCAGATAATTTTATAATAATTAACAATAGCGACCCAATTTTCTAGGGTCACCACTCAGTTTGTCCTAACGAGAATTAAACTAAAATTCTACTATGAATATTTCAATACCCATAAATCGGATAATTTTACAACAATTAACAATAAATACAATTTTACTAAATTAAATACAAATATTAAAGAGATCAAGAATTCTACTTGAAATTACAATCGACTCAAATGAAACTATTTCTCTTTATTTTATCTACTCTTCTACACTCTTCTTCTGCTATTTATTCGCAGAAATTACTGATAATTTCGAGAAAGGTGTAAGTACTAGATCATCTCTTAGGGATATAATCAATCTTACCTCTTTTTTTTCTTTCTTTTTTTATCTCAAATTGAGCCTAAGAATGTGAATGAAGCGTTAATTAATGAATCTTGGATCTCTACAATGCAAGAAGAATTAGTTCCATTTAAACGTAGTAAGGTGTGGTGTCTACTTTCTAGACCAGACTTTCATCTTGTAATTGGTACTAAATGGGATTTTTGTAATAAAAATGATGAAACAGGTATGGTAATTAAAAATAAAGCAAGATTAGTAGTACAGGACTATAATAAAAAAAATGAATTGATTATGATAAGATGCATGCTCCTGTAGCTAGATTAGAAGCTATTAGAATGTTACTTGCCTTTACATGTTCACGGAGTTTTAAATTATATCAAATGGATTAAAATAGTGCATTCTTAAATGACTTTCTATTAGAAGAAGTTCATATCGAACAACCACTGGGATTTGAGAGTGATAAACTTCCCGATTATGTGTTTAAATTTTGAAAGGATTTGTATAGACTCAAACAAGCTCCGTGAGCTTGGTACGAGAGACTTAGTCGATATTTGATCGAATATGGTTTTCGATGGGGTCTTATCAATATAACTTTATTCATCAAGCAAAATGATTCTGATATCCTATTCGTACAGATATATGTTGATGACATTATATTTAATTCTACTAATGAATATTTTTGTCAAGAGTTTGTCAAGATTATACAGGTTGAGTTTGAAATGAGTATGATGGGAGAGTTAACCTTATTTCTTGGGTTGCAAATCAAGCAAATCAAAGAAAGAATTTTCATTAATCAAGCCAAGTACACTAAAGAGTTACTAAAACATTATGGCTTGGATGGCGCTAAAGAGTACAAAACTCCCATGGCTATAGCTACAAAAATAGATAAGGATGATACAGGGAAAAATGTAAATGTATCGAGGTATAATTGGTAGTTTTTTGTATCTTACTGCTAGTAAACTTGATATAATGTTTAGAGAATACTTGTGTGGTAGATTTCAATCTTGTCCTAAAGGATTGCATCTATCTACAGTCAAGCGAATCTTTCGATATTTGAAAGGGACAACCAACCTTGGATTATGGTATCCTAGGGGGAGTGATTTTAAGTTAACCAGTTACTTCGACACTGATTTTTCTAGATGCAAAATTGAGCGTAAAAGCACAAGCGGGCCATTTCACATTTTAGGACATGGTTTGGTTTCTTGTTCTAACAAGAAATAGAACTCACTTGTCTTATCTACTACTGAGGCTGAGTATATGGCAGCTGGTAAATGTTGCACTCAAATTCTATATATTAAGCAACAATTTTATGATTTTGGAATATACATGGAGGAAGTCCCTATTTATTGTAATAATAAAAGTGGTATATGCTTAAGTAAGAATCTGACACAACACTCACAAACTAAGTACATAGAGATTATGTTGATACTTGTAATCAACTTGCCGATATATTTACCAAATCTCTAGCGGAAGATCAATTCATGAAAATTATTCGAGGTTTAGGTATGGTTAGGTATAACGATGTATGCCTAGAGTGATGTTTTTGGGTCTCCGCCTCCACTTTTTGAGATGACAAAGGGGGAGAGGTTGATGTTAAATGAGTTAGTTGATGTTTAGGAATTTGTTCACCTAAGCATTGCATTGATTAAAGGGAGACATTAAATATTGGGTTTAATATTGAATATCATTATTGATTAAATTGGGCTTATATTGCATATCTTTATCGTTGTTTACCTTTGTTTTAATATTTATGCTTAAATGAGTTTAAATATCCATCCTCAGATTTAGGGGGAACATGGTTACTTTCTTTATTGATGAAAATATTAAAGTTAATTGTCATTATAAAAAAAAAAAAAAAAAAAAAAAAAAAAGATTGTTGAATCTGAGGTTTGATGAACAATTAAGTATTAATGTTTTTTGTGGAACTAACGATTTTATCAAGTGTTTCAGATTTATAAGTTTTATATATGTGATTAATATGAAAACCTCATGAAGAAAACATAAAGGGTGCAAGATGGACGCAATGAAGATGTGAAGAGTTTTGAAGACCATGAAGAAAAATAGGTGAAAACAACTCTATACTTTTATACTCTCAATGCGACTTGAATTAGGATCACACACGACATTTTAAATGAATTAATTATATGTGTGTTATGGTAAGAAGTGATAAGTTCAAGATCCTAAAATGAGATATTTTATGTGCTCCTTATGTGAAATGAAATTGATAATTGACCTAATTAAAAAACATGTTTTAAAGTATAAAAAGTTATATTTTCGGGTCAATTCAATCAACCCAGAAAAGCAATTGGTCAACCGAATCAAACAGTGAGTTTTAAAGTCTAAATGAGGTACTACTATCCAGTCGGTCAGCCAAATTGAATTGGCCAGTCAATCATTTGAAGCAGTAGCTTACTTGGAGAAAGAAGTGAACACACTGATCCAATCGGTCAATTGAATGGAAGTGGTTGGTTAACCGTTTGAGTTAGTTGGTAAATTAAAAAAAAAAAACGAGATCATTATGGACCAATCGGTCAACCGACTGGCTTAAAGGTAATGGCTGGATTTTGGTTTTGGACAAGTCGGTCAATCGACCTGTGGGACTCGGTCAATCGACGAAATCAGTTGAGATTTCGGGAGATTTGGTCTATTAGTTAAAAATTATCCATTTTTTAGGAATCCAAGAGAGAGATTTGGGGGGGGGGGGGGGATTTGAACTTAATTAAGATATTGACAACCTATTCTATTATCTCTATTGATTTGGTTCACATACTTAAAGATTCTCTTAATTTAATGGATTAATATTTTCTATCTCTATGGTTTTAAATTGAAAATAGTTTTATGGGTTTATTTGGGAGTATCAAAATATATTTTTAAATGAAATACTCCTAAATTGAAAGGTTATCATATATGGGGTCTAAGAGTGTATTTTAGAGTCTTATATTTGAGAAACTAGCTGTTGGAGGCTTGATATTTGTATATTAATATAGACATGTAGGATTGGTGATCAACACAACAAGAACAATCCGTTTGTGTTATCTTAAGAGTGATATTTATATTGAGATTTTTGTGAGAGATTTGTTCTAAATTCTTGATCTAAAGCGCTTGTGGTTTGACATCACCGACTTGTGTTTTATTGATGTTCTATTATTATCTTTGGTGTTTCCCGGTGAGATCTTTCCATGCTTTGCCATTTAATTTTAAGTTGTGTGTTTTATTGATTGCTTGGTATAAGATTGGTTAGAAAATTGTTTTAAACTTAAAAGCCTGAAAATCTTTTTAAATGATTTTATTTGATTATCTGATTACGTGCTTAAATTGTGTTACCCATATTATTTATTAAACAGAATTTATTTGCCCTACATTATATCTATCACATTGTAATTATTCGGGACATTAATCAAGTATACTTGTATTAAGGTGGTAGAAGCTCTTTGTGGAAAGAAACTTATATTTTTTGTATTCGTGAGTTTGAGCGGATTAGGAACATTTGGGACGATGTCTAGTTAGAGTAGCTAGGTTTTGATCTTTTTCCAGTTGGCAGATATTCTAGTAGTCGGGGATTATCCCCATGTATATCTAGAAGAATTTCCAAGGTTGCTAATGGATAGAAAAATTGAATTCACTATCAAATTACTTTTGGGTATATCGCCTATATCAATTCTACTGTATCGCATGGCACCTACTGAGCTGAAAGAACTGAAAAATTCAGTTACAAGTTCTGTTAGACCATGGGTTTAGCAAACCAAGAATTTCTCCGTGCGGAGCTCCAACATTATTTGTAAGGAAGAAAGACGGCACTCTGAGGATATGCATCGATTATCGAAAATTAAACAAGGTGACAGTTCGTAATAAATATCCGTTGCTTAGAATTGATGACTTATTTGATCAGTTGCAGAAGGATACGGTATTTTTGAAAATATATTTTCGATCAAGACATCACCAACTAGAAATCGAAGACAGTAATGTATCGAAGATGACATTTCGTATAAGGTATGGACATTATGAATTTTTAGTTATACCATTTGGGTTGACAAATGTCCCCCACTGTATTTATGGATCTGATGAATTAGATCTTTCATGCTTATTTAGATAAGTTTATTATAATATTCATTGATAATATACTGATTTTTTTCCTAAAATAAAGAAGAGCATGCTAAGCATCTCAAAATTGTGCTGCAGATTTTGACAGATAAGAAATTGTATGCTAAGTTCAGTAAATGTGAATGGTTGGATATAATCATATTTTTGGGACATTTTATCTCGGGTGATGGTATACAAGTAACCCAAAGAAAGTAGAAGTCATTGTTTAGTGGGAAATGCCAAAAAATGTGACAGATGTCTGAAGTTTCCTAGGATTAGTGGGTCATTATCGCTAGTTTGTACAGGGGTTTTCTATTATAGCTGCCCGGTTGACCTATTTGACATGCAAGGAAGCCAAATTTGAGTGGACTGACAAATGTGAACAAAATTTCTAGGAACTAAAGAGTAGACTGATATCAGCGCCAATACTTTATCTTCCTATAAAAGGTGGTGACTTCGTGATATACAGTGACGCTTCACACTAGGGCCTAAGTTGTGTATTGATACAACGTGGCTATGTGATTGCTTCTGCCTCTTGGCAATTAAAGAATTATGAGCGTAACTATCTAAAGCATTATTTGGAGTTGGCGACAATTGCGTTTGCCTTGAACCATTAGAGACATTATCTTTACGGCGAAACCTGTGAAATATACACTAATCACCAGAGTTTAAAGTATTTGTTTATTCAGAAATAATTAAATCTAAGACATAGGCGTTGGATGGAATTGATCAAGTATTATGATTGTATTATCCATTATTATCCTGGAAAGACTAATGTTATAACAAATGCATTAAGTCAAAAATCGAGTCGTTCATACTAACCTATATGCCGAGTTGAGATCCCTGCGTGTTCAGTCGGCAGTGGGTCAGACTGCATCATTACTTGCAACTTTGACCTTGAGACTGACGTTAACTAATCGTATTATAAAAGCGCAGAAATCAGATGCCCAATTGGAGATGATCAAGGATGAAGTAAAACAATTATCAAAGAACCAACTACTGTGTTAGAGATAATGATGAAGTCTTGATGGTTGGAAATAGATTATATGTGCCTACTAATACCAATTTGAAGAAAGATATCTTGAAAGAATCGCATTGCTCAGTGTATGCAATGCATCCAGGGAGCACCAAAATGTATCGAAATTTGCAAGAACATTATTGGTGGAGTGAAATGAAATGAGAAACTGTAGAATTTATTATTAGGTGTCTTATCTGTCAGCAAGTCAAGATTGAGTACCAACGTCTAGGAGGGTTATTACAACCTTTGCCTATCCCAAAATGGGAGTGAGAATATATCACAATGAATTTTATTTCGGAATTACCCCGAACTCAAAAAGAACATAATTCCATTTGGATAATTATTGATAAACTTAGAAAGTTGTTTATTTGTTGGCTCCAAAAACCACGTACTCTATGGACAAATATGAAAAATTGTATATTAACGAGATTATCGAATTTCATGGTGCGCCAATTTCTATAGTGTCGGATAGAGATCATAAATTTGCGTCAAAAATTTGACCTTGTCTTTAAGCTGTTCTAGGTACCAAATTAAGATCCAGTACAGTTTTTCATCCTTATACTGACGGGTTAATCAGAGCATACAATTCAGATGTTGGAGGATATGCTGAGAGGTTGTGTTTTAAAATTTCCTAGCATCTAGGATGATCATTTGACCTTGATGGAGTTTGCTTATAACAATAACTACCATTAGGCAATTGAAATGATGTTGTATGAAGCGTTCTATGGCTAAAGATGTAGAATTCTGGTCTGTTGGACTGAAGTTGGAGAACAAAAATTGTTGATGCCCGACATAATTTAGATGACAGTTAAAAAGTGAAAGTGATTCAGGAAAGATTGAAGATTGGCCAAAGGTAACAAAAGAGTTATGCAGACAAGTGTAGACGTGAGTTAGAGTTTGAAGTAGGCGATTACGTATTTTTATATATATCTCTGTGGAAAAGTATCATGAGATTTTAGAAAAAAGTGAAAACTAAGGCCAAGGTCCATCGGGCCATACGAGATTCTAGAAAAGGTTGGTACTGTGGCGTATTAACTAGCCCTACTGCTAGAGTTGTTTAGATTGCACGATGTCTTTCACGTATCAATGCCTAGGAAATATATGTCAGACATTTCGCATGTGTTGACTTCTCAACCAATCAAATTGAAGGAAAACTTGTCACACGTTGAGGAGTCAGTACAAATTCTAGATCATAAAAATCAAGTATTGCAAATAAAAATAATTTCGTTGGTGAAAGTGCTATGGCTCAGTTACTCCATGGAAGAAGCAACGTGGGAAATAGAAGAGGAGATGAGAAATAAGTATCCGCATTTGTTCGTCGAAGGTAACTAAATTTCGGGACGAAAATTCGTTTAAGAGGGAAGGATTGTAAGACCCAATTTTTACTTGTGTATAATTCTAAATTTCATTTTAGAACAATTAGAAAATAATGGGATCTATTATGTCATTTAAATTTTACCTTAAAATTTTTAAGGGGTTATATGGTATTTAACAATTTAGTTTTAAAAACTTTAGGGATTAATAGTTAATTTAATTTAACTTTTAAAAGTTTTTGAGTTATTGTGTTATTTAAAATACAATTTTTTAAGAACTTTTGGGTTATTTTTGTTATTTTTGGGGCGTAATTATGTAAATATATAAAAAATAGAAATGTGTTGTCTTCTTTTCAAAGAAGACAACACATCCTTGTTGTGCCACTTTGCACACGTCTTGCACACATGACTTGTGCATAGAAAAAAAAAAGAAAAAAATAATAATTAAAGAGGGTAAGAAAGAATCATCGCCTATGGCATGTGTATTTATTATATATACATAGACAAATTTAACACACATATATATATGTATGTGTCAATAATATATATGTGGGGAGGGGGGGTATATATATGTATGTGGTAGAATATATATATATATATATATATGCACAATGGGTTATATTTATAAATAGTAATATTTAATTTATGAAGAATTTAATTTAAAGTAAAAATTAAATTTTTTATTAAAATGATATTTTTGATACTTCATTACCTAGTAATGTTATTAATAGTCAGTTAATATTTTTTTGTAAGTAAATTATTAATTGATAAATTTTGAAAATGAAACTATAATATTTTACTTGTACAATTAATACTGGGTTAAGAAAATAGGGCAATTAATTCTAATAAATTTTATATAATTAGAGAAAATTTAGGAATGAAAAAAATTACATTTTAGTGTCACGCATTTCATGTCATATTAGAGTTATTTAGTTAAATTCTTAGTTGTGTCGTTATTAGGTTCTCAAGCAACTCCGACAATGTCAGTATTACGATGATGGCGTAATAGAAGTGCAATTATCAAAGTGAGTGTATTGTCTTCTACGTAAATTACCAATTATATTTTCGAACTAAATTGTGAAAAAAAAAAAAAATATTAAAATGAGCAATTTTCTAACATTAGATGGATTAAGTAAAATGTTCAATGTGAAAACTAATTTTTATTATTATCATCCTACTATGCTATAATGTGATCCCCGACAAGATGGTATGTCTTGCGGGTTGTTGGTCCTCATAACATGAGAGAATTCTCCTATAGAATGTTGTGTTGTGACCTGAGAGGAGGGCATGTCTTGCGGGTCTGTTGTGACCTGATAAGAAGGTAAATTTTGCAGGTGGTCGATCTATATAGTTGTTGTTGTTATTGATGATGATTATCATTATGATATGATGATTTTACCACAGTTGTGATTATTGGTATGATGTGGCGATTTTTGTCACATGTTTACTCTATTATTGGAGATATTAAATGGTTCCGACACTGACAACCTTAGATTGCGTAGATGTACAGGTTATGGTATCATCATAACTCCCGATCGTGAGGTGAAATGTTCTTATGGTTAGTATGAAAATATGTGTGTGGTATTTTATTATGTAAAATATGTGGATCAGTTAATTTAAATTCAGTTGTTTCAGTTTGATGATAATTGTGGGATTTTGATACTACCAAGTGTGCGGTTATATTTTATTTTGGAAAGTGGTTTTGATAAATTTATTTGATCCATAAATTATTTTTATATTATAAAGACACTACACCGATAAAATATTTTGTCCCAAGTACTCTAATTATGGACGAGTCCGCTACTGGCAATAGATAGAGTCAAATGGTTGTGTCGCTTTTGAGCCAGTTAGGGCAGATGTTGGTATTGAAAGGTTGAACTTTTGTAATTTTGTCATAGAATAGTGGATATGTGTAATTGTTGAATTTTGGGCTGTATAAATATTAAAAAAATTAAGTCAGTTACATACGTATCGTGCATATTGCGTTTGTTTTTAGTTGAGTAATATCAAGTCAAGGTCACGCTTAGCCTCGAGCGTGGGGCCCAACCATACTCTAAACCATTGTGCATCAACCTCTCTCATACCCAACTAGCACATTGGTCTCTCTTTCTATCTCTCAAATAAACAAAACAAAAAATTAATTTCATTTTCCAAATCTAGGTCTGCATTGCAAGATCTATAAAACTAAGAAAACTTATCAAAACCCACATAATTCACTAACCAAAAATATATAAAAAAAAAATAAAAAATATATAAGTTTTGAAGTGGTGGTTTTAGGGTAGTGTGAGTGCAAAAGTGAAAGAACTAGATATTAAAAACACAAGATTTTTTCAACGGAATATAAAAAATTTAAATCACAATTTAATATCATGATTCTCTAAGCTGGATCTATCCATATCAACTAAAAACAAATAAAACAATCAAAATTAAATCACATTTACTTTGATTACCTCTTGCGGTGCTTCAGTCTCAAAACAGGTTATTCCCGAGGTATGATTTGAAAGCCTCTCTAAGAGTTGCTTGATCTGATCAAGTACTGACAATAGAGATATGGGCCGTCTAGAAACAAAACAATTATATTACCTCTATGAATATTGACATTGAAAACTAAGAAAGAAAAGTAATCTTAAGATTTCTAAGAATCGTTTTTTAATCCCGAGATAATGAGGTAGATCTAATTTGAATCTATTTGGTATTAAGATTCAATTAAGTAAAACAAACTCAAAAAGAATGAAGGAGATCAGACAATGAGATGGCCAATTTTCTCTTAAGGGGTGTCTATCAATGGTCTTCTGCTAATATATAAAGTGTCTATGTTTCGAAACCTTAGAACCCTTCTTTCTATATTTGTAATTTGGCCCCCCAAACTATCAAAAGTTCAACATTTTTCCTATTCATTTTTTTAAGAATTTTCCTAACTTCCATTTTTCATTGTGTGCGACCCATTAAGTTCATATCAAAAGTTGGATGGTGAAAATGATTAATCAATTAAAACTAGAACAATTCTAATTTTTTCCTTCGAGGAGAAAACATTTTTTTCCCAAAGGCATTTTCTTTGTCTGTGAATCACGTTTATTCATATATCACAACCACATCTAGTTTATAGGAATTTCACCAACGAAACCCCTCAAGTACGATTTCTGTATTATACAATCTCTCTATCTTGTATTCCCGAAAGGATCAACAAAGTATGGATAAAATAAAAAATCGATGAAACAGTGATGATTGAAATATGTGTGTTGATTCATATCAAGAAAAGTATTAGAGAATACATTTTTTAAGGAGATTATCTATATGAGTCTGAACTTGGCCAGTTCCATGAGAATGAGAAGGTTAAATTTTCTAGAGTACTCACGAAACAACCAGGGTGATAAGGGTCAAAATGAATGCAACCATTAAACGAATAGTTTCCAGAGACAACTATGTGCTTTCTATTATCTTGGTTTACACCAAAGGCCAAACAGTTCAAAATATCATGTTCACTAGTTGGTCGAGTAGATTCGATAGATTTTCACTAGGGAAACTTCAAATTCAAAAGCTACCTATCCCAATACAGTTGTTTTCTTATTGAGCCATCTCTCACGTATCAGCATTACATACGGATGTTTATTTAGTCAATTTCATTCATGTGGGGGGACTGTTAGACAAAAATAATTTTGGACTATTTTAAGCCTAATTATTTATGTGATCTAATCATTGCTTGACATATTCATATATCAATATATTATTCTTAATGAGAAAGACGAATGTGAATAAAAAATAGTCGTTCAATTTAGTTCCATGAAATTGATTGAAGTATGTAAAATGAGTAGTCACACATTAATTAATGAAAAACCCTTAAACTACATTTATAATCCATTTTGGATTGCGGCCTCAGATCGAGTCATGGGTCGTGGGTTTGAGTTTGGACTTGGGTTGATCCAAGTAGAGATAATTATTTCTAGAGTATTCTTTAAATTGATTTTATCAATTTTTCTAACCAAACAAAATTTGTCTTTTCATATTTGTAACTCATTTTTAATAAGGAATTATATGTGATTAATTAATGGTTTTAAAATGAAACATTTGGTGTGTTGGAGTTATTCATTTATTTTTTTATAAGCAGAGAAGTTTTACATTATCATTTAGGTATAAAAACTTAGGATATCTTACACTACACATATACTATATTAGTTTATTCTTGAAAGAGAGTTCAACACTTATTTTGTTTGTCGGATCTTTTGATTTCGAGTGTTACTATCGGAGGATTGTGATATTTGTATATTGGGAAACAAATGCTTGAGTAACCATAAGCACTTGAGCGGAGGCGAAATTTGTTTTAAAAAAATATCGTTAAATGATAGTCTTGATTATTATAAATTTCTCAGATTGTCATCAATGAAAGACTGCAAGTATAATTTTATTTATTTGTTGATTTAATATATTTTAATTTATTATTGAAGAATATACTTTTTAAATGTTTGTTAATGTTGTAAAATATTCATTATCTTATAATTTACATTAAGAAGATTTACTTTTGTATGTACGGATTTTTAAAATATTTATTGCAAATTGTTATATATTCAACAACAAATTTCATTAAGAGTTGATTTTTTTTTTATTTTTTTATTTTTTTTGAGTATTATTTCATTGTATATTTACTTGTGACATACTTACCAACAAATTTGTGACATATTTAATTTTTTTTATTGAAAATAATATTAATTAATATTTAATTATATACTAATTAAAACTAATATTTTTACTATTATTTCCAACGTTGTAAGATTTTTCTTTTTTCATTTATGTATTTTATAATCATGTTTCCTATCGTTAATAAATAATATTCTAACCATGTTCTCCATTTATGAGATCAATTGATGATTTTTCGTAATAAATCGTGTTAGCCCACCATAACGTTCAACTCGAGAGAGAAAGTGAGAGACCCCCGTCCCCCCTCCCTCGCCTTGCCTGATTTTTGCGTTGAGATAAAGAAATATCTCCGAAATGGCTTCAAATTTAACGAACAATATGATGTTACCGGTATCCGATCCCCCTCCTGCTAAAAGTGATGAGAAACTCTTCAAAGGATCGGCCATGACCAAACGTGGTGCTTACGCTGCAATTTCTTACATGTGTTGTGCTGGTATCTCTCTCTCTCTCTCTCACTCTGCCCACCTGATATTCATCTATTTACAGAAACAGAAATATCTAAATGGAAAAACTGTGTTGAGAGTCGAGGTTTAAGTTGTTAATCAACTCGTCCAAAATCAGGCGACTATGACAGAAACCCTGAATTAATATATATCCGTGTATACACTTATTGATATCTATCAACTCTCAACATCGTCAATTCATCATCACAAAATTTTGGGTAATTTTAGATCATTAGTTCTATGTATGTCTTACTGATATGAAATTCACATTGAATCCACTGGTGTTATACTGGTAGTTGTTATTTAACTTGAGATACTGGGGTTTATGATCAAAGAATTTGGTTTGGTGAAGTGATAGAATGAACGGAAACCGCAAGAACCAAGAAATGGAACAAAACAATTGAAAGGAACAGGCCAAACTGTTTGTCATACTTCAGTAGATGTAAGTTTTATGAGATTGAATTGTTTTCCAAGTGGTGATGAGCTTATTATCCATTTAATTTTGCATTAAGCATGGACAGTTCGTTTTTGGTACCCTAAGAGAGAGCTCTTTTATGACTGCGATGGTTGGCTTGGGCATGCTTAGACTTGCTCACATTTCTTGCTTACTGACTAATGTTTTGCCTGAATCATGGTGATAGAAAGTTATATCTACCATAAATTTCTATTCTTTCTCACCTACAACTTGCTCAAGGTCTTGCTTTCAATCTATTCTTCCCAATTTGCATGTTGAAGAGGTTGAAAACCGACCTGGTTGAGTAGCCCGCATGTCCGTTTATCTCCCAACGAGCTATTCCGATGGCTTGAGACCCATGGGAATGCCAACACTATAGATATGCAGAAGCGTCTAAGAGGCATATAAAGGCTCATCAGGCCACCATGAGCTCATTGGGCTTGGATAAGTTTTGAGTTCCTTGAATTCCTTCACTTCCTTTTAATACTCTAGAATACTATATTTTTACTTAAGGAAACTAGCATAGACTTTAATGAAGTTTAAGGATTAAGGAAACTAGCATAGACTTTAATGAAGTTTAAGGATCTAGATTAGATGTCAGGTGAGTGAAACAAGGGTTGTGATGCTAGGTGGCTAACAAACCATCCCACCAAAAGAATTAGATGTTCTCATCAAATCAACGATCTGATCTTGACATCCACTCGTGCCAAGGATTCTGCCACAACCTTCGCTCATACTAATCGCTGGACATATTTTCAACTCGTCCCCCTCAACAACTTCATGTTTTTGCCATAGACTGCTTTTGTGATAGGACTGAAAGCACTTCAGCTTGTTTGCGTCCACAACAACTTCACATGTGAACCTTGATCACCAACTACCATTCTGATGATTTTTTAACATAGAACGTGAGATCATTCCACCGATACCCCCACGTTCCGAATCAACTTCATCATTTAGTCGATTTTAGATTATTCCTGGTTTGATTGTTGGCTATCAACACTATTGTGTTTACCAGTATCTCCTTTTCAGAGCCTTCATCATTGGATTTCTCTTGAACTATCGTTGTTACTTTCTCATTCTTTGGACAATCCTTTATTTAGTGAAGATTGTTGCAAATGAAACAACCCCAACTCTTGCCTGTAGCCGTCTTAGGTTGTGATTGTGTTGAGGATCCTTCCATAACATGGGCTTATGCTCCTTTGTACTTTTATTTGTTCGCTCCTCCAACGCCTATATTCTCTTTGTCTTTCATTCCATCTCTACATTTCCGAACATAATTGATGCTATCCTTCCCTAGATTGTAGTCGGTACGAATTTCTGTTGCCACCTCAACATTCTACAAGTCACACACGCTCCTTGCCTTTGCAATTTTCTTGTACCAACGACTGTAATCCAAAAGTGAAATTGAACAGTTTGTTGAACTCCTTGACACACTCACTTTACTCTTTGACATACTTGCATACAATCAATGTGCTTGAGTTTTCGTAGCCAATCTTGAGTCACTCAACTTGAGTTCGATGTTAGGAATTGCTCTCTTAATTCTTTCTTCAGATTTGTATAAACCTTGATCTCTGACTATACCACGTCCTCCACACTCGTGTTTGCCACTAAATTTTAGCATCTCCTGCCATGTACATGCTTGACATAAATATTTTCTTGTCTTAGGGAACATGAGCAATCCGAAAATATTGTTTTATGTCCCACATAAAGTTGTCCAACTCTTTGGCATTCCTAATATCTTCGGTTCCAACACTTTTAACCTTGATTCAACATCCCTCGATGTAATCTGACCGGGAACTTTCTTTATGAACACAAATCTTCCTTAGCCCGTTAGAGATTGCATCTTCCATAACTCGACCAACATGATCATGTCTTCTGACATGGACTTTAGCCTCGTAGTATTGTCGCTGCAATACTCTTTTAACGAAATCCTCATATTAGCGAGCTCTGCTTAGATCTTCGTATTTTGGACACAGAGGTTTGCCTCGAAACTGTTTGTCAGAGCACCAACGTAGTCCTCTATTGCATCTAGTTGATCGTTCAGATCTGATGCAGAGACCATCGTACCCATTGCCACAGGGTCAACTTCCTACCAAAATTTTCTTCTCTGTGACCCAAGTGACACACCACTTGGTTAGCCAACAATATCAAAACACACACAAACAGAGTTTATGGGCAAAGTCAACTACATCCAAAACACAAACAGAGTTTATGGGCAAAGTCAACTACATCCAAAGGCCAACATTGCATTCAATCACTCAAGCAAGAAATTTGCAATTGTTTTCTAGCACGGGTTTTGTTGAAATATTCAATATTGGTAGTATTTGTATATATGCAAAGTCAAATATGTAAATTAAGAACGTATTATATGTCGTAGTTAATTTCTTTATTTAGTCTTAATTACTCCTATATGTAGCCTACTTGTACAATTAGAAAGATATACAATTGATTAATTCATTTCAATTTGGCATCAGAGCTCAAACAAAAAAACACCCTAGCCTCTGCAGCCGCTGCCGGCCCTTTACAAACTTTCGACGTTCGCCGCCGGCCACGACGTTCGCCGGCATCCAACAACAGCCGACGAAGGTTCGCCAGCGTCCCTTACAGCCAGGCGACGAACGAAAGCTCCCCTACAGCCGACGACGAGCCCTCATTACAACTGACGAAGCCTCGCCGGTCCTCTACAGCCGCCAACGAACACTCTCCGGCCTTTTACAACCGACGACGAAGCCTCGTCAGTCCTCTATTCGCCGCCGACAGCCTCGCCGGAGCCCTAGCAGCCGACGAACGAGCCCTCGTGAGATCTGTACGAAACAGATCTTGCGATTACAACTCGATTGCACTTCGTGAGGTTCAATTACAGCCACCGACGAACACTCGCGGCCCTAGCCACCGCCACCGCTGCTGGATTTGCTTGAAATCGACGAAATCGAGTCAACTCAGTCAGTCAACTCAGGCGATTCTCAATGAGTCAACTCAGACAATTCTCAGTGAGTCAACTCAGCATCCAGCAGCTTAGTTTCGCGTGATTTACTCGTTGAAGGCTAACCCGACGATTCTTAATTTCTGACGATATTTCCCCTTACCTTCACCATGTCCGACGTTACCTCGGAATCCATCCCAAGGTCCAGCCAACTTACCGAACCAAAGAATCTCCCTTCCGAATCCCACTCCATCCAAATCACCTTTATTCGTCTGAATGGAACCAATTTCTTGCGTTGGTCTCAATCGGTGCGAATGTATATCTGTGGACGAGGACGGATGGGATATCTAACCGGTGATGCAAAGGAGCCCTCCATCAAAGATCCGTCGCATACGACTTGGGATGCTGAAAACTCCATGGTGATGACGTGGCTCGTAAACTCTATGGATGAGGAAATCAGCTCCAACTACATGTGCTACCCTACGGCGAAAGAATTTTGGGACAATGTAAATCAGATGTATTCTGATTTGGGAAACTAATCTCAAAAGTATGAGTTGACTCTAAAACTCCATGATATCCGTCAAGGCGAAGACAATATCACCAAGTATTTCAATTCATTGAAGAGAATATGGCAAGATCAAGATATGTTCGACGATCATGAATGGCATTCGACCGAGGATTATAGCCACTATAAGAAGTTGGTGGATGATGATCGTGTTTTTAAGTTCCTAGTAGGTCTGAAACTGGAACTTGACGAAGTTAGGGGACGAATCATTGGTCGTCAGCCTCTTCCCTCAATTAATGAGGTTTTCTCGGAGGTCCGAAGAGAGGAGACCCGTCGGAACGTTATGCTTAACAAGCCACAAATTATCAGCCCTACAGTTGCTCCAATTGACCAGTCTGCTTTGGCTGCTGCTAATGCTCACTCCAGCAGGTTTCCACGCCGAGCAGAGGAACGTCTTCGTATATGGTGCGACTACTGTAACAAGCCCCGTCATACACGGGAAACATGCTGGAAAATCCATGGGAAACCAGCAAATTTGAAGAGCAACAAAACGGGAGAAAAATCTAACTGATCCTATCCTTCCGCGCATGAAGCTGCCACCACTCCATTCAACAAAGAACAGATTGATCAACTTCTGAAACTGCTGACTATCAATCCATCATTTTGTACTCCTAATGCTTCCTTAGCTCAAACAGGTAGTAAATTTAGAGCCTTTTCTTGTTCCTTAAACTCAGCACCTTGGATTATTGATTCAGGTGCTTCTGATCATATAACAAGTTTTTATCACCTTTTCAATACCTATTCACCGTGTTCTGGTAATGAAAGAATTAGAATTGCAGACGGTAGTTTCTCACCCATTGCAGGAAAAGGCCAAATAACAATCTCAGATAGTGTTAATCTAAAAACGGTCCTCCACGTTCCTAAATTTACTTGTAACCTCTTATCTGTAAGTAAACTATTGCGAGATTCGAATTGTCATGCGATTTTCTCTGAATCTCAATGTTTCTTTCAGGACCAGAGCTCGGGGAAGATGATTGGCAGTGCTAGATTGGTGGATGGCCTGTATTACTTCGATGATAACTCCTTGAGGAATAAAACAACTCACGGCACCAGTGGTATGAGTTCAACGTCTGTTCGTGATAAAATCATGCTTTGACATCTTAGATTAGGACATCCAAGTTTTCAATATCTTAAACATTTGTTTCCGACGTTATTTAAGAATGTGGATTGTTCTTCTTTTCATTGTGAAAGTTGATTGTTTGCAAAAAGTCAGCGTACTTCTTAAATTTCAAAACCATATCGTGTATCTAAACCATTTTATTTAATTCACAGCAATGTATAGGGTCTCTCAAAAATCACAACACTATCCGGAAAAAGATGGTTTGTGACATTTATTGATGATCATACTCGTTTATGTTGGACATATTTGATGCGTGCAAAATCTGATGTAGCAGCTTTATTTAAAGATTTTTGCATTATGCTAGAAAACCAATTTCAAATGAAACCTAGCATTCTTCGCACAGATAATGGAATAGAATATTTCAATGAATGTTTAGGCAGTTTTTTGAAAACAAATGGTATTCTACATCAATCCACGTGTCGTGACACGCCCCAACAAAATGGCATCGCTGAACGAAAAAATAAACACTTACTCGAAGTCGCACGTGCACTCATGTTTTCTATGCATATTCCAAAATATTTGTGGGGTGATGCTCTTTTAACAGCCGCATATTTAATAAATCGCATGCCTACACGTATTCTAAATTACACCACACCATTTGATAACTTCAAAACACACTTTCCAGCTTCTAGGATATTAGCTGACCTGCCTCTTAAAATATTTGGCTGCACCTCTTATGTTCATATTCCTAGCCAATTTCGGTCTAAACTTGATCCTAGAGCAGAAAAATGTGTTTTCATCGGTTATGCACCAAATAAAAAAAGATATAAGTGTTACAATCCACAAACCAAGAAAATTCATGTTAGTATGGACGTCATGTTTCTGGAAAATGTTTCTTTCTTTGACAAAAATCCCTTTCAGGGGGAGAATGTAATGGAAGAGAATTTTTGGGTCACTGATGATCCTCTCCCTACCACAGTCTTAGAAATTTTTCCTCCAAATCAGTAAAAAACAAGTGATGACAATATTGACAAACAAAAAGGGATCCCTACTAGTACACAAGTGCCGAGCATAATTCCTTCACAAACAGATGAAGAAATACCACAATCATGTACTGAGTTGCGGGTTTATACTCGGAGAGGTACAAAAAAGAATACAGATCAACCTACTGTTCTAGCACAAGGTCAATCCGACTCCCCAAGCAATGATCCAGGTAATCCTATATCTTTACCACCTCCTAATGAATCTTCTCATTCCAGTATTCCTCCAGATCTTAATATCCCTATAGCCATCAGGAAATGAGTTAGAACCTGCACCAATCACTCCATATTTAGATATGTATCCTACACAAAACTTTTCGAACCTTATAGAGTCTTTACTTCTAAAGTTACTAATCTGTTTATTCCAAGGAATATTGAGGAAGCACTAGGTGATACAGGTTGGAAGCTAGCAGTTATGGAAGAGATGAATGCTCTTAAAAGGAGTGGTACGTGGGAAATAGTTGATTCGCCAAATGATACAAAGATAGTCGGGTGCAAGTGAGTATTCACAGTTAAATGTAAGGCAGATGGAAGCATAGAACGGTATAAAGCAAGGATCGTGGCTAAAGGGTTCACGCAGACATATGGAATAGACTACCAAGAAACATTTGCTCCAGTTGCTAAGATAAACTCGATTCGGGTTCTATTGTCCTTAGCTGTGAATCTTGATTGGTCACTACACCAATTAGACGTGAAAAATGCCTTTCCAAATGGAGACTTGGAGGAAGAAGTGTTCATGAGTTTACCACCGGGCTTTGAAAGAAATATAGGACAAAGAAAGGTGTGCAAGTTAAAGAAGTCACTATACGACCTAAAACAGTCTCCAAGAGCGTGGTTTGAACGCTTTGGAACCACTGTAAAAGGTCAGGGTTATCAACAAAGCCAAGCAGATCATACTATGTTTTATAGACACTCAATTGATGGTAAGATTGCCATTTTAATTGTCTATGTAGATGATATCATCTTAACAGGAAGTGATAGTGACGAGTTGAGAAGACTTAAAGGAAAACTTGCTGATAATTTTGAAATCAAAGACTTAGGTCCATTAAAATATTTTCTTGGAATAGAATTTGCTAGATCAAAGGGAGGCATATTTGTGAGTCAAAGAAAGTATGTACTCGACCTACTGAATGAAACAGGGTTACTCGGGTGCAAAGCTGTAGAAACTCCAAGTGAACCGAATGAGAAACTACAACCGGCCAAACCTGAAGCTGTGATAAACCAAGAACAATATCAAAGACTAGTGGGGCGGTTAATCTACTTATCACATACCCGTCCTGATATAGCCTTTGCCGTAAGCATGGTCAGCCAATTTATGCACTCACCAGGACAAGAACACTTTGATGCTGCCTATAGAATACTAAGGTACTTAAAGGGCACTCCTGGAAAGGGAATTTTGTACAAGAAACGTGACCACCACCTTGTAGAGGTTTATACCGATGCAGACTGGGCTGGGAGCATCACGGACAGGAGATCGACCTCCGGTTACTGTACTTTTGTTGGTGGGAACCTCGTCACATGGCGGAGCAAGAAACAGAATGTCGTAGCTAGAAGCAGTGCAGAAGCGGAGTACAGATCAGTGGCTCACGGCATCTGTGAAGTGTTATGGATTAACAGATTACTCGGAGAGTTGAAGATATTTAATTCAGTACCTATGAAGGTCTACTGTGATAACAAATCAGCCATTGTGATTGCTCACAATCCGGTGTTGCACGATCGGACAAAACATGTGGAAGTGGACAAGCATTTCATCAAGGAAAAGATCGAGAGTGGACAAATATGTATGCCATATGTACCGACTACTGAACAGATCGCAGACATTCTAACAAAAGGATTACCAAAGAAGAGATTCGACTATCTAGTATGCAAGCTGACAATGGAAGATATCTTCATACCAGCTTGAGGGGGAGTGTTGAAATATTCAATATTGGTAGTATTTGTATATTTGGAAAGTCAAATATGTAGATTAGAAATGTATTATATGTCGTAGTTAATTTCCTTATTTAGTCTTAAATACTCCTATATGTAGCCTAATTGTACAATTAGAAAGATATACAATTGATTAATTCATTTCAATTGGTTTACACTAGCACTCACCCACTTTTCGCGATACTCACTCTCTTGCCTATGTGCAACCTTGATTAATATATATCTATAGGAATGAGGTAGTTGGCACCCCAACTGCATGGGAAGACCAGTCCTTTCTGATTGAAACAACTTTCCAACAATTTTGACCCTCTAAACAAATCTACCCATACTGTCCATAACTTCTACCATGTGCCTTGCATATGTTCTGTTCCATGTCTCGCACATTTCTCCAGACGTTCCCTTACAATGCTCATTCCTCCTGCATCCATCTTGTATTTTTCCCTTCTTCATTCCTCCCTTGCCTGTCAACGGCTTATCATGCCACCCATCTCATCGTGTGATTAGACTGAGTCAGTGCATCCAACTTTTGTCCTCGTTGCCTTGACCTCATGCCAAGGACCTCACTGATTTCGTGCCTCTTTCATGAATAGTGCCAAGTGTTGCTCCTTAGCACCATTGTCCTAACGTTATGCTAACGAACTGGTGCCCATGTCCAAAAACTTGTGTCTACTTAGCCAATCTCCATGCATATCTGTAATTCTGCCTGGTGCGTGCTTCAACACCAAGCTCGTTTAGGGAATGGACTATATCTGTGTCATTCTCTATGCTAAACAAGCTTGGGGCTAACACTAGGGCTATTATAACCATATTGTACATATTCTCTAGAGGGCTAACACTAGGGTTGTTGTAACCATAGTATACATCTTTTCTTGAGGGCCACTGAAGGCATTTATTTATTTATGAGAATATCCAATTTGAGGGCACTTCCTGGGTCTCCATAGCCCTAGAAACTCAAATTCCTTGTTCCACCTTGATCCTATTGCTTATTATCTCTATCTGTCTTTTTGTTTATTGCTGAAAATCCTTCTTGTGCCTTAGGTGTGTGTGTTGCATCACCGATGCTGATATTTGCATAAGTAGGATGGTAGAGAGGAGGATTTAGGCCTCAAATTTTAGGATTAGGATACTAATATCTGCTGATTGTGCACCTTTAGTGGCCCAAGGCCTTCATTATGACAAATCTTTGAAATGAACACCTCCAATGAGGGGTATACCAAACCCTAGTCAGGTCCATTGTAGGCCCAAAGCAACCAGAGCATTTGCTTAGGGCCCTAGGTCAATGGGGTCACCAATAAAATTTATGTCCATAGATTCTGTATTGTTTTTAATGGACCACATGGGCCAAGCTGAAAATAACAATTAGTTTAAAAGACTCGGCACATTTAGCATCCTCAGTTCATAATATGGCATTTTGCTTTTTGGGGTAAAAAAGACCTAATTTAATTGATTTATAGCTGTTTAATGACTAGTGACCTTTGGCATGTAGGGAACCACTGCAAAATGAATAAGAAAAACTGAGTAGTTACTAAATTAAATAGATGAACAACTGAACAGAAAAAGGAGAAACTGATCCAACTCTTATATTTGTATTATTAAAATTAGGGTTCAGCTTAAGTTTTTATTTTTTGTTGCTAGTGTAAACTCGGTTTTTATTTGAGTTTTTTTTTTTTCAATTAACTTAATATCAAATTTTCCTATATCACTATTAATTTTTTGAAAATATTTTCTTATGCTTTGTGAAAAGGGCATCAATTTAATAGTTTGCTTTGGGTTCCAAAATACATAGGTCTGACTTTGACCCAAGTTCTCCTCTTGCTGACTCTTGGGGCCGGCTTGGCTCTTAGATGCCTTGTTAGGCTTATTTTCATTATCCTTGAGGCAGCTGTGTTGAGATGCAGAAACTGTTTGAGTGCTTCAATGCTGTTGTGGTCGTTTCTTATAATCATGATGCCATTAACATACACAATTAATAATATTTTCCATGTGGTACCATGTTTGTAAAATATTGAATGATCGATTTCACATCATTGAAGGCCAAACTCAGTGACCACATCAGTAAATCTCTCAAACCATATTTGAGTAGACTATTTGAGTCCATAAATCATTTTCTAACCGACATAATAATCCTAACTCCCCTTGTGCAACACCACTTCAAGTAGATCACTATTCAGGAATCCATTCTTGGCATCTAATTGATGTAACGACCAACAAAAGGTTGTTGCAAAAGAGATGAGGCGAACAGATGGAAGCTTGGCAACTTGGAAAAAGTCTCTGATTAATCAAAAACCATATACTTGAGTTTAACCTTTGGCAATTAAGCGTGCCTTAAGTTTATCAATGGTAACATCCGGATGAGCATTGACGTTACACACCAACTTACAGCCTACAATTGTTTTACCAGGTAGGAGACGAGATCCCAAGTATTATTCTGGTGTAAGGTAAACATTTCTTCCCTCATTGTAGTCCTCTAACCAGGGTGAGTGAGAGCCTCAGAAATAGAGTTAGGAAGAGAAACGGAGGACAAATACTCAACAAATGAAGAGTAGAAAGGGGAAAGATGTGTATATGAAACAAAATTAAATGTAGGATGTTTAACACATGAACGCTTACCCTACCTGACAGCATTATGTATGTTTAAATCACACGATGGTTGGACAGATGAAGAAGAATTTGGGACACGTGGACGATAGATGCAACAATAGAGGTCGAAGATGGGACTTTTGGATGACGAGAGTAAACCTGCGAGGGAGGACAAAGGTGGCGGGTTGGGGAAATGGTTTCCGTCAGGGATTTAGATGGACAAGGGGTGGATAAGCTAGATAAAGGATGTGAAACATCAAGGTCGGTACGAGTGTGGGGCTCGTATAAATTGCACATTATATAAGTTAATATATGTATTAAAAATAGTAATTATGTATTCACGTGTTCCCGTCAAGTTGTGTCGAGATTTTGAGAAAATTTTATACCGTTGTTTTCATGTTGTCAGTGTCGCATTGCATGTTATGTGTATATGTTCATAGAAAAATCCAAAGGTCATTATAGTATCTGAAACTAAAACTCGAGGTGGTCGATTGAGCACTAAACGATTTAGAAACTTGACCTTGGGGGGAAAGAGTACACATCTCCTTTTTTGTGGGGTGGGGTCTTCGGAAAATCTTAGAAAAAAGTGAGACTTACTCTCGATTTCTTAAAAAGAAAAATTAAACAAATTGTTTTGGTAAAATATTCAATTTTCAAAACATTGTGTTAAAGACTCAAATTCTTGGTGGCCTTCAGAACATTTAGAGAATAGGGGAAGGGCTTAATCTTTGAAACTTATATTGAATCATAAATATTGTTTTTGCTACGTGTGAAATAATCATAACAAATCATAAATATAAGATGTAAAAAATTTAATTTTTGGGGTGGAGGTCTCTAATCCTTAACCCTATATCCTGTAATTAGAATGGAGCACGAGAGAGGAGTAGAGGAGGGAAAAGGATACCGCAATGAAGTTTCGGGTTAGCTTAGTGGTGGGTGTACTGAAACTCGCAATGGAGATGCCGCTTTGAACCTTATCCCTTTTGGAGTTTGTGCATAAAAAAGTTAAATTCTAAAAAAGCGGGAATAGCAAGAGTCCTGTCTGATTAATCTTTTCCTTTTGATCCCATTTTATTTGAATTTAGTCCCCGAGAACCAATTAGATTGCTATATTTAGTCTTTTTTCTATATCGTGAAATTTTTAGTATGCTATCATGCCCCTAGATTGATTGATAAATTCCTCCTCCACACCCCCACCAATTTCACTCTATATCTCTCTCCCTCTTCAGCTGCCGCGTAGTCTCTCTTCCTTCTACTCTTCTTCGCAGGACTCATTGTTATGACGTTTTGTTTGTGTGAGCTCTCAATTTTTCTTATGTCCTTGTGGTGTTTCATTTCAGATCATTGTTCACATTGTTCTGTATTTCGAGTTTTAAAGTCCTGTGTTTTGCTTGTATTTTGCAGTGCTCTTGGTAATGTTCAACAAGGCAGCTCTTTCTTCATATAACTTCCCGTGTGCAAATGTTATCACACTCTTTCAGGTAGAGTGTTACTATTTTCAGTAGGGTTGCTATTGCAGTTTTCCGACTCAGCATGCTAAGGAAAGTTTAATCCATTAAGATGGGAGGAATCACCATGTGGGGATATTCACTCATCTTCAAAAGATGTGCTATATGTTATAAACTCTATTTGGAAAAGGGATTCGACTAATAAAATTTGTCCTATTATTTTTCATGTAGCAGGCTGCTTTAACTGGCCAGCGATAATTCTTATTTTATACTTGGTTTTTATTGAAGGTGTGCTTAGTTTGCACATATATTAAGGTTTTGGAGGCTGAGGCCCAACTGCAGCACCTGCCTATCACCGGAATAGGCTGGGCGCATGCCTATTGGGATTAGGCTCAGCGCCAAGGCCCATACCGTACTCATGTGATGCTAATACATACAAATTGAATTTAAAATTTGTTAAATAATTCTGTATGACACAATAAATTTTGGACTTTTATAGAACTTTAAATTGATTATGGACGAGTACTCTGTGAAATTAATAAAGGGTTATGATCTACCATGTTTTTATTCATTTGAAATTACAGATGCTTAGTTTGCTCTGCTTAGTTGTAACTTTTGATTATTTAATTTACTTTATAGATTAGTTACACAAATTGTATCCTTTAATTGACTGGCTCCTCATAATGGTAATGCTCATTGTTTAATTAGATTTTGAATTTTATTGTATTTGTCATGAAGGATAAATGTAGGAAATGTTTCCCACATAAGAATGTTATGACATTACGATCTTACTTGAACAAGATTTGTTCTATAGGCTCTTACCCCTATATCATTATTTCTTGGGAGTACAATATGTTCTTTAATTGTTCTCCTGTATAAAAGTATGGTAGAAAACTCTGTATGAAACTCATCTAAAAGTCAATTAGTTGTTACTTCTGCATCAATTCAATGAAGCTCATGCTTTGCTTTGCACCTTGCTTGGCAAGGCTTCCTTTTACCTTACATAACATTAATTGTATATGAATCGTCAAATGAAATCTAGTATAATATTACACTGTCAAGATAGTTCCTGATGTGGTTTCTAATTGCTGAAAGTTTAGGATTTTCAGGTTTCTCTTCTTGCCAGATCATATTGTTCATTTTTTAATCATCCTTCGAATACAACTTGTTTAGTCTGAGTTACTTTAGATGTTAATTTTCACTATTTAGTAACAGTAGGACCACTTTGTTTTCAGTCTAGGAAGAAATAACCTTATGTGTAGAGGTGCAAGTCAGGCCGGGATTGGCTTGGGCAGGTGTCTGGCATTGTCCTTTAATGTTGCACTTGCCCAAACGGTCAAACTCGAGTTGGGCTCCGGAATTTCTACCCAAATATTGAATTGATTTTTCTACAGGTAGTTTGGATATTTTGGTTTCTTCCTATTGGAATATTTAATATTTCCATTAATGCATTATCTCTTATTTAGTATTTAGCACTTCTTTCCTATTTAGGTCATGCTGAAAAATTTGGTAGCATCCTTTTTCTGTTTATCGGTCCATTTATTAGGACGATATTCTTCCTAATTTAGCCCACCGTTATGGCTATATCATGGGGAGTGTAGAGCCTCATTGTACATAATAACATAATAACAAAATATTCTCTTCCTCTCCAAAATTCCTTTTTTCTGATTATATAATATTTTACAATTTTGAACTTTTCAGACTCGTTTCAATTTATGTTTATCCAAGGAGATCCATTAGCATTTAATAGCCTTCTAGTCATTGGTAATGACACTAATATAAAGTAAAATGAAAAATAAACAAACACCATAATTCCAAATGTTAAAGTTTCCCCTACCTCAAAATGAAATTATCAGCGAAAAATTCAAATCTTCCATATACATGTTCCTCTTATTCATGATTTCTACTCTCAATTTCGTCTATTAAAAATGGAAAACGAACTATAGAGAGATGGCTCAGGGAGCAGAACATTTTTGTGGTGTGCACAAGTAACAACTATGTGTAATATTTTAAGAATTATGTAAACTATATCTTCAAGTTTGGGTATCCAGACCTTAAACGGGGTATTGCTGCAGCAGTATTTTGGTTTTCTTTGTGAACCTGTATCTTTGAAAGAGACTTGTAGGAGGGTTGGGGTGGGGGGAAGAGATTAGGTGAGCCTAGTTCATCCCACCCAACTTGCATCCGACTTGTAGAGGACATGTGAAGGGGAGTTTCAAAGATTTTAAGTGCTTATGCTTTTGGAATGTCTATATTAACTTGCTTTCGGGGGGGGGGGGGGGGGGGGACAATTCACAGAGTTATTCTGTCAATCAGATGTCACTGATTCTAGGTCTGGGAAATTCCCTAAACAGTTAATTGCAGCTATAGTTGGTTTAAAACACCTTTTAGTACTTTTCTTCTCCTCTACGCTTTCCCCTGACATTTTTCTAACCATCTTGAGCTAACACTTTATATAAACAAGATTGTTGTCCAAGGTTGATAACTTGTGGATAGTTAACTCAATGATTCAATAGACCAATATAAGCATCTATTAGCATATGATAACTTCTTGAAATTTTTTCTATGTATTAAACCATATATTATTTTTTATTTTTTATTTGTCTTCAGCATAGTTATCTTTAGTTTGCCCAAATTTTACATGTTATTTGTTAAAAATTTGAAATTGACTCAGATCATTCGCTTACATTTACTTCGTAAGTTGATACGTCTCCTCCTCATCTGCTGCAGATGGTCTGTTCATGTTCTTTTCTTTATGCATTACGTCGGTGGAAACTTATTTCTTTTACTGGTGGTGAATCCTTCACTATGACGGACAACTCATCTACTTTTGTACCTTTCAAGACGTTGATTTACGCCTTACCTCTGGCCCTGACCTATTTGCTGTACATGGTATGCATTTCACTAATTGCATGTTTTTTTTTTCTTTTTTCGTTTTGGTTGGAAATGTCTACTTCTACTTCCAAAAGTTACTTACCTGTTATTTTTCCTTTGAAGCTAGCTTCGATGGAGTCTGTTCGAGGTGTAAATGTACCCATGTATACGACATTGAGGAGGACAACTGTGGTGTTTACAATGTGCATGGAATATATTCTAGCAGGGCAGAAATACACGCCTTCTATCATAGGAAGGTAACTCTGGACTAAGGCTTTTAGGATATGTCCACGATTTGTTCATTTGGTGAAACTAAGGGTTTATGCCAATGACACCCCCTATCATTTCGTACTTGGACTACACCCCTTGTCATTTTGCAAATGTCAGAGGCACCCCTTGTCATTTCTTATGGTGTACTGCTAACCCCATTCCGACATGTGTAACCCTTCCAAAAGTCAACACCAGTGTTGTAAAAGGCGGGGGCATTGAGCAGGGCGTTTTGGCTTATTCGGGGCGGGGCGTAAGCCCTGCAATACATGAATTTTTAATATTTAAAAAATAGTATATAAAATTAAAAAATAACAGAAAAATAATTAAAAATGATATATATGAATTATGAGGAATAGATATATAGATAAAATTATAAGATGGCAATAAAAATTAAAAATAATGGACAATATATATGAAAGATTGAAAGTGTTAACTAAAACGAAAAACCAACAAAATATTAACTAGTTCAATTCTCGCTCAAAAATCAACAAAAGTCTAATACATTTCGCTCCATATATTCTTCAATTATTTCATCATTGTCAATTTCCAAGTCATCATCTTCTACGCTTGATATTCGCCGCCATCCATCTCCAAATCTTCTATATCTTCGTAACTTAGAACTTGGCTGGGTAGTACTTTCTTTTCTGTCTTTTCCTTTGTTTGTCCCTATTAAACAAAATAACAAGTCATGCTAATAAAATACTTAACAAATAACAAGGAATGATTTATTATTTGGTACTTATTTGAACACTTCACCATCTTTTGCTTCTTTGGTGATGGACCTAGAGGCTTAGAAGGGGGATCAATGTTAAGCATAGGAGGTCTACCAACATCATGTTTATAAGTAGTTATAGGCACTGTCTTAACTGCGGTAACATCAAATAAGTTGTCATCATCAATCCAAGACGCATCTGTTGAAAAACTAGTATTTCTTTCTCAGCAATCCACTCATCATCTGAGTCAATCTCATCAACTAAAATTGGATCAATTTTGTGTTTCCTCTAATACTTTTTCCTCTAAGCTGGGTGTTGCACTTCACATAAACTATAGCATTCAACCTTTTATGCTCAAACCTTTTTTTTTTTTTTTTTTGGTATAAATATATCATTTATGTTAGAGAAAGTTAAGAGAAGAATTAAAAAAACAAAAGAATGATACATTAAAAAAAAAGCTGAGTGAAAAAACAAAATATACTGCTTGGGATGTGCTTCAATTTCTTTCACAACCCGACGCACTGCATGTCAGGCTTAAGACACGAATTACAAACTTCGTTAGTTCAAGTGTTTTACCTCCAAATCATATCCTCCAATCAGCTACTTGATTGAAAAGATGAAACGACAAAACTTAGAAAAGAAGAAAAGATAAAAATTAAAATATAAAAAGTAAATCAAATACTAATTACCAGGAGAACGTAATTTTCTAGAATCCATTGCCACGCGAGTACCGAAGTCTCCCCTTACATTATCATGTATGTCTAATTGAATGTCCGCTTTAAGCCAATCATTATAATTCGACATCCTATCCATGCACTCAAATAACCCTTGGAAGTAGTGCTCTTCTTTCTGAGATGAATGTTCCCAAACACTTCTAGGGTGATGCTGTTCTTACAACTTCCTTCTTGATTAATAGAAAGCCGTCTTCAACCCTATATGGCAAGGTGCCCCATTCAATTCTTTTTTCCCGTTTTCCCTTGTTTGGTTTACCTTACTGTATCTCTAGATGTGTTTGTTTTGTTCATTAGTTGACTCCTAGTAAGGATAAGTTAGATCCCCGTGCCTTAAAATGTGTTGTTCTCAGTTATTTTCGCACTTAAACAGGTTGTTAAGAGTCCATCTTTACGTTACTCATTTTTTTTTGTGCTGATGTTACTTTCTTTGAGTCTGCCCTCTACTTTTTTGTTCCATCCTCTTAGGATGATATGGATGTTACATTACCTTTGCCAAGCCTCCCAACTCCTACTCCATCTCTCTCTTCTTTAGAACCCATCACGCCCAATCGATCTCCAACTCCTTTGTAGGTATACTCTCGTCACGAGAAAGTAGCTTCTACCATTTCACCCGTTGTCTCTGTGTCTTCAGATTCTTCTCTAGTTTATCCATCCAATTCTTTTTTTGTACATTTCCCATTCCTGTTCGAAAGGGTAAGCGTTCTATATTGCCATCCTCTAACTTTGTCTCATATGCACACTTATCTTTGTCATGCATTTTTTTGTAGCTTCTTTGTCCTCTGTTTCTCTTTCTAACTCTGCCTCATAGACTCTCTTTCACCTTTCTTGGACGACCACAATGGAAGAGGAAATGCTAGCCTTACATCAAAATGATGCTTGGGACCTCATCTCAAGTTGGATGTAAATGGGCATACGTAATCAAAGTTCATTCGGATGACACAATTGATCGACTCAAGGTTCACTTAGTTACCAAAGGTTATACACAACTATATAGTCTTGATTACTCTTAAGTTTTTCTCTAATTGTCGAGTTCGCATCTGTTCGCTTGTTCATCTCTCTGGTTGTCACCTTTTGTTGCCCGTTACATCAGCTCGGCATCAAGAATGTCTTCTTAAATGGTCAGAAGTATACATGGAGCAACCTCTTGGATTTGTTGCTCAGGGATAGTTGGGTTTGGTATATGCCGTTTGAAGAAATTCATTTATGGTCTCAAGCAGTCTCCCCGAGCTTGGTTTGAGAGATTCAGTGACATGGGCACTGAGTTTGGTCTTCTGCGCTGTGGAGTTGACTGTTCGGTGTTATACATGCATAGTGCAGTTGAGAGAATATTGTTGATTGTGTATGTCGATAATATTGTGATTATCAGAGACGACCACATTGATATTGAAGAACTAAAAAAGCATTTGCACAGTAAGTTTCAAACCAAAAATTTGGGTGAGTTGAAGTATTTCTTGGGTATTGAAGTTACTCGATCGAATCAAGGCATTTTTACCTTTGTAAGAGGAAGTATGTCCTTGATCTGCTGAGTGAAACATGAATGCTATAAGACAAACTGATTGATTCGCCTATGAATCCAAAATTCCAAACAAAATTGTTAGCAGATCATGGATACCATTGATAGATTTTGTGCAATGCAGGCGGTTAGTTGGGAAAATGAACTACTTGACTGTTACGAGGCTGAATATCTCCTTTACTGTTAGTGTTATTAGCCAGTTCATGGATCGTCCCACCACTTGTCACTGGGATGCTGTGATCTATATCCTCAAATGTTTGAAAAGTGCTTCTGGTTGTGATTTGCTATATCAAAACTTCGGTCACACTAGAATAAAGAGATATACAAATACAGATTGGGCTGAATCTCTCTTAAATAGGAAGTCTACTACGGGGTTATTGTGTGTTTGTTTGAGGTAATCTCGTTTCTTGGAAGAGTATATGATAGACGGTAATAGCCTGGTCAATTATAGAATCAGAATATAGAGTGATGACCTATACCACCTGTGAGCTAACTTGGTTGAAACACTTGTTGAAAGAACACTCTTCACCGATAGACTTAGTATATGATAATCAAGCTGCACTCGACAATGTATCCAATCAGTCTTCCATGAGAGACCGAAACACATTGAAGTTGATTTTTCACTTTATTTGGAAAATTTGTTGTAGAAGTTTATTGAAACTATACATGTAAATTCAGTTGATCAGTTTGCTTATTTATTTATTAAACCATTAGGGGTCTCAAGAGCAAAATACATTTATAATAAGTTAGGAGCATACAATATTTATACTCCAGCTTGAGAAGGAAGTGTTAGGGTATTTCTGTCATTCCTGTTGTTTACGGTTTCTGTATTGTTCCCTTAGGTGGCGTTTGATTAGTGTTTCCACTTTTTCCATCCCACTCTCAAAAAACTGAGATAAGATGAAATGAGAATCTTGTTTTTTTCTAGGAATAGAATCGCGTTTGATAACGACAAAATTATGTTTCTTTCTGGGAACAAAATCACGTTTAGTAATGACCATTATCCTGAAAAACAAAAATATAAATATTTTATAGCCAATATTTTCTTGCTCAACATTTATTTATTTTTTATGTTTTATATATTTATGTAAAGTGTGTGATACTAAATATTAAATTGTAACATATCCAAAAAAATAAACATTAATTAAAAATAGATATCTAAAATACTGACATATTAAATATAAACACCATACATATTCTACAAAAGATGCCCAATTTGATTTTTTTTTTCCTACTTTAATACAATAACTGGTACAATAGAAAGAGATACAAGTAGCAAAATAGGAAGAATAATAAATGCCAAAATGAAAATTGTTATGTTACACTGAACACAAAACATTATGGCACATTATAACCAATGAAATATTCCGGACAAACTAATGAGAAAAATATTCTCAACAAACATTGAATCCACATCAAATGAACATCTCGAGGATCCTTAAACGTTGAAATCATTTGGCGCATGATTGGCTCGTCAACCTCCCACTTTCTCTCAACGGGAATGAACTCCAGAATATAAAAACCCCATCCTAAAACAGGTAATTTCATCAAGCTGCTCTTCAGCATATACTTGACGTATCCCAGGCATTTCTTCCGCAATGAAAGGTCCCATAAATACATTCAATCAACCTTAGTTCTATGGTTTGCGGTCAAAAGTACTCCTTCTTTCTTGTGGACATTGTCGCCAGAGAAGATCACTTTAGTCTTGTTTATTTTCTTGAATAGAAAAGGCCACAGGGCTAACCAACTCCCAAAGAAAAACGATGTTGCTTTCCTGCTATAGTATATGCTAAAAGGTCATACCAGGTCAAGAAGATCTCATACAAAATCCAGAAAATCTTGAATCCCTTGTCTCAATACACAAAAAAGATATGAAAGAAGATTATGTCTCAATACACAAAAAAGGTATGGAAGAAGATTCGGTGGGATCAGACACTCAAAAGAAAAAATACAAAAACAGCGGAGAAGCAGAGCTAGATTCCTTTGTGAAATGTTATTTGATTTTTCCATCGAAAAGATATGAGTGTTTGAAGCAAACAATGATCCATAATATTGAGGTATACTGTCTCTTGGTTAGACTTAAAAAGCTAAAAAAACTGACTCTATCCCTGCTTGAAAGGGAAGAACTACTATTGACAACGGCTGTCCAAAACCCACAATACACCCAACATTATGAACGCTGTCAAGAGTAAGACGAGTAAGCAAATCACGCCCCTTAACATTCTCAATGGAGTTAAAGAACGGTGCCTTGGCCCATTAGTTGACTTTGGAGATTTGCGCTCTTCCATCCTCTTTCACAGGCTAAAACGTGAAAAGGGTTTTTTGAGCCTCGAATTTTTTGAAGAGGATTAATGATATCGGCAAGTTACTAGTGGCACATCACTCTGGGCAAAGCAAGTGCCCTTAAAGTAACCTAAGAAGGCATGAAAATGCAGTAAGTTTTCTGCACACCAGCCATCATCAAATTGAATGCAAAATGCAATTCACACAACTAGTGAAATCAAAATGCTTTACTAACACAAGAATGCACACCGCAAGATAGGTAAAGCCAATATAGAATGGTTTTTTTTATAATAGCAAAGCCTATACAATAGTACTAGTTGGTAATACAACATTCAAGATGTTTTGATTTTTCCCTGTATAAACACGTTCAGCAAGAGGCTCAGATTTGTATATTTCATATAAGCAAGCTAGGTGAAAGAGACAATAGACAGTGGTTCTTTTGTTTTGAACTGTAGGTATGCTTATGTTGGGGATGGTTTGAGCATAGAACAAGATAAACAAGGTGAGAACTAGCATGAACCACAAGATTATGCAACTACCAACAATAACATATATACAGGAACAGCTATCAAAGAATTACATTAATTTCAATGCAAACACATTTCAATTTTCATTTCCATTTCCATTTTTAATTTCAGAATCAGGCAGTGATGATCCACTGCTGGACTTCAGTCCAATGAATAATAGAACATAATGTATGAGGAAGAAGATGAAGCAATAGAAAAAGAAGGAGAAGAAGAAAGAGAAGGAAAATGGGGAGACACGATTGGAAACACTAATCAAAGGAGAAGAGATCGATTTTAGCAACAAAATCTAGATCCAGTGGAAAACAATTGGATTTCAGGAACAAAATCGATTTCAGAGATGGAGAGGCAGAGAAGAGATAGAGATAGAGCATACCTTGTTGACGAAATCAGCAACGAAATTAGCAAGAAACAGCAATGAAACATATGAATATCCTCCCATCAAGAAATCAACAACAAAAAAGATTTCGTTCACAACCCTAGCTCGTTAACGAAATCGATTTTGTTTGTCAATGAGCAACGAACAAAAACGGTGAGTGACGCAAGCAGGAGGCTAGGCGTGACGGTGACGACGATCCAGCGAGAAAGAAACGGCGCAAGTGACAGAGCAACGGCAACGAGCGGCATGGCGATGGCAATGGGAACAGACGCTGATGAACAAAGAAAAGAGAAGATGTTGATGAATGAAGAATGATAACGAAGAAGAGAAAGTGATTTTGGGAATGAATGGGATGAGAATGGATGAGGGGATCCCATTAACATTTTAAAAAATTACCAGCCTGTTTTAAGATTGGGATGGGAAAGAATGGGATTGAAAAGAATCAACAATTTTTTGATTCTCATCTCTTTAAGGAATTTAGGAATCAATCCCAAAATTTTTGGGATGGGATGGGAACGGAAATGGGTTTACCAAACGCGTTTCCAAACATCAATCCTAAAAAACTGGGAGTGGGATGGGATGGGATGGGAACACTAACCAAATTGGGCCTTAGGTTTCTGTATTGTTTTCTTATTTCAATTATGAATAGAAGGAGAGATTGACGCTCAAGTTAAGCCTTCTTATTCTTTTCTATTCCCTTGTTACCCTAACAATATGCATACTGTATCTAATGTTATTCTTATTATGATATATGACTCGGAATAATGCAAAATTTAGTAATAAGAGAGTCAAATGGTTGCTATAGTTTAACCTTTTTGGATGCTTGGGTTGCTGGTATCATATTATTGGTAGTACTAGTACCTATACCGTGAATCTTCTTCCTATCTTTTGGTGAAACAGTCCAGCCAATATGTATTGAAGACCATAACATCAACAGTGAAATTTTTAAGGAGTCTTTACAATAGATTGGGCATTTTATTTACACTCTTGTGTTCCTATTTCTCTAATTAACGAATTTAAAGGAATTGTCAGCGTGGCATTGATTGTTCTTGGTGCATTCATTGCTGGAGCACGGGACTTGTCATTTGACTCGTATGGGTATGCTGTTGTTTTCGTAGCCAACATCACTACAGCAATCTATCTTGCAACCATAGCTCGGATTGGTAGTACTTAAGTTTTTCTTTGTCATCTTTCTTTAGATGTTAGATGTGTTTCTTTTGTTGCTAATAGTTGCATTTCTCAGGGAAATCTAGTGGCCTAAACAGCTTTGGCCTTATGTGGTGTAATGGTAAGCTATCAGAGTTAGGATCAAAGTATGTCCTTAGGTTTTATTCCTCCTTTTGTACAGCATTTATGAACGACGGTTCATTATTTTGTGAACTGTGGTATAAGATGAGTATAATTCGCTGATGTAGGAATTATATGTGGACCCATCTTACTGGTTTGGACATTCGTACGAGGTGACCTTGGGATGGCCATGAATTTTGCACCATTGCTTTCACCTGGCTTTCTGGTAAGTTGCTACTCAAAGAAGTTTCTAAGTTTCAGTTTACTTTTTTTCGAACATGAGTTTGATTTCAAGCCCCAAGCCTCAAAGTTCTATTCTCTTTAAGTTCCAAGGAGTTTGGGTTTCATTGGAAAGATGATGTGTCACTGGATTAAGAAGCTGTCTTGTTTTGTTTCTTTTAAATGTCTGTATACTTGTAGATAAATTTGTACACAACATGCCGATAAGTTACCATTGACTTGTGCATTTTTTGGTGGGACATTCCCGATAGTGCACAAGTTAGATTTTCTTATTGATGACAGCAAATGACCCAAAAGTTCCATGTTGTGGGGGTACAAAATGTTTAACAACGTCGCTGAGCGAAAGTAGTTAGACATACTGGTGTTTAAATGGGCTCGTTTACAACTTATAGTAATGAGTTGGCATGTATTGAAATTATTATGAGCTAATCTTAGTAAATATAATATAAGCGATTTCTTTGTTGATATATGCTGCATTAATGTTTTAATAGATTATGAATCTAATATTTTGCAATCTTCATTGCATGCACTTATTTTTACAGTATGTAGTTAGAATGATGATAACATGGTGCCAAATTCAGGATGTGTAAATCAATTGATATTCTTTTATTCCTTCAAGTCTCGACTTATTTTTTGTGGGAAACTTAGGCACCGTATGGTAACTCTAAGTACTTAATTTTGAAAGTAACATTTGTTTCACACTTGAAAAAAAAATTAATTTTGGAAAATAAAAAATAGCAAAACCATGAATTTAATTACTTTTTTATTTCTTCAATTTTTATATTGTATGATTAATGGACATCTATGCCCTAGGACATCTCCATGCACTTTGTTTCAATCACCTATGAACGTTTTTGGGATTAAGATATTGTTTATAGGGATAGTGCTATGACATTATCTGTAAACGCACTTTTTATTTTTACTTTCAAATAAAAGTATTTGTCAAATTAATTTTTTTTGTTTAATTTTGAAAAAATGTTTAAAGAAAGCGTTTCTAAACGGTACCTTAAATTTCTTTGATATTGTGTTGAATAATTTGAATTATGATATTGAAATTGAAATTGAAATTGAAATTGAAAAAGGACCTATATAATTTTTAAAGTATTTCTATTTAATTTCTTATTCTATTTGAAGATGTTTCTCTCTCACATGGGCAGGCTGTATTGCTTCTATCCTGTATACTGGCTTTCTTCTTAAACTACAGTATATTCTTGAATACTACTCTGAATTCAGCACTCACACAGACAATCTGCGGAAATTTGAAGGTTTGTTTATTGACATCCTTTGCATTTGCTTCTGGGTTTTGTTATAAATGATTTGATTCACCATGTAAAAATATTTGAATATCAAACAATTTATAAACTCATCTTTATGCTGTTGTAGGATCTTTTCACAATAACACTTGGCTGGATGCTTTTCGGTGGACTTCCATTTGATCTTGTAAGTGTTCTCTCAATTCATGCCCTTGTCAGGCGTGGTGGTATTAATTTGCATGATGAGTATTGATTCTCATGGATTATGCTTTGCAGGTGAATGTTATAGGGCAGCTTTTGGGTTTTCTTGGCTCTGGATTGTATGCCTACTATAAGCTCATAGGGAAATGATTGCTCGGAATGTTCGAAGGAAAGCAATTAATCCTTCGTTCCTTCTATTTTTTTGCCAAATTTCATCCAACGGTTTGCTTCTTCAAAAAGCCGTACCAGAGTTCGTGACCAATGGGTAGAAGAATATTGCTGTAACCATAGCTACATTGCATTTGGTAATGATATAATTTTGGGATAATTTTCATGCATGTTAACTCAGTACCTTTATTCCTACAGTTTAAACCTACACTTTATAGTTTTTATTTTATTACCAACGTGCCAAAAGATAAGTGAAATTGAATTTTCCGTTCATATTTTCCGAAAAGAAAAACAAAATTACCTTTTATTTATTTTTTTGTTTTAGTTTTGTCTTCCTTTTTTCTTTCTTTCCATTTCTTTTCAGGTTTCTCTGATGCATTTGCTTATGCATATGTGAATCTATCAATTAACTTCACAATACATATGGGTTTTGGCCCGTTAAGTTAAACCCTAATCATTGCCTATACAGGTATAGGAACATTTTGTTCATCAATACTATAGGCTTTACACATATCAATGCAATTGTTTTATATCATTTCCTAATATTTCACCTCCCAATTATTGTATATGGTATTAAGAGCCAATCTTTCCTGACCTTATTTGTACTAAAATTTGGCGATCCTTTTTTTTTTTTTTGTTCAAATCATCGTCGGTGCCATTGCCTCCCATACTACTTATCAGCTTTCCATAACTTTCACACAATTCAACATCACCACCAAAGTCGTCTCAAAATGACAAATCCAATGCCACCAGAGAAGCCATGACAACTACTCACGCACTCTCACGTGCCACCACAAATCTTAGAACAACTACCAACTTTATTGACTCTTACAAGTTTCACTGTTGCTTTGAAATCACCACCCACCACATCACCTGAATCTTCTTGTCAAAACGAACAAAACGCCACCAACCACATCGTCTGACATTGTACGCACCCTCACGCGCTTCCAAAGGAGGTTGCATTTCTGCCTCCACGCGCCTGAACATGGCCAACTCAGCCCTAGATTGGCCCGTTTAGATTTTGGTTCAACTGCGAGGATACCACTTGATCAATATGATTTTTATTTATGATGATTTTGTCTCATTCAAGAGGGAAGTCTTGAAACTAGCATTTTGTTTTTTGTTTTTCTTTTTACACGATTCACTCTTTAATGACCAAATTTCCTTCAAATTATTTAAATCGAGTTAACTTATTTGGCCACATTAATCTAAGGTAGCTTAAGACCCACTCAAATTCGAATTTTCCAATTTCCATGACGGATATCCATATAAAAATAACCATTTGGTGAAAGAATTTTAATCCTTCTCAAAATTAAAGTCACACCAAGGTTCATCGAATGAGACTTGTAGAAATTCTTTCATCACTCGATTCTTCACCGGTAGTAGAAATTTTAAACTAGTTTGGTTCTAAGACACCTTAAGACATCAAAAGTTCACAATATATAGTATTCAAAATTCTTCTTCCATGTCTTATATCATAGTATCCTATAAGGATTTTGGCGAGCAACACTTAGACCTAAGATAACTACGTGAGGCTCACAGTTTTTACTAATGCATCCTAATAAGGCTTGGTTCCTAAATTTTCAAACCTCTGGCGTCCCAAAGGCACATCCATCTCAGGTTGGTAATTTGAGCGAGGTGCACTCTAAATCGATACCAGCAGTTAATCTGACATGACCAACATACTTACCGACGACCTCTATCTAGTCTTATAGAGTTTTATCATTTGGACGTGTGTGCAGTGTGATTGGACTCATGTCTTGGAAGATTGCAAATATGAATAAGAATATGGAGAACAGAGAAACAAATATATGTACAGGAAAATAGATATGGGGAAACAAATATATGTATTGGAATAAAACCCATCACTCATGCTTATTTATGAACATACGGGAAAAGTTTGTATAATAAAACACAAAATTAGGACTTGAATTATTTGAAAATTATAGGCTTGGGTCTCTAGCTTTAAAAAAGAATATTTCTCCCTAGCGGAATTGCCAACTGATACGCCTCGTTTTTTCTAAAGCAAATATAAAAATGCATTTTTGAACCAAAGGGAGAGAACAGATTTTACATGCATTTGTTTTCTCTTAAATGACTTCGGTCATTTTAAAAAATAAGGAGATGTCACTTATCATTGGGTTTAATTGGTGTGTCACCAATTTTCTTTGAAAATAATTTGAAAGGCCTAATTAAATTTGACTACAAAACACGATCTAACCAAAGTTTCATTTAAAGGGTTCGAGGGTCATTTATGCTCGGGGAATGTGTTAGGCATCTAAGACTTATGTCCGAAAATGGTATTTTATGTTCAATTAAGTCGACTTAGTTCATGTTCGAAAGCTTTATTTTATTTTGAAATCTTCTATCTTTTATTTTGAAATTCTTTTGACATTTTTTGAAACAAGATGAGATTAGTACAATTTGTTGTGAAATATTCCCTTGATACAATCTCTTATCAAATATCGAAGATTTAACAAGGGTGATCCTTGTGGAATATTTTATTATTGTTATTATGATTTTTTTTTTTTTTAATGTAAAGAGCTAAATCAATTGAAGTGAATTATAGGATATCGAATGATCCTATGGATGTGAATGTAAAAGATTGTGATACTAAACTAGCATGATACAAATGAATATTAAATGGGTTTTTTTCTTCAAGATGATTAACATGAATTCTAAACTACACGATGATATATGTTAATGCTTGTTTATAATCTAAATGCAAAATGTGTGATCTCTAATTAACTTGATTTATCTGAGTAATGAATATGACAATGAGAAGTGCGAATGGTGAAGTGTCATAAGCTTGGAAAGCTATATGGTGGAAAGTGATTTGATTCTTAAAAAAATATGAATGACTTATTCTATATGATGTATGTGACATGTTTTAATAGCATAAAATCTAAGGATGATTGATGTGTTGAAAAGTGTCATAGATGTGTTTCTAAATGATGCAAAAATACTATAATAAAAAAAATACATGATTGATTTAGATGAATCTAATGAAATGTCTATTTTTTTCTTATTTAAAATTTTTCCTTTATATCATAGAAATTCAAATTAGACATCTTCCTAAATTCTATAGAAATGAGAATTGAGAAAATGCCTTGGATAAAGGTTTCATCGAAGTTAATTCCTATAAAGCTATTGTTGACTTCAACAAGACAACATGTTGATGGAAGGGATTTCCTAAACTAACTATTTAAAAATTTCGCTCATGTTTGGGTAATCAAATTGGTAGTATGGAGATTTTTCCTTGAACTTGTTATATTGTTGAATTTGTCACAGGGCTTATAAAAATGAAGTTAAATATATTTTTTTTTCATTATAACAATATTCAAACTAATAAATCAAAAGCGAAATATCCTTTTCTAATGCTCCGGGGGTAAAATAGAGCATGCACACCCTTCCTAGTCTGTCATCGAATTTTCGTATTGATTTTTTATATCGAAACTAAAATGTAAAACTAAATATGGATAGCGTTATTAACTTGGATGGTGATTATATTCTAATTTTAAACTTTTTCGGGATGATTATCTTAGCCCGATCTCAAACTTTGTGTCGCTTCGAATCATTGGTAGAAGCTCACATATGAAGATTTTCTCTACCCGAAAAGGTGTTCCTTCTCTCCAAAAGTAGATAGGGGTATTTATAGGACCCCTCCTAGACTGGGCCACACCAATATGCACACCAATATGGGAGACCCTGGTGCTACATGGCATTCAGGGATTGGTCCCCGTAGTGTCACCTTTTGTTACGTCCTTATATTTGTAACTGCCCCAGGTGGTTGATTTCTTCTTAAAACCTCTTTAAAACTTCCATAATGGGTGGTTGAAAGGGAGGATATTATGGTGATGTCATGGGTGATGCAAGGATGATGTTAAAATGATTATACTAGAACCCCTTCCTTAAGATAATTTACCCCCAAGTTAATTAGTTTCAAGATAATCAATTAACTCCAATATTGAAATGTAATTAAATCATAAATTTTAATTTCCCCCCCTTAAAATTTAATTGAACCTCAATAGTTCAATTATTTTTTATAGGAATAAATTGCACTAAAAAGCTTAAGTATTTTTCAAAATTGAATTTAATGTAATCATTCTAGAGACCAATTAACTATTTTAATTTGAAAAAGTTACTTTGGATGATCTATTTCTCTTCTCCTTTCAAAATTCAAAATTGACGTCTCAAAACTCTATTCTTTAATGAAAATAATTTCCACAAAAATCCCTTGAAAAATTTTCAATTAAGCACAATTGCAAAACCTTTTTCTATTTTTTTTTTTTATGAATTTTAATATTATGATGCCATGCAAGAATTTAGTGAGTGACGGGACAAAATGCGGCACTTACTTTTGCGCCAGTGAAATGCAATGCAAGTGCACATGCCTAAGAAGAGGTTACAATGTGAACATATCGCACAAGGAAGGGGGAAACATACATATGTACAAGAAAGAAAAATCCATCACAAACTCACTTTTATTTACAAACATAAATGGAAAGATAAGAGAATAACATGGAACAGTTGGACCTGGATTATTTAGACTTATTTGGACATTTTAGGTTTGACCTTCTAAATTAAATCCCTAGTGGAGTCGCTAGTTGAAGTCCACAGAGAGTAAGTTTTTAATGCTCCGTTTTTCTCATGAAAATGCTTAGATCAATTTTTAAGAAAAATGAATCGTCACCTAACATTGAGTTTAGGTGCTATGTCACCGGATTTTAAGAATAGAAATTTTTGAATAGTATAGGTAATTTTTTACTCTAAAAGCATCGTCCAACCCGAGATTTGTTTTAAAGAGTTTGGAGCTTAGTTATACTCAGGGATGATGTTGGGCACCCTAAGGCACCCATTTGAAAATAGTAACTTATATCCAATTAAATCCAAACAATCTAAGTCCTAATATTTTACTTTATTTCGTGATCATTTTCCTTTTATTTGTTTTTTAAATCTAAAGCGAGGCAAGTTTTTTGGTATTTTTTTGAAATGTTCTTCCGATATGACTTCTTATCAAATATGAGAAGAAATGACAAGGATAATTCTTGGGGGAGACGTTTATCTTTAGATTGAAGGAACTTCCTTAATTCAAAATGAGAAAATTAACTTAAGTGAATTATTGTTGTCTAATGAAGATATAAATGTAAATATAAGGCAGGATGATGCTTAAACTAATATAATATGACTCTATCTTAACTTGAATTTTTTAATTCCCTAAAAGTAACTTATATGACCTTAATTCTACTATGCAAAATAAACACAACAATAATTAATTATGTCCTAAGTGATTGTAGTATGTGTAGGTACAGTGAATGTGAAGAATAAACTTCATGGAGTAAACATATGTGATTTCATGCTTAAAATGCAATTGAAAATAAGATGAGTAAATGGTGGACTAAAGTTAGCAAATGTGCGTTGAGTGGAATTTGGATACAATTACCTAAAATCATGATGTGTGAAATTCTATTTGTACTTGTGCAAGAATAAGACTATCTCGTACCTAAACTAGCGCATGTCAAAAAACGAGACATCATGTTTACAGTTTTTTACCCCTCTTTTTCATGACTTTTCTTTATGCAACATGACTTGATTTAAGCACGTGAATGCAGGTGAAATGGATCCTGAATGAATTATGGATTGAATGGATAATCAAACTACATTTTTCATGGGAAGAATTATTCTAAATGACATTCGGGATTATGTGCAAAATGAGTGCTAAAAAGAGTGAAAAGCATGATTTCGAGTCCAAGTGTATTGGCCTAGTCTAGTTCATGGTTGTGGTTCTAATCTATATGGGAATGAACCTAATGTTTCAATTAGTTAATATGACATGTTCAAATGACATATATGGAGATGGAGAGTTCAAAAGGTGTGCTTGTCCTAAACATATATATAGGAAATGGTGAAAAGTGATTAAACATTAGGATGGTATGAATTTCCTTACATTACCTAATATATATATGGCATATTGACCGGTGATTCCCGAACTTATTTAATATCTTATTTAGTGACATGAATCATGGGATGATTAAATGACATAAATGATTTTCTAAATAGATGAACTCGCAGTGATGAAAATGTCCTAAAATAGGTACAAGATTTATGGGATGAAAACGACATAAATTACTACATGTGATCTCTACATGATTTTTATGGAAATTAAATTTGATGAAATATCCATTTTCACTTATTTTGATTTGTCCATTTTTAAACCAAAGAAGCCCAGATTTGACGTCCTCTCATATCCTATGGAAATGAGAATCAAAGACCGTCTTAGAAACAAGTTTTGTAGAAATTCCAAAAATTATGTCGATTTCAACGAAACGACATACTGAGGGAAGTGGTTCCCTAAACTGATTGCTTTCAATTTTCACTCTATCGAGGGAATCAAAACGGCGGTATAGAAATCTATCCCTCAACTTGTCAAGTCATTGAACTCACGACAAGGCTTATAGGGGTTGATTTTCATTAAAACACACTTATTTTTCATTTTTTTTTTTTTATCATTTTTCAAGCCTGAACTTTTAAATAGTAATGGCTTATTTTATTGATTTTTTAATTAATAAAAACTTATTTTTGTGATTTTCTTGTTTAATTAGGAACTAAAATGGATCGAATAATATCGTAAAGTAAATGCAAGGAAATGTAAATGACGGAAAGTAAAGACTTCAAGGGTAAGTTCAAGAGGCTAACCTCTTTTCGGCGTATCATAGAATTTGGATAGATTGATAGTATTAAATGGAAAAAATTAAATTGTGAGGAAAGTAAATTACAAAAAATAATTGCAATATCAAATGAGGAGGTCTTTTATAGATATTATAGCCAAGGCGTTCCAAACCCACCGTTACCAATGAGGTCTAGAGAGTACGAACACTAATCTCAGTCAAGTATTCCCATATCAAAGATCTAAACAAAAGAAAGGCAAAATTGCCAAAGAAAGGGCCAAAGGGATGGGAGGAATGAATAATGACTCAAAGAACTTTATGAAAACAATATACCTATCCTAGAATTAACGAAATTCTTCTTTGGAAATTGAACTTTGGATGGATTTGGCTCAGGATTTGGGTAGTAGGGAAAAAGCAGCAAAATGCAGTAGTAGAACTTCAGGGAACACTTTTTGGGACCGATCCTTTCTTAAGGAGAAAATGGGGGTTATTTATTACCCCCAGAAGAAAGTTCCACACCTCATCGTGTGGACTTTGGACAGAGTGCGACCCGCCTCTCTACGTGACACCTGGCCATTGGCTGCACGTTGTGTCATGCTTTCGTTGCCCAATTCTGTTGACAGATGATGCAAATGGATAATTCTAGACCCTTCCATGCAATAAAACATTAAAAAATTATTTTAAAGCTTAAAAACGATTTGGTAAGATAAAATCAGGATTGGGAAGGGTTGACACATGTCCAATTGGGATTGGAGAGGATGATGTCAAGATTACATAGGGATGATGTAAGGGTTATGTAATAATATTTATAATTAAGCCCAACCCTATTTGTAAATATTTTTAAGAAAATCAATCAAGTCCTTATTGAAATGCAATTAATTTTTAAATTATAATTTTACCCCTTTCAGAATTAGTTGAACTCCGAAAATTCGTCTAGTTTTCCATGGGGAATAAATTGACTTTCAAAATTTAGTTTCCTTCCACATCGAATTGAATTTAAACATTTCCAAAACTAACTCAAGAATGCATGATTTCAAATTCAGAAAGTGTTTTAGAATGACACATTTTTCCTTTTTTTTTTTTGGAACTCGAATTTGGTTTCCCAAAATGCATCCTATGGAAATGTACTAAAACGTATCATCTCATAGAGTTTGGAGCATCACTGAAGGGAGAAGTTTTCTTGGGGATGGTAAACCTGATTAGTCGATCTTGATTTCTAACGACCCCTTAATGACATTCAGGTGTTGTTTGAGCATTTGGTTTACTTGACTGGGCTCATCTTCCTCTTCTAAACTCCAGAGTTTGTTCTAGTGGTTATATGCTTTGTATTTATTTCAAATCCATGCAACATTGCCTTAGCTCAAATAAATTTAAGCAAATATAGTTAAAAAATCAAGTATCTTTTTGTTTGTTAAAACTTTATGTATCAGATTGATTTGAGATGTGATAATATGATTTCAATAGTATTCTAGTTATTTTTCGTAGTTCTTATCCATAGATTTGACTCTCTCAAACCCATCAAGTAAATATTTGGTCCTGTCTGAGATCATTGTTGGGGAAGACCAACCCTATATGTTTTAGAAGACTTCTAGAGTGAGCTCTTTTTTCCTTTCACACATTTCTTCTCTTTTAGCAACAACTTCTAACACTACTTGAGATGGTTTCTTAAAAAAATACAAATGAAATAATAAACTAGTATAACTAATTAATTTTGAAAGAAATCGTTTGCCTACTCAATATTAAGAAACACTAAGATGTCTCTCTATAACTCACACTTCGTTTTTTCATTCTTTCTTTTTTCTTCTTTTCTTGTTTTTCGTCTTTCTTTTTTGACTCGCTCAAGTTGACTAGCATCATGCTAAGATGTTCTTAGCAGTGCATGTAACTAGTTTTGGACAATGATACCGGAACAGTTGACCCAAATCATTAGATGTTGAGAACCCCTACAGTTTAATACTCGAACTACTCTAATCCCCAAGTCACTAATCCCCCTAGTTTTTTTTTCTCTCTCTCAAGATATACATCTTTACGAAAAAAGTGTAGATACAAATGAGCCCATCTTGAGGTGTTTGGTGAAAAAGTGTTCTACCTTGGGTATGGTTTTTTTTTTCTGGTGATTTCAGTTTGTCTACCTTCACCACGTTTTGGCAATTCCTCTGACCGAAGGAAGCTTATATTATGATTTTTTAGGATTAAATGATTTTGAGCTTTTGAATTCCTTGATCATTTCAATGGCTTGGATGGGTTAATGGCTTCCTTGTATTGATTGAAGTTTGGTTCGAACTCGTACGGTTGGATCAATCGGAAGTTGGGGCCGGAGCAAGTGGAGATAGAGACGATGGGGTAAGAACAAAGAAGGACGCAGTAGGAGACAGAGCAGGTGGTGCTAGAGTCGGAGAGGATGCTAACGTTAATAGGGACGATGGCCATGGTGAGGAACATGACGGTGTCGGTGTTGAGCTCGGAATCGAAGGTGGTGTTGCACTCGGTGAGTTTTAAGCATCTTCCAACATCGCCAACGAACACAACAAGTTTTCTGCAATTTTGAGAGAGAGATAGAGAGAGAGAGAGTACAATAACATTTTTATCCCTAAGTTATGGCACATGCATCTCACATGATCAACTTATGTCCAACTTAACTCCAATATTTGACAGAAAAATTACATAAAAAAATTAGTTGCAAAAACGAGAACCACATTAAAAAAAAATGAATTAGAGGGCTACATAAAAAACAAGCTGCAAATAAGAAGATCAAATTTGTAATTTGTCTTTTTTTTAAAAAAAAAAAAAATATAAGAAGTAAAATTTTTATTTTTATTTTTTAAAATGAGGGCCTTAGTGAACTTTTTGAAAAATAAAAGAATAATAAAAAGCATATATGTCTATTTACACAAAACAAAACAAAACAAAAATCAGTCAAAAACATTGATTGATATTTAATAAATAATAAGAGAATGATAAAAATTGATAATATTAGCCTAACTGATACTTTTTTAAAAACTAGTAAAAAATTATAATGTTAGCGTAACAGATATTTTTCGTAAAACTAATACGATTGTTAAATATTAACACATGCATTCACGTGTAATATTCTAGTAATAAATTAAAGAGTTTTTGATTATTTAGTCCCGTTGGAGACCATTGAGAAAAATGATTTTTTTCCTAACTGTTCATTCATACTTCAGATCACAATTAAATTTTTGGTCATTGAGCAGATAAAATAATACGTGAAAAGACACATATACTCCTTTCTCTTACATTTTCGTTAACTCTCTCTCTCTCTAGATATCAAGAGGTTTAAACGTTAACGATACCCTCATCCCTCTCACTCTAACATTTCTCTCACTCTAACAAGCCCCCAACGTTAACATCATTATAAATGATCTCTATCTCTCTCTATTTCTCTCTCTCTAAACCTAACAGCAGACCATCTCCATCTCTCTCTCTAAAAAGGACTGTAGCCTACCACTCCACCACCGTCGCAATTGCCACTGCCATCAACACTATCGATATCCATGACTGCCATCGTCACCAAATCGATCTCATCACCAAATCCACCGCCACCAGATCCGACGGCTTGTGGTCTCTTGAGTAACTGTTGCCGGAACGTCGCCGATAGCGGCCTGAGCGAGCAATTGCCATTGCGTCATACACCGGAAATACCACCATCGCCATCGTCACTGCCGATTTCCGTGGAAACCCCATATCCGGAAACCCTAACTCTCTCCTTACATGGCGGCGAAGAAATGAACAAATCCTTCAGCTTGTGGCTGACGACCAGCTCCTTACCCTTTTTTGGAAAATTCGCGACAACCTTCTTCTGATCCGTCGTTAATTCATCGTTCCAATGAAGAAATCTGCGGCTACTCCCGCTAGCGGACCGACTGAGAAACATTTGAAGCTAGAGTCTTTCGACGGCAGAGGTGAATTACAGGGTTCGCGGTCGGGCTTCGAGTGGGGCTTCCCATGACAGCGCATTGAGTCATCAATAGCTTGAATTTCTATGTTTCTTGATGTTATTTCACTGGAGGTTTGTTTCGAAGTTAGTTTGGGGATGTGGTTCATCAGTTTCCTTGCCTGATTCTTATGTTTTGTGATTTTCGCTTCAAATTTGTGGATCTTTATTTCGCATTCTTGATGGAAATTTAGTTGCGGACACTCACAATAGTTCAGATTAGGGAAATTTGTGGACCTTCATTTCTCTCTCTCTCTTTGATTTCTCTCTTTCTTGTTCACGGTAGAGATTTGGGTTTCCAGATTTGGAAACATTTCTAGATCTGGGTTTTTGCAATTTTCAGTTTTTGTTTGTTCTCATTTCTTCAGTGTTTTTTTGATTGTGTTGAAATTATAGATTAATTTTGCTCGATTTTTGTGGTGGAGATAAATAGGGTGTTCATTTTTTACGTGTTTGTGTGATTTTTTCACTTGTGTTTTTCTAGGACAACATGAATGTGTTAACGTTAATACAGAAGAGACACCAAAAATGTGCATTAACGTTAATGCAAACACGACTTAAATACACATTCAAATCTGAATTGGAAAATTTCTTACGGCCTGTTTGGTTTGTTCTTGATTTTTCTTAGGAATTTTTCAAATCTGAATTAGAACATTTTCAAATCTGAATTGGATTTTGTTGTGGCGTTCAGATCTCGTTCATTTCGTGCTGCTCATTTTAGGTTTTGTTCAATATTTTTTTGATTGTGTTGAAATATAGTTTGATTTTTGCTCGATGAGGATGGATGGAGTGTTTATTTTCTTACGTTAACGTTCGTGTTTGTATGATTTTTGCACATATATTTTTCTAGACAACATGAACGTATTAATGTTAGTACAAATGAGGCCACCAAAAAATATGCATTTAACGTTAACGTCACTTGTTTTGCCTTTTCGATTTATCACATATGGGTTCCAAATAACATGAATGTGTTAACGTTAACACAAGAGACTCAGAAAAATGTATATTCAACGTTGACGTTAGTGTTTTGTTTTTTATTTTTTACACATGATTTTTCAGACAACATGAATGTGTTAACGTTAACACAGAAAGAGCCACAAAAAATGTGCATTAACGTTAGCTTCAGTGTTTGTTTTTTATTTTCTCACATATTGTTTTCCAGAGAACAGAATGCGTTAACGTTAACATAGGAGACTCCAAAATAAAATAAAATGTATTAACGTTAATACAAACTCAACCCAAGCACACATTCAACTCAAAATGATAAAATACCAACATATGGTAGTTAACGTTAACGAACACAAGATAAAATAAGTGATAGGATGTTAACGTAAATGTTCAAACAAAATACGCTCACATACAAAACCCTCCAAAAACAAAATACGTTACGTTGTTAACGTTAAAATCCACAGTCCAATGGTAAAAAATGTGTTAACATTTAACGTACACAAACAGATGAGAAAATATGTGGTAACGTGAAACACACAAAATAAAAAATGAAAAATATGTTAACGTTAATAAGTAAACGTTTGATGCACAAAAAAAAAATGAGTTAACATTAACGTAACACACAAAACAAAATAGGCAGAGCAAAAAAAATAAGATGCGTTAATGTAAATACACACAAAATACACTAAATATTCAAGTAAAAAATAAAAATACGTCATGTGGTGAAATGAGTTAACGTTAACGTAACACACAAAATAGATACATTAGGAAAAATGCAGTAATGTACAAAAAAAAACATTGATTCAACAATATTAACGTGAATTCAAAATGTAATTTTGTAAAATAGTACTTGAACAGTTTACGTTAACGTTAACTCACTGTTATCCAATTTTGTCTTGTTGCATAAGATAAAATGATAGATTTATAAATATTGTTTAACAAAGTGACTAAAATACAAGAACTTTTTTCTAAATAATTTGTGAGTTCTAAAAAGTGATCTCCAAGTTTGAATTCTAAACACTTACTCTACAAATAACTAAATACTAAAATCCCCTAAATTAAAAGTGCGACTTCTGTTCCATTTCCATTAACATATCAATAGACGGTGTGCACTAAATCAATGTCAAAGTGTGTGAAAATTTTAATGGCTAGCCCTATTATCATAAAGTTGAGGCCTCCAAAAACTTCCATAAAATAATGGAAGCCAAGAAACGTGCGTAACGTGATTCCCGACGAATGCTCTAAGGGAAAATTTTGTTTTTTTAGTTTCTAAAGATTTAAGTGGGTATTTATGTAGTCCATTTATAAAGTTACACATTTGGTCGTTTAAATTCTGATTTTAATTTGATCCAATCACAAACTTTGTTATAAAATTGAACGGAGTTCTTTCTATATTGGAATTGGCAACTTTCTCTGCTTATGTTTGGGTGAGTTTTTAAATGGACTCTAGGTTCTAAATGTAGCACATTTGGTCCATTATGTTTTAATTTGACTTCAATTTGATCTAATAAAAACATTTATTACAAAAATTGAACAAAATTCTGTTAGTTTATGGGTATATTAATCATTTTCATCTTAGTAAGAAAATGATATACATATTACGAAACTTAATATTTTATAACATAATTTTTGCAAATGAGGATTCTGTCTTTTTTTCTCTGATAATGAAAAAGATCATCTAAAACACCTTGATGTTTTTGCAAATCGATGTAAAGAAAGAGGAATGTTGCTTTCTAAAAAGAAAGCTGAAATATGAAAACAAAAGATAGAATTTTTAGAATTAATAATTGACGCTACTGAAATCAAGATGCAACCGCATATTTATGAAAAAATAACTGCTTTCTCTAATACTCTTGAAGATAAAAAAAAAAAAAAAAAAACAAGTTCAAAGATTTTTAAGAGTCTTGAACTATGCTGAAACATTCATCAAAGGACTAGCTAAGCATATGCAACCCTTCTAGAGATTGCTTAAAAAAAGTGCTAAATTCGCTTGGAGACAGAAGAGCTTTCTAATAAAATAAGAGAAATCAAAAGTCTTACTGCTTATCTACCTTGACTTACGTTACCCTCAAAGGAAGATGATTTAATTTTAGAAACTGATGCCTCAAATGCCTATTGGGGTGCAATTCTAAAAACTACTACTGGAAAAATCTGTAGATACACGAGTGGAACGTAGGAAAATACCCCAGGATGACCTGCTTACCTGAACCCCAACTGATGCTATTGAAAAGATATTCAATTACGGATATCCTGATATTATAATTTCTGACCCAAAAACCAATGCTGAAAAATGAATGCCAAAGAGGGTGCAAGAAGCCATTAAACATTTTCGAGAACAAAGAGGATCAAAAACTGTGTTAGTAAAATATTTTAGTGTTGCTCCTGAAAAAGGATATGATTCTTATCATATCATACAACTATCCAAAAATCGTGCTAATTTAATCCCTGAATACAGTATAGGATTACCTAAAATACGTGACGTTTATATGTCATCCATCTCCATTAGATATCTTATTAGGAGATATGTGACTAATAGATGCACCAATATCTATTAAGGCCTCTACTTCTTTTAACCTATTACCATCAAAATATTTAATTTTTATTTTATAAGCCGGAACATTAATTTTCTTTTCTATCCTTCCCTGGATAAAAAGTCAACAAGAATATTTTGTTTACCACTTCGATGAATAATATCAAAATTATAATGTGAAAGAATGTTTGCCATCAATTCATTTTTTTTATATTCGTAACAATCCAGAATTGCTAAGAGTATAATCAGCTAGGCGAATCCACACAAGAGTTTCTTTGACATATACTTTTAACCAGTTTATAGAATGATATCCAACGATGGAGGTGGATGGCATATAAACATCACGTATTTTAGGTAATCCTATCCAAGAAATGAATGACTGAATTTTTGCACACTCCTAAAGTTGTAGGTAATCCTTCCATCTAGATCATGATTACCATAAAATCCACTAATCAGGTGGTGGCCGCAATTTAAGCGTCGCCACTTTCAACGCAAACGTACGGGTCAAATTTTAGTATAATGGACCTTTCAGTCGGGTATCGTATCTACAGGGATTGGTTGAGATTACTATCGAGTACCGCGATTGTCATAACCTAACTTTATTTTGGAGCTAAAAATGTATTTAATTATTAATTAATACTAAACTAAAATACTAATTAAGTTAACTATACTATAAATACTATATTGAGACTGTTTAGGGGAGTAGATTGCCTAGAGATTAACTTTATTTACTTAAATGCGTTTGATTTTGTTTTAGTTAACGTTAATGGCGTTCAGCGTATCCGACAATCTTGGTTTGTAAACTCTCTCGCCACCTCTCCCGAGTGTAAGACGGGAGAATACGCGACTTCGTGTCGACAAAGAAGTCCCCCTCAATGTCTTAACGACTCTAGGTCACGTGAGTCTCGCCCCAACGTCATCGATTGCACATTCTCTAACTCCCTCCCAGGTTATTGGATCATCACGTTGTGGTTACCCTAGTCCGAAACTGGGGTTACCTCTCACGAGTGTCAAACCCCGTATTCTCAATATATTTAAATTAGCATATAATCATAGAAACACGGCAACACAATTGAAATTATAAGGAACAACCATAAACGAAACACAAATTCAACCAAAACTACATTTTTATAAATAATATGTTAATCCCTACTACAATTCATGTTTAACTCATGGTCATAACCGGTTATACATTAAAAACCGAGCTAAACATGCTTAACATCCTACTAAAGTTAAGAAAATAAAGAGAGAAACGAAATAACTTAGTCGTAGTCCGAAGATTCGGTGCTAAAACCATCCAACGATCGCTTCTCCTTTATTGTAACGCGTTCTTCTCCTTCGGAATTGGTTGAGCATACCCCAAAATACTCTCAAAATTATAGGAAACCTAAGGGGTCTCCTATGGCCGGGCTTGAGGAGAGGAGATAGGGGGGAGGGTTTAAATAGGGCTCAAAATATCTAATAAAATATCTAAACTATGCAGAGCTGACCGCCAGGCGGTCAGGTAAGTCGGTTTGATGGTCGCCTAGGCGGTGGAGAAGACGGTGGATTAAGGACCATCCTACAATTTCTTCGCCGTGGCAGTGGATGTTCAGCAAGAATAGCCCACTCTATATTTTCATCGCCGCTGCGGTGAGCTTCTTTTCAGAATCTTAACTCTGTGCTTGTTTTTTCACCGTTCTTCGACCATTTTTTGTCTGAATTGATTGTTTGCGCTCCAATTTCATACATTTTTACCCATACACCTATTTTAATATAAAAAGAATAAAAACATATTAAAATGTATTAAAAACATAATAAACGTACTAAAAAACTAACAATTTCGGTTTGAAAATAGATAGGTAGATCACACTTATCAAATACCCCCAAACTCAGAATTTTGCTAGTTCTCGAGCAAAACACCTACACAATACAAGAAATATAAAAACTAATTACGAAATTGAAAACTAAAAACGAAAAACACTAAAACAAAAAAAAAAAAAAAAAAAAAAAAAAAGGCAAAAGTTTTGATTATCATCTACCGGCCGAAAGATTTTCCCTCATCGGCCCCCAATCCTATCAAGTTCAAGTATAAATCACACTATGTGGTGTTCTAGAATTTCAACGTTAAAAAATAGTAATCACCATTCTAGATCCTATTTAAGTGTGTATGTGTGTGTGTGTGTGATTAAACTCAAATATACAACTATCCATTGATTAGATGGGATTATCTCTCAATATAGTTCATGACTAAAACCTTTAAGATATAGGGAATCCATACGCCTGACCCGGGATCTATTCTCCACTAATATAGGCTCGGAGGTTCAAAAAGATCAATAAGGTTTGGATCGATTTTGGGAAAATGGCCAAGGGTAAATTTGAATAGAAAATGAGTTAACGTCGTTAACTTAACGTTACCCAAGGCACATCGCTGGCACTCTCACACTCGAACCCCCATAGAAAAATTGTAAACAATCCCAAACAATCATTTTAGACCAACGTATTCAACTGTCAAAAGAAACGTAAATTTTTATTTTTTTTCAAACACACCCCTAAACTCATTCGAATTTCTACAATTTAAGGAGTGTACAAAAAATGATTAAGTAACTCACCCCCAAATGTATTCGAATTTCTACAGTTTTAGGAGTATGCAAAAATGATTAAGAAAATGACAAGTGAATACACTAATACCGAACCAATCCGAAGTTCTCCCTAAACCCAACCACTCACATCAAGTAGCATATATGAATGCTCACTTGATTCACTCAAATGTGCCTTTAATTTGGTGATATAAGTTTGGACAAAAATCAACTGGCTAGGGAATTTGTTCATATGTTCAAAATTAAATTGGCATTTAGGCTTTGACAGGGTAACGAGGGATAATGATATTGCATGGTAGGCTTCAAAAGGCTCCAACGATCAAATGAATACCTAAATCATATCTCCTAAACAACCTCGCCTAGGATTTCGCCTCGAATTTCTCCCAAATCAAGTTCTAGAATCCCCATTGTCCTGAAATTGAGTAAAGGATAATCTGTTTCAAATCAATTAGATAGTGCTATATTGAGTTTACGTGCTCGTGCATTTAGGATCTACAATAACTTTTACTAAGACGATATGTTAAGCACACAGAACACACATGAATGATCTTTACGCTCAATCTCAATAAATAATCAGGGGACAGATTCATCATCGGGTAAAGGCCCAGATGACGTCAAAACCTAGCACAAAACAACAAGTAAACTAAACAACTAATCCTAAACAAGCATGCGTACGATAAAAACAGTAAAACTTAACTAATAATATAAACACATACTAAAAACATACTACACATCACCACCAACTTAACACAGGCATTGCCCGAAATGACCCGTCAGCGATCCCAATGATAGTATATAGCATGATATTGAAGATGGGGGTTTAGAACACGTACCTGGGAGGCGAGAGGATCTCGCCTCCGTTTCAAGTCGACGAAGATGGATTTAATTTATTTGTGACCTAGGTTGCCTCCCAAGAAGTGCTTGGTTTATGGTCGTTAGCCCAACACATTCAGAACGCCCTCAAGCTTGGCAGGATATTGCAATGAAAAGAACACAAGAGTACTTGTCGATCTAACATTTTCAAGCACCCTACAGGAAAACAAAAACAAAACTACAAAATAAAAATTATAAACATTAAAAAATGCCTAAATTAAAATCAAGTTATTTACTCACAATATCAATAATAATCTAAAACACAATCCCTGACAACGGCGCCAAAAATTTGGTGGCGATTGCCGGAAACTGCATATGACAATAACCAATCCCCGGCAACGGCGCCAAAAATTTGGTGGCCGCAATTTAAGCGTCCCCACTTTTATCGCAAGTGTACGGGTCAAGTTTTAGTATAATGGACCTTTCGATCGAGTATCGTATCCACAGGGATTGGTTGAGATTACTATCGAGTACTGTGATTATCATAACCTAACTTTATCTAGGAGTTAAAAATGTATTTAATTATTAATTAATACTAAACTAAAATACTAATTAAGTTAACTATACTATAAATACTATATTGAGTTTTTTTAGGGGAGTAGATTGCTTAGGGATTAATTTTATTTACTTAAATGTGTTTGATTTTGTTTTAGTTAACGTTAACGGTGTTCGGTGTATCCGACAATCTCGATTCGTAAACTCCCTTGCCACCTCTCCTGAGTGTAAAACGAGGGAATACGTGACTTCGTGTTGACGAAGAAGTCCCCCTCAACGTCTTAACGACTCTAGGTCATGTGAGTCTTTCCCTAACGTCATCAATTGCACATTCTCTAACTCCTTCCTGGGTTATTGGATCGTCGCGTTGTGTTTACCCTAGTCCGAATTCGGGGTTACCTCTCCCGAGTGTCAAATCCTGTATTCTTAATATATCTAAATTAGCATATAATCATAGAAACACGACAACACAATCAAAATTATAAGGAACAACCATAAACGAAAAACAAATTCAACCAAAACTACATTTTTATAAATAATATGTTAATCCCTATTACAATCCATGTTTAACTCATGGTCATAACTAGTTATACATTAAAAATAGAGCTAAACATGCTCAACATCCCACCAAAGTTAAGAAAATAAAGAGAGAAACAGAAGAACTTAGCCGTAGTCCGAAGATTCAACACTAAAACCGTCCAACGATCGCTTCTCCTTTATTGCAACACGTTCTTTTCCTTCGGAATTGGTTGAGCACACCCCGAAACACTCTCAAAATCATAGGAACCCTAAAGGGTCTCCTATGGCTTGGCTTGAGGAGAGGAGAGAGGGAGAGGGTTTAAATATGGCTCAAAATATCTAATAAAATATCTAAACTGTGCAGAGCTGACTACTGCAGCGGTGAGGTAAGTCGGTTTGATGGTCGCCTAGGCGGTGGAGAAGGCGATGGATTAAGGACCATCCTGTAGTTTCACCGCTACGACGATGGATGTTAAGCAAGAATAGCCCACTATGCATTTTCACCGACGCGGCGATGGTTTAGACGCCGCGGCGATAGGCTTCTTTTCAGAATCTTGCCTCCGTGCTTGTTCCACCGTTCTCCAACCGTTTTTGGTTCGAATTGATCATTTACGCTCCAACTTTATACTTTTCACCCATACACCTATTTTAATACAAAAAGAATAAAAACATATTAAAGCATATTAAAAATGTAATAAACGTACTCAAAAACTAACAATTTCAGTTTGGAAATAGATAGGTAGATCACACCGATCATTAGGGTTTTTATGTAATAACGAATTTTTATATAATAAATCAAGTTTCCTTGAATCACTCAGTCTCTTTTCTATAAAAGTATTATTGATAATACTATTTTCATGAATAGAATACTCTCTATCCATCAATTATTGCATTCCTGTTATAGAAAAATTTACTTGATCATAAAATTTATATAAATCTTCTTCGACTCCAATAATAAGGTCATCAAAAGCAGGTACAATTTTTTCTAGAAAAAATTGGTCATTCATTTCTTGGATTAAAAATATTAGTCCCCATCCTATTTCTCTAGGATATACAAGCAACATGTATGGGATCTTTCACTAAATATTCAGTTCTTATAATATTAGACAATTGTTCTTTTATCATATTCAATAGTTTGATCTTTCTTCTATCACTTCTTCTTTCATTTTCATATTTCCATAGTTCAACAACGCTTGTATTACTTCTCCCGATTATCGGTCTTTAATCAGTAATTATGGTATAAGCAAATTGCAAAGCACGTCAAGCCTTCCTAAATCAACAGCTTCAAACACATGTATAAATCTTCTAACAAATTCTTGTTCATTCATGATGAGGAATGTAAAAAAAAGAAGATTCTAATAAAAAAGACAGAGTACTCATTTACAAAAATTATGTAATAAAACATTAAGCTTCATGATTTGTATATAATTTCCTCACCAAAATTTACCTTATACTTGTAAAGGGTCCACCACATCTTCTTTTTGAACCAACGATTGTAGCCTCCAAAGGCCGCTTCAGTACTCTAGTGCCAATTCAAGATGCCAGAAAATGCCTAACACACACAAACGGTTAATAGGGTTACAGGACTCCAGGCACAATACCAAGCCTAAATCGCTCCAAGTTCTTGTAGAAAACAAAGTATAACTCTCATAGATGATATAGGGTAAATACGCCAAGGAAATCATAACACATATTTTTGAAGACTTAAACATCTTATTCCATAATTTATTACAAACTTTCCTCTAAGAAGGAGTTTAAGCAAACATATTTCAAAGGATTAAACAGGTAGGTTTTTCGACTCTGCCTAAATCCAGAATACAATGTCCGTTTATATAGCCATGGACGTGAGATTACACTTCAGAAATGCAAATTATCAGACAAAGTTTTGGTACAACCTTTTACAAAGGCAAACAGTAGGTGGTTACATTTTTCAAAAGATGCACAGTAAAAGGTGAATAGTAGATTCTTGCCAATGCAAAGGGACAAGCATAGTGTCCGACAAAAAATGTTATGTGGGTCCCTCCATTATTTTCAAAATCTTGGACAAACAGTCTCTATCAACACTGGTCACGGGCTTCTACATTGTGACGCACGCAATGACCTTTTTACAAGGCTAGGACTTCATCATCACTTTTACTCGTTGCATCTGCCCATTTGATTTTCTTATGAGGAGTTTCCTTGCAATATGGACAAGTTCCTTCAGTGTGTTTAAGCATTTGACAAGTTAATTTCTTAACTGTCTTACTAGCAGCAAATTTTACAGTCTGTATCATTTTTAACTATTTTGAAGTAGAAGCTTTGGCAACACCGTAGAATTGGCTACACTCGGTAGTTAATATAAGCAGGTTGTCTGTACTCATAGGGTAAACATACCATTTATCCCATTCAATGAACTTTCTTAATTTTTTTATCAAGAACATAAAATCCCATGGCTCTCCTGGTAGTAATGAAACTTTCGATTTTATCACTTTCCAAGAGTTCTGACACTTCTTTTAATACTTGGTTTGGGTTGTATTTGGGGATTAAATTAGCATGATTTTTGGACAGTTGTATGATATGATAAGAATTATATCCTTTTTCAAGAGAAGCACTAAAATTTTTTACTAACACAGTTTTTTATCCTCTTTGTTCTTGAAAACTTTTAATGGCTTCTTGCACCCTCTTTGCCATTCCTTTTTCAGCACTGGTTTTTGGGTCAGAAATTATAATATCAAGATATCCGTAATTGAATATCTTTTCAATAGCATCAGCTGAGGTTTCAGGTAAGTAGGTCATCCTAGGGTATTTTTCCTCATGAAAATAAAAAATAGTGGACTCTTTATCAACACGAATTTTGTAAGTAGGTTTGAGATTTTTTAAGTATTCTTGAAAGAAGTTTTCATGTAGACATTTGAGCATACTATTCTTAGTACTTGAAGAGGAAGTAGCAATTTCAGCAAATTTTTTCTTCGGTACAACAGGGTTTTGTGGAGGTTTTATGAATGGAACAAACTTTTGAACAGGAGGGCTAAGAACCGTAAGGGTTTCCTTTGCCTTCATCATCTTATCAATACATTGATTTGGTGAATGGATGAAAGTAGCATTTTGCAGATCATTAACAATCTGACTTTTCTGAGTTTTGGAATTCTCAGTATCACCTTTTGAAGTACCGGATGAGACTTCATCCTTTTTAACACTAGAGGCTTCGCCTTCCATGTTTCCATATTTTTTAGCATTATTGATTTCGAATATTTAAATCAGCTCTTCAACAGTACTTAAGAAATAGTGTCCTTGAGAACAATACTTCTTAATAGATTCAATAGCACTTTTAGGTATCAAATTTGAATCTTTATCAGCTTTCATGGTCTTCCCTGGATAAGAAGTTAGCAAGAATATTTTGTTTACCACTTCGATGAATAACATAAAAATTATAATGTTGAAAGAATGTTTTCCATCCATTCATTTTATTATATTCAGGGCTAGTTGGTAGTTTATTAAAGATAAATCATTTAGCCTGGGTATTATTAGTAATTACGGTAATTTTTTTGGAATAAGAAAATATCTAAATTTTTCTATTCTCTTTTTTATAGAAAGCAGTTCTTTAATATTACTATGATAACGTTATTGTGTTTCTGTAAACGTTCCACTCACGTATCCATAGATTTTTCCAGTAACAGTTTTTAGAATTGCACCCCAATAGGCATTTAAGGTATCAGTTTCTAAAATTAAATCATCTTCCTCTGAGGGTAACGTAAGTCTAGGTAGATAAGCAGTAAGACTTTTGATTTCTCTTATTTTATTAGAAAGCTCTTCTGTCCAAGCAAATTTAGCACATTTTTTAAGCAATCTCTGGAAGGGTTGCCTATGCTTAGTTAGTTATTCGATGAATGTTTCAGCATAGTTCAAGACTCCTAAAAATCTTTGAACTTATTTTTATCTTCAAGAATATCAGGGAAAGCAGTTATTTTTTAACAAATATGCGGCTGCATCTTGATTCCAGTAGCTTCAATTATTAATCCTAAAAACCCTATCTTTTGTTTTCCTATTTCAGCTTTATTTTTACAGAGCAATATTCTTCTTTCTTTACATCGATCTGGCAAAACATCAAGGTGTTTTCGATGATCTTTTTCATTATCAGAGAATATGAGTATATCATCAACATAAACAATACAAAAATCAAATAACTTACTGAACACTTTATCCATTATTTTGTTGGAATATTTGAGGAGTATTTTTTAATCCAAATGGCATTACTAGCCATTCATAATGACCATTAGGCATACTAAAAGCAGTTAACGGAACAGATTCTTTAATTAATTTGATTTGCCAAAATCTACTTTTGCAATCAAATTTTGAGAACAATTTTTTACTTTTGGTCTTATTAATTAGGCTTTCTTTATGAGGTAGGAAGTATCCGTCAAATTTAGTTTTTTCATTAAGCTTTTTGTAATTAGCTATCATTCTCTCTTTACTATGTTTTATTTTAGAATGATTTCTTACCATAAAGGCAAGACTCGAGTGAGAGCTTTTACTTTCTTGAATCAGTTTTAGATCAAGCAATTCTTGAATTTGTGTATCAAATTCCTTAATATCATCTTCGAAATATCTCATGGGTCTCACTCTTATAATATCAGTAGGATTAATCAATTCATTATCGGCATATGTCTTATCAACGTCCCATAAAGTGGTCGGAGTTTCTCCAAAATTATTAGCAAGTTTTTCAAAAATATTAGTTGCAATGAGGTAAATATCACCATGTTTTCGTGTATAAACGATGTTTATGTTTTGTAAGCGCGGTAATTTTATCCAATGTGAACAGGGTATTAAGAATTCACGGATTTTTTGAGTGAAACATGTTTTCTTAAAAAAGTTTAGAAAATTATTTCCTAACAGCATTGGTACTCCCATCGTGTTTTGTTAATATATTATTAGTATTTTGATATAGCGATCTCCAAATAATATCACAGTATCTTTAGCAATAATATTTAAGTCTAAAGGTTTTCCTTCAAAACCTTTGGCCTTTATAGTTAGATTATTAGTTTTCTTCCATATTTTGTGTGACAACACTTTTTTATTCATTAAGCAAATATCAGCGTCTGTGTCTAAGAGATATGGTATATAGATAACCTCGTTGTTAATAACAATTCCTATTTTAAAGAATATAGGGCTTCTCATATTACTCATATTATCTAGGGATATATATTTATTTATCCTTTATGGTGAGCATAATTGTATCATAAGTAACATTGTAAGGAAAGCAGTAATCGAGAAAATAATTTCCTAATAGCAATTCCATTTTTTCGTCTTTATCAAAATGTATTGAGAATATTAATTCTCTATTTCCAATTATTAAGGGAATATCAGCAGTCTGTGCAATAGTATGTTTAAATCCATTAAGGTCTTTATAAATATAGGGTTCATCAAGTATTTTTCTAGGTATTTCGTCAGATATCTTATTAGGAGATATGTGACTAACAGTTGTACCAGTATCTATTAAGGCCTCTATTTTTTTTAACCTATTACTATCAAAATATTTAATTTTTATTTTGTAAGTCGAAACATTAGTTTTCTTTTCTATCATTTGTCTATCTATAAAGCATTCACCTATTTCTCTATTTTTAAAGAATAAATTCTTTTAATTTTTCCAAGTTTATTAGCATTAGATAATCTAGCAACATCAAGATCTGTTTTTTTTTTTTTTTTTTTTTAATATCAAGTCTCCAGTCAGCAGTCAAATCTATTTCTTAGACCATATTTGGTTTATAAATATTAGCAAAGGGTTCAAACACTTTATCAATTTCGATAAACTCATGATTTACGAACTTATCGCTATGATGGCTGTTATTGAGAAAGTAACCTACATGGTATGTTATGGAATAAGAAAATCTTTCATCTTCCATAAAATCTTTTCTAGCACATTCACGAGCAAGGCTAAAGATTTCATTAATTCTTGGTTCTTTTATAATGACAGCGTACCTTGGATAAACCTTGATTCCCAAAATTCCTTAACTAAGGTTCCTGTGCACAACTCCTAACAAAGCTTCTGATCTGTCTTTTATTCTATTATCAAGAATAACAGCATTTATTGGAAAGTTAATTCCTTCTCTAAAACATGCTTTAAAAATAATTTGTATTCCTCTAACATGTATATAACCAATTTTTTTTTTATCCTTTCCCAGTTTTTCTAGTTGTCTATTAATCATATCTATACTGATTAATGAGATATTTATCTTTCCTCTAGATTCTTCAGTGTTAAGAACGGATTCAAATTGACAAACTCCATAATAGCAAATATTCTTTCTATTAAATCTTTCTAATTTTTTTTTTCGGAATAACTCATTATTTCCGAAAGTTTCAACCTTTTTAAGCAGTCTTTGATCTATAATGGCTTCTGCCTTGTAGTCACCTTTATCTTCAGCAGAATCGATAAAGAAACTAGAATTAGTAGTCGTACTCACTTCCTGATTCATCACTAGTCTCTTCAAGATAGAAAAATTCTTCCTCCGTTTCGATATCAGAAATATCATTAATCTCACTAATATCTGACTCATCTTGTTCTAGGAACAATTTAAATTATCATTTTGTTTGTTTTTTTACATTAGGACACTCATTATCATAATGGCCTATCTCATTACATGTCCAACATCGGAATGTTTTAGCCGTTTTTCCTTAAGCAAACTTAATCTCTTGAGGGGATTTTTTTATTGAATTTTATTTTCTTAAAAAATCTCTTTGTTTTAAAAGGATTTCTTAGTTTAAAGTTTCTTTTAAAAGTTTTCTTTAGTTTATACTTATTTTTCTTATAGAACTTTTTAGCTTTTTTAGGAAATATATCAGCACATCCAAATTGCTTTGGAGCTTTGTTGGTATAAGAAACTAGTTCAACACCTACAGTTGGTCCAGTCAGAGTCTTGGGGGAGGTTTTCTTTGCTGAGGTGATGAACTTTTTCCGATTATCTATCTAGTGAATGGTCAATGGTCAAATTCTTGTGGTCCAAGCTTATACCTACACAAAGATCTACTGGAGTGTGGCCAGCGAAGTCGCTCCAGAATGAGAGTAAGAGCTCGTGAGAAAAAGTATACAATATTGATTAACTGGAATTTTTCATCATACCTAGAGCATTTACTACCCACTATTTATAGGAAATTAGTCGAATTAGTTCTGAAAATTAGGGCCTTGAGCGTAGTTAATTATCATAATCCAATGTGTGGCCAATGAAGACTTGTGAGTTGTCCGAGGTACCCGGCAGAAATACACCTCATCAGTTTTCCCCCAATCCCAAGCATCGAAGTCCAAGGTACGGGGGAGTAAATGTTGCCGGTTAGTGAGGACTGTGGAGCGACTTGGGTAGCCGCCCATTATAGTGGATTGTCTGATGTCCATTGGCAGCGTGAGGTGAAATCCATTGGATGTTGACATACATCGCTTGTCACATCAAACACGCGGATTAAGGATTATGGGCCGTTGAATTTTGACCATTTGTCTTCCCTCCTCAAAGCCTTATAAAAAGAGGATTGCCTTAGCCTCATTTATCACTTTGTATTTCTAATATTTCCAGAGCCCGATTTCCATTAAGCAATATTTTCCCTTATTTTTGCATTTTTTTTATGGCCCACATATTGATCAACCTTACTTTCTTGTCATCTTTTGAACTGAGTGTGGGATCCACTTCATTAGACTCAATGCCATCACCTCCTTATTCATGCGATGGATCGTCATCGAATCTTAGGAGGTAGCTCTTCTACTCTCATCACATTTGCGTGCTCCCAACAAGCGACGCGGCCTTGGCCAGTATGCTTCTGTAGATGGTGGATGATCGATCTGATGGGGATGGGAAAGCATACTCTTCCTAGGACCTGGTGGCTAATCAAGGGCCATAAGAAATTTCGATGCCATACATCCCGGAAATGGTGCCCTTTGCTGCTCGGGTTCTTGTAACGCGAAGGAAGTTGCAGGGTGCCACCCATTTCGAGGTGACTGGAATAAGCCATGTCTGGAAGGCAAAGTACATTCTTAGTGAAAAGAATGTCAGGGATGCGTAAAGTACATACTCTCTTGTGGGTATTGTCCGTATGTTACTTCCAATCCCCGGCAACTGAATGCACTGACCATTACCAAGGCACATAGCCGTCTACCTGGACTAGCTCCACTTTGATCTTCGGTTCCCATTGCACTGATGGGTTTGGGCCATCTGTCAGTCATTAAAGTTATGTCCATCACAAGTCGTACCAAACAACATCCAGATGGTGGTGTTAGCATACATTATCTTCTAGGGTCGAGGGAATCATCTTGAGCACCAAACTATTTTTATCATTATTTTTTGCCAATTCACTGATCAGTGGAGAGGGTGGTGTTACATTTTGCCCAGGTTATCTTTTTCAGTCAGTCTGGACTGTACTATTCATAAATGGAAGAAAAAATATTTTTCCTTGATGGAGAATGTTAGGAATTCAATTTTTGATGAGGAGGTTATTTACCAACAAAATAAAGTACGTTTCAATTCAAATATTTGTGAGTTTTTAAGTATTTTTGTTAGTTTAATGTGTTTTTGTGTTATTTTGTAGGAATATAAATAAATGGGAGAAAAAGTACAAAATGAATGTAGGTGCAGTGACTTCAAGATCGATTTTGACCATGATTCAGTACAATTTTGAAAAAACTAAAAACATGGAAGTTGTAGATATCTTTCATAGATTTTCATAGCCTTTTGAATCACCTCAATTAGAGTTCAAACGAAAATTTTATCACCAAATTTTAGAAGCTGCGCGCTGCAGCGCCAAGGTTCTATTCGAACAGGTCAAACATTTTGCGCTGCAATGGGAAAAAAGCCCCGCTGCAGTCCCAAAATGCAGATAGGACCTATTTTGAGCCCAATTTATACAATTGTATGCCTCAAACCCTAGGGGTGACAAAATTGGGAAGGAAAACACCATTGGTGGCGATTTTTGGGAGAAAAACACCATTGGATGTACAAAAATACTAGAGAGAGAGCTTGGAATAAATATTTGAAAACTTGAGCTCATCTCCACAAAGGGTTTTTCTTCCCTTCTCTCACCCTAATCTTTTTATTGAATTTTTGTATTTGTGGATATTGTGTGGAACATGTTTGCATCTATGGATTTCTTGAAAAGATTAGTCATGGATTTTATTATATTGAGTTAAAGTTTTTATCTAGGGGGATTTGAATAACTTTGTATGAACTATGCCTTGAGAATCTAAAAAAAAATTAATTGGATTTTGTGTTTCGTTCATTTATATTTCTTTATGTGTATTTACTACTTTAAGTGAGAGACAAATTAGATATTATAGATGTGTAATATTATGCATTCGAGAGGTGATAATCTTGTATATTGAGATTAGCGAAATACAACCTTTATTGTATTGAGTACAAGAGGCCAATATAATTTGAGTAGTCATTTGATGGCGAGACTTAAAGATTGGATAATTAGTTGAGTTGAATAAATATATTAATTTAATTAATTATACAAATTATCTCACTTGGCATTTGAGATGTGGAAGTGAGGTTAATTTAGACACCCATGATTAATGATTGGGCATGAATTCAATTAACAAGTTAGAGGAAAAACATAGTTTAGCAAAGTAGTGTCAAACCCCCCAGAACAATTGTGCATAGGAGTTCATATTTTATTTTGCTTTTGACTTTATATTTGTTATAATTTTATTTTTACATACCTTAAATTTGGACACCTAAATAAAGTTAGATTACGATAATTGTGGTACTTAGCGACAATATAAACCAATCTCTATGGATACTCTACTCTACTCAACCTATACTATTAAAACTTGACATGTACACTTACGGTGTAGCAAAAGTCGCTACCAAGTTTTTGGCGCTGTTGCCGAGGATTAACGTTTTAGATTGTTGTTAATATTGTGAGTAAGTAAATTGATTTTAATTTAGGTATTTATTTTTATTTTTAATTTATGTTTTTGATTTCTTATACTGCGAGGTACTTAGAGATGGTTGATCAACAAGTACTCTTGAGATTTTCTCAACGAGATGCTGTACGCTCGGAGGATTCACACCCTCGGTGTATTTGACTTCTTGAAAGTATACGAGGTTAAAGTTTTAGTATAGTGTGATCGTGAAAGATCGAATTATCGTATCCACAGGGATTGATGTCGTTACTATTGAATACCGCGTTTGTCGTGACCTAACTTTATCTAGGCTAAAAATAAATGTATTTAATTAATCAAACCAATACTAATATATTCTAAATTAACTACACTAATATACTAATATGTTTTAGGGTGAATAATTGCCTAGGGATTAACATGTTTACAAATACGTGTTCGATTTCAATTTACTCACGTTTACAGTGTTCGACCTATTTGACAATCTCAGTACATAAACTCCACCGCCACTTCTCCTGAGTGTAAAACGAGAGAATACATGACTTCGAGTCAACGAAGAAGTCCCCCTCAACGTCTTAACAACACTAGGTCATGTGAGTCTCGCCCAACGTTATTGATTGCACACAATCCAACTCTCGATCGGGTCAATGGATCGTGCGTTGTATTCACCCTATCGATAATCTCCATTCTAAAACTCCCTTGTCACCTCTCCCAAGTGTAAGACGAGGGATATAATGTAACTTCGAGTCAACGAAGAAGTCCTCCTCAACATCTTAACGACCCTAGGTCGCGTGAGTCTTGCCCCAATGTCATCGATTATCCACGATTCAAACCCTGACCGGGTTATAAAATCATGGAGTTTGTTTACCCTAATCCGAATCTGGGGTTTGTCAAAACCTCGTATTCTCCATTTATCTAACTAAGCATGATAAATAAACAATATGATAAACACAATCAAACTACGAAGAACAAACATAAACGCAACACCGAAATCATCCAAACAACGTATTTATAAATATATTGTTAATCCCTACTACAATCCATGTTTAGCTATGGCCTTAGTCACATAAATAATAAAATAACGAGTTAAACATGCTCACATGATCCTAAGATAAAGAAATAAGAAAAAACAATTGAAGAACTTAGCCTCGTCCGAAGATAAACCGCTAAGAACACTCAACGATCGATTCGCTGTCTTCTCCACTTCGGGATGTGGGCTCCACATCTAAAACTACTCTATATAATCTAAGATATATTCTAAGGGGCTCAAAATATCTAGAGAGGCTAGAGAAAGGGCAGGAGAGAGGATATATATAGGCAAAATATCCTAAAAATATCTTTAAACTGTGCAGAGGGTCACCGCTACGGTGAAGGGATTCACCGCCGTGGCGGTGGTAGGTCAGTTTGGCTGATCGCCTCGATGATGAAGACAACGGTGTACGTAGAAAATTTTCTGCTGGATTTCTACCTAGGTGGTGGGCTATCAGTAGCCATTTGTCTTTCTCAGCTTTCTCACCACCGCGGAGGTGGTTTGGACGCCACGGTGGTGGGTTTGTTTCACAATTTTGCCTTCGAGCTTGTTTTTCCACCGTTCTTCGACCGCTTTTGGTTCGATCTCATCGTTTTCACTCCAGTTTCCTATCTTTTTGCCACGCCTAATTTATACAAAAAGTATGAAAACTAATTAAAACATAATAAAATACTATATAAACGCTCGAAAACTAACTTAATTCAGTTTTGGAAATATGTAGGTAGATCACACCTATCAAATGCCGAGCTATTCTATTATGCGTGGTACAAATACAAGGAGTTTCTTATTCGGTTCCCCAACCATAGATTCCCGAAAGAGTGTCAACTACTAAACTTCCTCAACAGATTACAAGTCGCAACAAGAACTTGAGTGGAAGGAGAAAGTGGTACCACCTCTTTTTACAACCTAACCGTGGACGAAGCCTATTTGTTACTGGAAGACATGGCCGATTTTCACTATCGGAGTTGGAATTATTCAACAAGTCGCCAAAACTTGGGGGATAGTTCTAACATTTCGGCGCCATGGTTTAACACCCCACATTATCAAGCGCAGTCTTCTTCTACTCTTGAAGACCTTCAAGACCTACTTACCCAATTTACAGAGGAGATAAGGTAATTTTTGGAAACGACACAACAATTTTTGGAGGAGACAAGGCAAATATCAGAGGAGACAAAAGCAAAGTCTTTTCTTACCTATGAAGATTATATTGCCTGGGCGAAAGAGACAAGGCTCTGTATGGAGATGAGGGAGAGGATAGAGACCGTTCGTGATTTACAAGTTGAATCTCCATTTGACTCCATTGAAGCCACGACAATGGAAGTGGCAATGAGAGACACATAAACCACGTTCATATGTGATAGACACTATGAGGAACCAGATACAAGTGGGAGGAACTTGTGTTTGTTCAATGACGATGATTTTAATGAGGAGGAGGCCCAAGAATTGATCGACGATGAAGAATCACAAGACGACTACATCTACGAGGATTTGATGTAGCTCACTTGTCCTCCACCACCTTTAGCAACGTTCATTCACGCCCACCAAACACATATTCTAGAGCCGAGTCACGTTGAGAGTACGTACCAATCACTTTCGCATCTCGCCAAGTTTGAGGGCATTCAAAACAAAGACCCATTTGTTGTGTTGTATAACATATACTATAGGCGGAAGCCGCTTTTGAATGAGCCCTTCTCCATTGTCAAGCCGAGGACGTTAAACCAAGCACTTCTTGGGAGGAAACCCAAGTTTTCAAATAATTGAGCCTAAGGATACAAGCTATATAGGAAAGCCTCACACTGGTTACCTTGGCCAGAGCATCACCCCCGACCACACTAAGAGGCGAGATTGTCTCGCCTTCTCGGTATGTGTTCTTATTCCCTTATGATTAATTTGAATACATGTTTGACTTTGAATTTGGGGGTGAGACACATGTTGACTTATATTTGTTGGGTTAAGAAATGCTTGTGTGTATGACTTTTCTTCATATAACTTGTGTTCTTGTGGCCATGTTTTTAGTTTGCGTTTCTTTTTAAGTGTGTTTAAATAAATTGTGAGTTTTTCTGAGATGAAATGACTTGATATCAACAATGAGTATAGACACTTGATATTCTCTTAGGTCTTTTGAAATGTATTGCGTTGAAATTTTTGTGAGCTTAACTTATGTTGATTGAAGTTCAATCTTGACTCTTTACATTTGAGCACCATAAATCGTGATCACTTGGCCTTTTTGAGTACATGGAGAAAATTTATGTGCTTTAGGTAGTCTTTGACATCTCATGAACAGTAGAACCCATTTGAGTGAAACTTGAGGTAAAATACTAGGTTATATGTTGTTGGAGAGATGATTTAGGCATTTCTTTGGATCGTTTGAGCCTTTGAAGCTAACTCTTGAAAATTGTTTATCTTTCGTTACCCCCCGTTGAGCCTTATTGCCTAATTCTTTCATTACCCTCATATGTACGTCCACCGCACTAAATGCATTTTCACTTCCTAAACCCATCACTAATTGACATGTTTGCATCGATCATTGAGTGTAAGGACTAGTATGGACTGTGTTTGGAAAATCATTGGTGGCATGAGTTGTGTGTTTTATTTTATTTTTGAGTTGTTTATATTTACGAAAAAAAAAAATTGGGTGATAAGTTGAGACACTTCCTCGTATTTTTCTGCAACATTAAGGACAATGTTAATTTTGAGTTTGGGGGTGTGGTTTATATTTCATACCTAATTGTTTTTGTTTTTTTTTTTTTTTTTTGTAAAAAAAAAGAAAAAGAAAAAAAAAAGTGTGTGTTTTGGTTTGTTTTGTGAATAATACCTTGTGGGATCGATTGGAAGAAGACATTTAATAAAATGGGGAGTTGGTGAAAAAAAATGCAAGATCCATGAGTTGTGATACATGCCTAGGGATACATGCCTAGGGTGATTTAAGCCTAAAAATGACATTTTCATCTACCTTCTACCGTAGCCATACATTATAACTCCTAAAGTCCTTTTAATCTCCAATGACATATGTACCTACACATAATTAGTGAAAAGTGACACGAAAAATGGGCTTATAGTTGTTCTTACATTTACTATCTAGAGATTGTTCATTGTCTCCTTAGCACATAAATATATTCTACACTCGTTTGGTTGGGTGAGAGTGATTTTGCACGAATTTACACATCGAGAGTTTTGAGTGGGTGGAAATTAATGCTTGAAGTTAAATTCTAGATAATCTCAATGTGTGCATTTCCTTTGAGCTTAGAGCAGTTGATGGCTGCAGAGATAATTGCACGAGTTATTGAATCGATATGAGACTCACATTTTCTCGTTCATTGCTTAGTACTTGATTTGTGTTTTCTTCTATTTTCGGTTCTTTCGCTTGAGGACAAGCAAATGTTTGAGTTTGGATGTATTTGATGAAGAGGTTATTTACCAACAAATCAAGTACGTTTGAGTTTAAATATTTGTGAGTTTTAAAGTATTTTTGTTAGTTTAATGTGTTTTTTTGTTGTTTTGTAGAAATATAAATAAATTGGAGAAAATATACAAAATGAATATAGGTGTAGTGACTACAAGACCAATGTTTTACCATTTTGTAATCTTATTTTGAAAAAACTCAAAATATAAAAGTTGTATATCTCTTTCTTATATTTCTAGATCCTTTTGAATCACTTCAATCGGAGTTCGGACGAGAAAGTTATGGCCATATTTCATAAGCTGCGAGCTGCAGCGCCAAGGTTCTGTTCCAACAGGTCAGAAACTTCGTGCTGCAGTGGGAAAAAAGCCCTGCTGCAGTCCCAAAATGCGAATAAGACCTATTTTGAGCCCAATTTCTACAATTGTATGCCTCAAAACCTAGGGGTGGCAAAATTGGGGAGGAAAACACCATTGGTGGCAATTTTTGGGAGAAAAACACCATTAGAGAACACCATTGGAGGTACAAAAACATTAGAGAGGGAGCTCGGAGTGAATATTTGAAGACTTAAGCTCATCTCCAAAAATAGTTTTTCTTCTCTTCTCTCGCCCTAATCTTTTTATTGATTTTTGTATTTGTGGATATTGTGCTGAACATGTTTGCATCTATGGATTTCTTGAAAAAATTAGTCATGGATTTAATTATATTGAGTTAAAGTTTTTATCTAGGGGGATTTGAATAACTTTGTATGAACTATGACTTAAGAATGTAAGATTTTGTTAATTGGATTTCATGTTTCGATCGTTTGTATTTCTTTATGTGTATTTGCTAATTTATGCGAGAGGTAAATTAGATATCATAGATGTGTAAGATTAGGCATTCAAGAGGTGATAATCTTGCATATTGAGATTGGAGAAATATAACCCTTATTGTATCAAGTGTGAGAGGTTAGTATAATTTGGGTAGCCATTTTATGGGTGAGACTTAAAGATTGGATAATTAGTTAAGTTGAATAGAGATATTAAGGTGGCATTTGGTTAGTGTTCCCAATTTTCTCAACCCAACTGGGATAGGTTGGGCTGGGTTGAGAATTATATTTTCTTCTGGGAACAAAATTGCATTTGGTAACGACAATTTTTTTTTGTACTAGGAACAAAATTGCGTTTGATAATGATATTATCCTATAATTGATTTTATGAAATTCAGCAAAAAAATCCCCTAATCAAGAACCAACCCTAAAATTGAAGTTATGAAATTCAACTAAAGCCCCAAATTCAGCCAAAATCCCTAAATCAAGAACTAATCCTAGAATTGATTTCATAAAATTCAACTAAACCCCCAAATTCAGCCAACATCCCCAAATCAAGAACTTATCCTAGAATTGATTTCATGAAAATTAGTCAAAAAATTGAGAAGAAAATCGAAATAAAAATTCAGAATGAAATTGAAACCCTAAACCAAGTAACGAAATCAAAATCAAAATCGAACCCTAAAACAAATTCAGGAACCAAACTCCAAATCTATTAGATCAATGAAATCGAAATCGAAAATCGAAATTGATTTCATGATCGATTTCAGTAACGAAATCAAAACCCTAAACCTGTTCGATTTGAGCTTCGAAACCCTGTTCGATGGGTTGGGATCGATTTGAGCAATGGCGATTTCGATTTGTTCAAAGACGATGGAGATTTCGATCTGTTCGAAGACGATGGAAAGGATGACGAAGATGATAGGGAGGATGGCAAAGACGAGCTCGGTAAAGATGGAGGAGAATGAGTTCAGTGAATACGGTGGAGACGATGGCGACTGGCTACGAAGAGTTCAGTGAAGACAGAAGATAATGGTAAGGAGGAGGAACGAACAATGATGAGCTTCGACATAGGAACTTCGGCGACAACGATAGTTGGCTTGGAGCAAAGAGAAGACGTCGACGATGGAGAAGAGAAATGAAGACGAGCAGAGAGAAGATAGATAGGTCTCATATCCTTAGGATTTTGACAATCAATTCTTATTTTTTGGGTTGGGTTGGGTTGAGTTTTTGTATTTGTCAAACACTTTCCTAAAAATTAATCCCAAAAATTTTGGGTTGGGTTGGGTTAAGTTGAGTTTGGTCGGGAACACTAACCAAACGGGGCCGAATTCGATTAATTATACAAATTATCTCACTTAGCATTCGAGAGGTGGAAGTGAGATTAATTTAGACACCAATGGTTAATGATTGGGCATGAAGTCAATTAACAAGCTTGACGAAAAGTATAGTTTAGCAAAGTGATGTCAAACCCCCTAGAACAATTGTACATAGGAAGTTCATATTTTATTTTTATTTTGATTTTATATTTGTTACAGTTTTATTTTTCCATACCTTAAATTTGGATGCCTAAATAAAGTTAGATTACGATAATCGTGGTACTTAGCAACGATTTAAACCAATCCCTGTGAATACGATACTCTACTTACCCTATACTATTAAAATTTGATCCGTACATTTGCAGTGTAGAAAAATAATCACTACTAGTCTCGAAGATCGAGACTACACCACCACGGTATAGCGGGAGTTGGGGACAGTCATTAAGAGAATTGTTCTTGGTTGTTGGATGACCCTTTCTATTTTAGTGAACTGACATTGGCTTCTTTCTTTCTTATGCAGCAAACGAGAATGATGACAAGTTAACTCTATGCAACACCTACTTCTGGTAAGCCATGCTTGTTGGGCTGCCACTTTCTTCCCCTTGTGTTTTTTCTTGATTCTGTCTAATAAATTTCTTTTTCTATCTTTTTTGTAGACATGGATCGGGTTGTCATAAGGAGAGTCTCCATGGCAAAGAAGGCGGGTTGGTCATTGCCTCTTTCGATTTTTATTAACTAACATTGTTTTCTTTTTTCTTGTTTGGTGAATAAGAAGGTTGGCAAGTTAACCAGACTCCGCTCATATCTTTCAGAACTCTGGGACCAAGTGCATGGTAAAGACTTTTATAACTCTAAGAATTTGATAAATTCAACTCTATACGATATTTACTTCTATCGGTTCCTGTCATTTTAACCAGTAGTTCTATCAAACAGCCTAGACTATAGTAAGCCATGCCCACTAAGCTATCACGTTCTTTTCGTTATGTTTTTTTTTACCCTGTCTAACACACTTTTTGTTCTCTCTTCTTTATGGATAAGGATTGGGCTGCCATGAAAAAGTCCTCTAAGGCCAAAAAGGTAGAGAGTAAGGCCAAGAGCCAAAACGCCCCAAATATATCGTCCACCAAATAAGGTGCCATTTCAGCTATATCTGAGCCCACTTGGGAACCCTTTCTATCCAGAATCTCCATTTATGAATCGGCCTATAAAAGAGGGCTTCACCATGAAATCGTATGAGAATGAATAGATCTTCTTCAGGATATCGAACATTGGCCTCCCGGTCAACCAATGGCTATTGGAACTGTTGGCCCAGTAGAATACCTAAGAGGGGGGTGAATTGGGTAATTAAAAAATTATCAGAATAAAATTAAATAAATCAAATAATTAATTTTAATCCTAAATTAATTATTATCTTTATATCACAGCGGAATAATATAATCAATTAAGTGCACACCTAAACAGCAAAAATAACAAAGTAAATATAGCAGCACACCAAAGATTTATACTGGTTTACCAAGCTACTCTTGGCTAATTTATAGATGTAAATTACCTATCTATTTCCAATACGAACGTTGTTAGTTTTCGTGTATGTTTAGTATGTCTCAATATATTTTGATGTATTTTTATTCTTTTTGTACTAAATCAGGTGTTTGAAGTGAAAAGATATGAAAACGAATAAAAAATAATCACATCGGATCAAAGACGGTGAAAGAACGATGGAAAAAGGGCAAAGAAAATAAAATTAAAAACCTGCAACCACTGCCGCGGCGGTCAAAGTATAGAGCCATGCCTAAACTCACTGCAGTTTCACTACCTAGGCAGTAAGAATGCAGAGACTTGGTTCACTGTTCCACCGCTGCAGCTATCAAACAATAGCTGCAGCAATAATCTAACCGATCTTCCACCGCCGCGGCGGTCATCTCTGCACAGATTAGATATTTATTTTAAATATTTTTCCTATAAATATCCCTTCTTATCCTTACCTCCGGCTATTAGAGCTCCATTAGGGATAGTATATTTTAGAGAGAGGTTTTGGGAGTATTAATTAAAATCCTAAGGAGAAGATCACGTAGCCAAGAAGAGAGAGCGATCTCGAAATGTTTTTAGCAATAAATCTTTGGACTAGGCTAAGTTTATCTTGTTCCTTCTTTTATTTCTTAACTTAGGATTATTGTTTGAGCATGTTTAGTTTAGTTTTCATTGTGTAACTGGCTATGACCATGAGCTAAATGGGTTTTTGTCTAGGGATTAATATAATTTATAAAAATGTTGTTTTGTTGAGTTTGTGTTTGGTTAGCAGTTGTTCTTCGTTATTTTGATTGTATTTTTCGTTTTGTTTGTTTATCATGCTTAGATAGATATATCGAGAATACGGGATTTGACACTCGGAAGGTAACCCCAGATTCGGACTAAAGTAAACATAACGCCAATCGATGACGTTGAGGAAAGACTCGCATGACCTAGGGTTGTTAAAACGTTGAGGGGGACTTCTTCATTGACTCGAAGTCATGTATTCCCCCGTCTTACACTCAAGAGAGGTGGCGATGGAGTTTTAGAACTGAGATTGTCGATAGGGTAAACACAACGCGACAATCCAATAACTCGGTTGGGAGTTGGATTGTGTGAAATCAATGATGTTGGGGCGAGACTCACGTGACCTAGGGTTGTTAAGACATTGAAGAGGACTTCTTCGTTGACACGAAGTCGCGTATTCCCTCGTCTTACACTTGGGAGAGGTGGCGGGGAAGTTTACGAACTGAGAATGTCGGATAAGTTGAACGCCGTTAACGTAAACTAAAATGAGACCAAACATATTTTTGTAAACAAAAGTTAATCCCTAGGTGATAGGTGTGATCTACCTACATATTTTCAAACTGAATTAAGTTAATTTTCGAGCGTTTATATAGTATTTTATTACGTTTTAATTAGTTTTTATACTTTTTGTATTAAAATAGGAGTGTGGGGCAAAAAAAATAGGAAACTGGAGCGAAAACAATAAGATCGAACCAAAAACGGTCGAAGAACGGTAGAAAAACAAGCAAGGAGGCAAAATTATAAAAGAAGCCCATCGCCACGTCATCCAAACCACCGCCGCGGCGGTGAAAATGCTAAGAAGACCAATATCTTGCAGAACTTCCACCGCCGCGGCACAAGAGATGCAGGATGTTCTTCCTATTCCACCGCCTACTTCACTGCCTAGGCGATCAACCGACCTACCCACCACCGTAGCGGTGATCCAACGGCCACAGCGGTGACCTCTTCACAGCCTAAGATATTTTTTAGATACTTTGCTTATAAATACCCACTCATCTCCCCTTCTCTTGCACTCTCCGGCCACTAAAGCCCCTTGGGCTATTCTTAGGGTTGGAATGAGGAGTTTTAGAGGGGGAGCTGACATCCTGAAGTGGAGGAAGATGGCGGAGCAATCGTTGAACGGTTCTTAACGAGAAATCTTCGGACGTGGCTAAGTTCTTCAATTTCGTCCCTTATTTCTTTTACTTAGAAATTTGTGAGCATATTTAGCTCATTCTTATTTATAAATGTGGTTATGGCCATTAGTTAAACATAGATTGTATAGGGATTAACAATAAATTTATAAATATGTGTTTCGAACGATTTCGGTGTTGCGTTTATGTTTGTTCTTCGTAGTTTGATTGTGTTTATCGTATTATTTGTTTATCATGCTTAGATAGATAAATGGAGAACACAGGATTTGACAAACCCCAAATTCAAATTAGGGTAAACAAACGACACGATCCAATAACCCGGTCGGGGTTAGGATTGTGGACAATCGATGACGTTGGGGTAAGACTCACGTGACCTAAGGTTCGTTAAGACGTTGAGGGGAACTTCTTCGTTAACTTGAAGTTATGTATTCTCCCGTTTTACACTCAGGAGAGGTGTCGATGGAGTTTTAAAATCGAGATTGTCAATAGGGTAAACACGACGCGACGATCCAATGACCCGGTCGGGAGTTGGATTGTGTGCAATCAATAACGTTGGATGAGACTCACGTGACCTAGGGTCGTTAAGACGTTGAGGGGGACTTCTTCGTTAACTCGAAGTCATGTATTCCCCCGTCTTACACTCGGGAGAGGTGGCGGTGGAGTTTACGAACCGAGATTATCAAATAGGTCTAACACCAGAAACGTGAGTAAATCGAGATCGAACACATATTTGTAAACAAGTTAATCCCTAGGCAATTCTTTCCCCTAAAATATATTAGTATATTAGTATAGTTAATTTAGGTTATATTAGTATTAGTTTAATTAATTAAATACATTTGTTTTTAGCCTAGATAAAGTTAGGTCATGACAAACGCAGTACTCGATAGTAATGACATCAATCCTTGTGGATACGATAACCTGATCTTTCACGATCACACTATACTAAAACTTTGATCTCGTACACTTGCGAGTAGTCAATACGCTAGGATCAAATCCTTCGCCGTACAAGTTTTTGGCGCCGTTGCCAGGGATTGGTCGTTAGGCGAATTTAGTTTTCGGCGATCGGTACCAAGTTTTTGGTAACGATTGCCGAGGATTGTTTTGTTCGTTATTGTCGATATTGTGAGTAAATGACCCGAGTTTACTTTAGGCATTTCTTTTGTATATAATTTTTGCTTGTAGTTTTGTTTTTGTTTCTTATGCAGGGTACTTGCCGATGTTAGATCAACAGGTATTGATGCATCCCTTTCGACGGGATTTCAAGCCGTTTATTGTGCGGGGCCACGCACATAAGCCGATGAGGTATTTCGTTGAAAGATCGAGTCAATCAAAGCAAAACCTCGCCAAGCTTGAGGGCGTTCTGAAAATATAGGGCCGAGGACATTAAATCACGCGCTTCTTGGGAGGCAACCCAAGGTCAAATAAATTAAATCCGTCACAGCCGAATTTATTTAGAGGCAAGATCCTCTCGCCTCCCAGGTAGGTGTTGTAAACTCCCTTCGTCAGCATACTTTAATTCCATATGTTGAGATTGATAATTGGGTTCGCTGAGGACACTGTCCATTTTAAGTTTGGAAGTGATGTGTAGTATATAGTATATTAGTTTATGTTTTATTGTTTTTCCGTATTGCATGTGTGTTTAGGTTAGAATGTGTTTATTTTTATGATGTTGTTGTATGCATGCTGAGTTTTGCGTTCATCTGGGCCGTTACCCGATGATGATAATTACCCCTGGTTTTTTTCAAGGTCAAGAGTAATACCATGCATATGTGTTCTGTGTGCTTCACAATGTTTTTTGGTAAAAATTATTGTAGATCCTAATTTGCACGAGCACATAGACTCAATGTATTTCTATTCAATTAATTTGAGAACGATTATCGATTAGCCAAACTCATGACACATTAAGGATTCTAGAACCTGATTGAGGGGAAGCTTGAGGCGAAATCCTAGGCGAGGTAGTTCAGGAGACGTGATTTAGGCATTCTCTTTGTCGCTTGAGTCTTTTTAAGCCTACTTTGTTATATCATTATTCCTCGTCACCCTGTCGAAGCCAAAATGTAAATTCAATTCTGAACACACTCTAGCCAATAGATCTTTTTCCAAACCTCAATCGCTGAATTTAAAGGCACATTTGAGTGAATCAAGCTAGCAATTGCAAATGCCACTTGATGTGAGCGGTTGGGTTTAGGACGAACTTCGGATTTCGGTATTCAAGTACTCACTTGTCACTTTTCTTTCATTTTAACCATACTAGTAAAATCATACTAATCGAATAAGTTTGGGGGAGTGGTTTTAAAAATAAATAAATAATAATTTAAATTTACGTTTCTTTTGACAAGTGAGTACGTCGGTCTAAAATGCATGTTTAGAATTGTTTCCAATTTATCTATGGGGGTTCGAGAGTGAATGTGCCAAGCATTGAGCCTTGGGTAACATTAAGTTAACAACGTTAACCCGTTTTCTATTCCAAATTACCCTTGGCCAAATATACCAAAATCGAACCAAGTCCTTCTGATCTTTATGAACTACTCAACCTACGTTAGTGGACAGTGGACCCCAATCAGGCATATGGAAATCCTAGTCCTTCACAATCTAAGTCATGAGTTTCGTTGGGGGATAATCCAATCTACTCGTTGTATAGCAGTATTATTGAGTCTCACACCAACATGTTTACAGGATCTAGAATAGCGTTCATCATTATTGCATATCAAAATTCTAGAACAATCACATGATGTGTTTTATCGCCTGAACTCGATATGACTAGCGGTTGTTAAGGAAAAAATAAATAGGCCATTAGAAGAAGTTAAAACTCGCATGTTGTTATGTTTAGATTATTTTTAGGTTGTTTGTTATTTAATTCAATTTTGTTTTTCCATTTTTGTGTGTGTGTTTGGCTCGTGGACTAGCCGAATTCCAAGTTTAGGGGTATTTGATAGGTGTGATCTACCTACATATTTTCAAACCGAATTAAGTTAGTTTTCGAGCGTTTATATAGTATTTTATTACGTTTTAATTAGTTTTTATACTTTTTGTATTAAAACAGGTGTGTGGGGCAAAAAGATAGGACACTGGAGCGAAAACAATAAGATCGAACCAAAAACGATCAAAGAACGGTGAAAAACAAACAAGGAGGCAAAATTGTGAAAGAAGTCCATCGCAGCGACGTCCAGACCACTGCCGCGACGGTGAAAATGCTGAGAAGACCAATATATTGCTGAACTTCCACCGCCGCGACGCAAGAGATGCAAGATGTTCTTCCTATTCCACCACCTACTTCACCGCTGAGGCGATCAACCAACCGACCTACCCACCGCCGCGGCAGTGACCTCTGCACAGCCTAAGGTATTTTTTAGATATTTTTGAGATATTTTGCTTATAAATACCCACTCATCTCCCCTCTTCTTGCACTCTCTGGCCACTAGAGCCCCTTGGGCTATACTTAGGATTGGAATAAGGAGTTTTAGAGGGGGAGCTCACATCTCGAAGTGGAGAAAGATGGCGGAGCAATCATTGAACGGTTCTTAGCGAGAAATCTTCGGACAAGGCTAAGTTTTTTGATTTCTTCCCTTATTTCTTTAACTCAGGAATTTGTGAGCATGTTTAGCTCGTTCTTATTTGTAAATGCGGTTATGACCGTTAGTTAAACGTGGATTATATAGGGATTAACAATAAATTTAAAAATATGTGTTTCGAATGATTTCAGTGTTGCGTTTATATTTGTTCTTCGTAGTTTGATTGTGTTTATCGTATTATTTGTTTATCATGCTTAGATAGATAAATGGAGAATACGGGATTTGACAAACCCCAGATTCGAATTACGGTAAACAAACACCACGATCCAATAACCCGGTCGGGGTTAGGATTGTGGACAATCGATGACGTTGGGACAAGACTCACATGACCTAGGGTCGTTAAGACATTGAGGGGGACTTCTTCATTGACTCGAAGTCATGTATTCTCCCATCTTACACTTGGAAGAGGTGAGAGTGGAGTTTTAGAACCGGGATTGTCGATAGGGTAAACACGAAGCGACAATCTAATGACCCGGTCGGGGGTTGGATTGTGTGCAATCAACGACGCTAGGTGAGACTCACGTGACCTAGGGTTGTTAAGACATTGAGGGGGATTTTTCGTTGACTCGAAGTCATGTATTCTCCCATCTCACACTCGGGAGAGGTGGCGGTGGAGTTTATGAACCGAGATTGTCAAATAGGTCGAACACCATAAACGTGAGTAAATCGAGATCGAACACGTATTGGTCAACACGTTAATCCCTAGACAATTGTTTCCCCTAAAACATATTAGTATATTAGTATAGTTAATTTAGGTTATATTAGTATTAGTTTGATTAATTAAATACATTAGTTTTTAGCCTAGATAAAGTTAGGTCATGACAAACGCGGTACTCGATAGTAACGACACCAATCCCTGTGGATACGATAACTCGATCTTTCACGATCACACTATACTAAAACTTTAACCTCGTACACTTGCGAGTAGTCAATACGCGAGGATCGAATCCTTCGCCGTACACTAGGCAATACTTTCCCTAAACATCTCATAATAGTATTACTATAGTTAATTTAATTAGATTAATTAACTTAGTATTAGTATTATTAATTTTAAACACATTTATTTTCGCCTAGATAAAATTAGGTCATGATAAACGCAGTACTCAATAATAGTCCAAATCAATCCATGTGGACACGATAACCCTAACTCTCTTGATCTATACTAAAACTTGACCTCGTATACTTACAAGTAAAAGTAGCGGCATATTTATGAGCTACCAAGTTTTTGGCACCGTTGTCGGGGATTGGTTTGTCGAATTTAGTTTTCGGCGATTGCCACCAAGTTTTTGGTAACGATTGCAGGGGACTGGGTTGTTGATTTATTGTTGATATTGTAAGTAAATGACCTGATTTTACTTTAGGCATTTCTTTTGTGTTTAATTTTTGTTTGTAGTTTTGTTTTTTTATTTCTCTTGCAAGGTACTCGACGATGTTAGATCAACGAGTATTGATGCAATTCTTTCAACGGGATTCCGAGCTGTTTTATAGTGCTTGGAATCGATACAAGGAATTGCTACTCTGGTTTCTGAACCATAGCCTCCCGACAGAGTGTCAACTCTTCCATTTCGTCAACGGGTTACAAGCCACAACTAGAATGTGGGTAGAATGAGAACTTGCTAGCACCTCGTTCTATGACCTAACTGCGGATGAAGCCATTTGGTTGTTGGAGGAAATGGCATCCTTTGATTTTTAGAGTTGGAATTATTCACCAAGTCACCAAAACTTGGGAGATTTTTCCAACACCTTGGCGCCATGGATTGACATTCTGGATCACGACGAGGAGTATTCCTCCAATCTGGAAGAAATGCTCGCAACCGTTATGGGAGAGACTCAAAGATTGTTAAGGGAGATGCATGACCGGGTCAACGAGCATGAGGATCGTCTTGATCATATCGAGATGGTCTGCGCCGACATCGATGAGACCGTAATGTCTTTGCAGACACAAATCGGTCATTTTCTTTGCTTTGTTGAGTCCGAGACAGGAGCGGTGGCACTAAGAAGCGAACAAGTCGAATCCGATTATGAAAGCCACCGGGAGAAATTGGAAAGGAGCGGAAGGAGCTTGGGAGAGTTTAACTATGCTTATCTGAATGAGCCAGGAACCCAAGCCTGGGTCGACGATTGTGATTCGTCACCATTGGAGATCCAAATTGTGATGCCACCATCGATCCCAAACGATCATATTTATGAGGATCCGATGTGGCTCACTTGTCCTTCTCCGCCGATAGCAACGACATTTCATGCCCACCAAGTACATGAGTCGGTGAGGTATACTGTTGAAAGCTCAAGCCATCCAAAGCAATATCTCACCAAGCTTGAGGGCGCTGATAACCAAGACCCGTATGTAGTGTTATTTAAGACGTACTATAGGCAAAAGCCATTCTTTGACGAGCACTTCGGCGTGTCGAGCTGACGACCTTAAACCAAACGCTTCTTAGGAGGCAACCCAAGAAAAAATAAATTAGATCCGTCGCTACCGACTTAATTCGAAGGCGAGATTCTCTCGTCTCCCAGGTACGTGTTCTAAACCCCCGTCTTCAATTTCATGCTATATTCTGTCTATTGAGATCGTTGATGGGTTGTTTTGGATATCACCTATTTTAAGTTGGTGATGATGTGTTAGTATGTTTTAGTTATAGTTTACGTTTTACTGTTTTTACGTGTGCATGTTTGTTTAGGATAGTTTTTTTGTTATGTGCTGAGTTTTGACGTCATCTGGTCTATTACCTGATGATGAGTTTGTCCCTTGGTTGTTTATTGAGGTCGAGCGTAAAACTCATGCATGTATATTCTGTGTGCTCAACGTTATGTTTTAGTAATAGTTATTATAGATCCTACTTGCACGAGCATGAAAACTCATTATATAACTGCCTAATTTATTTGAAAACGATTATCTGTCACCTAATTTCATGACATTAGGGTTTGTAGAACTTGATTCGGGGGAAATTCGAGGCGAAATCCTAGGCGAGGTAGTTCGGAAGACATGATTTAGGAATTCGTTTTTCTCGCTTGAGCCTTTTTAAGCTAACATTGTTATATCATTACCCCTCGTTACCCTGTCGAAGCCTAAATGCCATTTCAATTTTGAACACTTAACCAATACCATGGTCAATCGAATTCCTTCCATTCCTTTATCGCTAAACTGAAGGCACAATCTGAGATAATCAAGTTAGCATTCATTATGGTACTTGAAGTGAGCGGTTGGGATTAGGGTGAACTTCTAATTGGTTCGGTATTCGAGTACTCACTTGTCGTTTTTGTTCGTTTTTCAGACACCCCTCAAATTATGCAAATCAAATAAGTTTGGGGGTGTATTGGTTGAAAAGAAAAGAAAAACAAATATTAAAAAAAAAAAAATCAAATGTAAATACGGTTTTTATTTCCGTTTCTTTTGACAAGTGAGTACAACATTCTTAAATGATTGTTCGGAATTGTTTCCATTTTTATCTATGGGGTTTTGAGTGTGAAAGTGGCAAGCGATATGCCTTGGGTAACGTCAAGTTAACGATGTTAACCTGTTTTCTCTTTCAAAATTACCTTTGGCCATTTGTCCTAAACTGAACCAAGACCTATTGATCTTTTTGAACTTTCAAGCCTACATTAGTGGAGAATAGATCCTGGGTCAAGCCTATGGATTCCCTATACCTTTGGGCTTTTTCTGTAATGCGCTTATATAGTAGATAATCCAATCTGATTAACGGACAGTTATATATTTGAGTTTTAAACACACACACACTTTAGGATCTATAATGGCGCTTACTATTATAAATATTGAAATTCTAGAATACTACATGGTGTGTTTTTATGCCTGAACTCGATAGGATTGGGGGCCGATGACGGATAATTCGTTTAGCCGATAGATGATACTCAAAACTTGCACATATTTGTTTTTTCGTGTTTTTCATTTTTAGTTTTTAGTTGTTATATTTTATTTTATTGCATGGGTGATTTGCTCTAAGACTAGCAAAATTTCAAGTTTGGGGGTGTTTGATAGGTGTAAATTACCTATCTATTTCTAATCTGAATGTTGTTAGTTTTCGAGTATGTTTAGTACGTTTTAATATATTTTGATATGTTTTTATTCTTTTTATACTAAATCAGGTGTTTGAGGTAAAAAGGTATGAAAACGGATAAAAAAAAATCACATCGGATCAAAGACGGTGGAAGAACGATAGAAAAAGGGTAAAGAAAATTAAATTCAGAACCTGCAGCCACCGCCGCGACGACCAAAACCACCACCATAGCAGTCAAAGTACAGAGCCATACCTAAACTCACTGTAGTTTCACCGCCTAGGCGGTAAGAATTCAAAGACTTGGTTCACTGTTCTACCGCCGCGGTTATCAAACGATAGCCGCGACAATAATCTAACCGACCTTCTACCACCGCGGCGGTCACCTCTACACAGATTAGATATTTATTTTAGATATTTTCCCTATAAATACCCCTTCCTCTCCACACCTCCGACCATTAGAGCTCCATTAGGGATAGTATATTTTAGAGAGAGGTTTTAGGAGTACTCATTCAAATCCTAAGGAGAAGATCACATTACCAAGAAGGGGGAGGGATCTCGAAACATTTTTAGCGATAAATCTTCGGACTAAGCTAAGTTTCTCTTGTTCCTTATTTTATTTCTTAACTTAGGATTGTTGTTTGAGCATGTTTAGCTTAGTTTTCATTGTATAACCAACTATGGCCATGAGCTAAACGGATTTTTGTCTAGGGATTAATATATTTATGAAAATGTTGTTTTGTTGAGTTTGTATTTCGTTTGCGGTTGTTCTTCATTATTTTGATTGTGTTTATCGTATTGTTATGTTTATTATGCTTAGATAGTTATATCAAGAATACGGGGTTTGACACTCAGGAGAGGTAACCCCGAATTCGGACTAAAGTAAACATAACGCCAATCGATGACGTTGGGGCAAGACTCACATGACCCAGGGTCGTTAAGACGTTGAGGGAGAATTCTTCGTTGACTCAAAGTCATGCATTCCCCTGTCTTACACTAGGGAGAGGTGGCGGTGGAGTTTTAGAACTGAGATTGTCGATAGGGTAAACACAATGCAAAGATCCAATAACCCTGTCGGGAGTTGAATTGTGTGCAATCAATAACGTTGGGGCGAGAATCACGTGACCTAGGGTCGTTACAATGTTCAAGGGGACTTTTTCATTGACACAAAGTCGTGTATTCCCTCTTCTTACACTCGGGAGAGGTGGCGGGAGAATTTACGAACTGAGATTGTCGGATAAGTCGAACGCCGTTAACGTAAACTAAAACGAGACCAAACACGTTTTTGTAAACAAAAGTTCATCCCTAGGCAATACTTTCCCTAAATATCTCATAATAGTATTAGTATAATTAATTTAATTAGATTAATTAACTTAGTATTAGTATTATTAATTTTAAACACATTTATTTTTGCCTAGATAAAGTTAGGTCATGATAAACGCGGTACTCAATAATAGTTAAAACCAATCACTGTGGACACGATAACCCTAACTCTCCCAATCTATACTAAAACTTTACCTCGTATAATTGCGAGTAAAAGTAGCGGCGTATTTACACGCTACCACTAATTTAGTCCTCCGAGCTTCACAGAGGTCACTCCCACTAAAACCAAGATCCCTTTAAAGGTATGAACCAAACCCTTACACTAATTCTTTTATAAGGTCAGAATCAACCTTTATAATATCATTTTTTCAGGTTAAGGAAGAACCTCTATTTTTTAAGGCTAAAGAATAACCTAATTCTTTTTAACACTAAGGCTCAAGAATCAAAACCTCACAAAACACTCCAACTATCATTTTCCTAGGTAAGGATGGAACCTTTACAAATCACTCAAATTGCAATTCTATCCAGGAAGAATCACTACCTCAATCTCTTTACAAGAAGAGACTGAAACCCAGCTACCCTTGATTAAATACCCCTAACAGTATTTAACCCATCACACTACTCACCAAAAAAATGATAAACAAAAAATCTCACTCGGAACTTCTACCACCCCAGATAAATAATAACTCAATTAATATCCCAATCTACTGATAGAAAAACGTGAGAAAAAAAAAATCTGATTTTGACTAAGATATGGATAGCAAATTGAAGCACGTAATCAGAATAAAAAAATTGCTTGTAAAAATATTTTCTTCAAAAATCAGAAATAATTTATAAGATCAATTTCCAAACAATAATCAAATAATGCAATGAAAGAATATAATTGGAAAGATCTCACCCGGAATCCACAGAAAGAATGATTAGAACGATGTAACTTCAAATCCGGTAACAGCAAAGAATAATAACAATTGATCTTCAAGATCATCTCTCAGAAAAGCTCACAATATCTTAATATAATAACTCTTAGAACAGCTATCTTGATATTGATTAATTCTCTCTCCTTGATGATATAAAAAATTCACAGGTCAATATATAGGAGTATGAAATCAGCCTTCTAACGGCTAGTTTACATGTGTTATGACAATTAATAGCATTTATAGACCCCTTATATCATAATGACTTTATTTAGGTTCAATTGACTTAGAAACAGCTTTCAAATCTTTCAATTAAACCCTCCAAATATTTCTCAATCTCAATTAATAAGAATAGAATCAATTTTAAGTACCAAATTGAGAAATATTAATATTCAATTAACCATATTAATAGGATTTAATTTATATGTGAACCATATATTAAATATAGAAAATATCCCTGATATCTCTCTCAAATCCCAACTAAAAACGGCTACTTTTGGATATAATCACGGATAAAATAATATCCTGAAACAGTGCGTTCGGTCGACTGCCCAGTCGACTACCCAATTCAGGTTATAGCCAAGCTATCGCTGTTGTGTGCATCGGTCGACCTGCCTGTCGACCTGTAGATTCAGAGAGTTTGCTTTTCTTTCACTGGTCAACCTGTCGGTTGACTTGTAGATTTAGAGAGTTCAGCCATCTTGGCCGATCAACCTATCGGTCGACTTAGAGATACATGATCTTTCAGCTGCTTGGTCCGGTCGACTTATCAGTTGACTAATGTCTTTTGGATCTCTTTTCTTAACACGTTTTTGACTTATTTTCTTTTACGTTTTCATCCCTTTAACCATTTTCTCATCTAAATTAGCTCCACTAATATTCTTATATTTTATTTTAGTCATTTAAAATTATTTCTTTTCAAATAACATAAGAGCAAATAATTTCACTTAATCAAAATACACATAAATAATAAAATACATTTTGTGTCATGTGTGTGTTCCTAATTGGGATATTAACACTTAAGATTCACCTGGGCTGTTTTCCCTAATTTTTTCAAACTCTTAATTCTTCAATATCTTCAACATCATCGTTTAGCATCCATTTAATTTGCATCTTCATTACTGGAACTATAAATTACTAAAACACTCAACTAAAACGTTAATTTCACCAAAACATCAATACTTAATTGTTCATCAAAATCTTAGGATCAACAAGAATATCTAGTGTCACACCCCACCCCGGACACCCGTCACCCTGGGGCCAGCGTGACATCGACCTAACATCACCTGAACGTCCAACCAATTAGGAAAAAAAAAACGGCAATATGCATACATAAATATACCATCACATATACAGGCCATATATATCATCTCATATGGGGACACACCCGTCCCCGAAATATAATAACAACAAAAATATAATAAGCATGAATCTCTCACGAGTTTGTCTTAAACAACTCGTCCCAAAAATTCCCACACGACACCATTGTCGGACTCTACCTAGTGCCAGTATAGGACCGACTCCTAGCTATTGTACCTACGAGTGTACTGTCTTCTTAATAAAAATATTTTAGTTGGATCAAGCATAAAACATATAAATATCATATATCGATTAAAAATATAATAATCTCATAGTTTAAATATCTCATACCACAAGGAAAACTTTTTTTTTCTTTTTTCCTGTCACCACAAAATCAACGTATATAAATATACATATCACATCCCAACTGAGCAGTGAAAATCAACCAGAATATTATAACTAACCATCTAGTAAAATGAAATCAAAACAATAGATATACCAACATAAATAAATATACCAATCCAATATTGAATAATATGTATAAATGTACTCATCTCATTTACCTCATACGACAAAACACCACACCACATCACACTACACCACACCACACCACATCTCATCACATCACACCACGCCCCGGCTAGCCATGTGATCGTTTTAACCTCACGATCGGGAGTTGCAACGGTACCGTACCACCCATAGGATATGCCTTCCTAGCAGGACATAACAACGCTCTGTCAAACTATGCCAAACAGGTGAACAACGCTCCGCTGGACTATGCCAAGCAGGTGAACAACGCTCTGTTAGACTATGCCAAGCAGGTGAACAACACTCTACTAGACTATGCCAAGCAGGTGAATACCCAAACACCCATTTCCACCTCAACAACAACAACTCTGTCCATAATCAATTTCCACCCTCTTTTAAAACCAACTAGATACAATAAATCATTTTTTTCCACTTCTTTAAAAACTAACGTAATCCACATTTCCAAAAATACCCAAAACAGCTTGATCCATATAAGTTATAAATTCGTCTAGTTTTTTTTAAGTAAACACATTTTTCTATCATATATATATATAAATAGATTTACTAGAAGACAATACACTCACCTGGCTATCCGCTCCGCAAAACTTTTACTGACTACTCTCTTCGAGATTCTGGTGCCTGTGAACCTAATAGTGACATGGCCTAAACTAATATTTTATGTAAAATCATCTAATCATGAAATGCAGACCCTAAGTTTCGTTATTTCTCCGTCCCCACATTTTATTATGTAAAATTTTTATTTGGTTAATTTTCATTTCGTTAAAAATTACTATATAAAATTTAGTAATACAACGGTCCCAAATTTATTATTCCGGTTACAAAATTTTGATACTAGAATTTGATTTAATAAACAAAAATAAACTTAACAAAAAACGTTACCCGTTCTGAATCGTTCACTGGCTGCGAGATGGATTTTCGATTTTTATCGGGGTTGTTTGTGAAATTTTCTTTTTCTTCCTTTTTCCTTTTCTTCTTCTTTCTTCTTTTTTTTTTTTTTTTCTGTTTTAGCATTTATGTTTCAGTTCGACGCCGACTGACCACCACCCCTCACGTCCCTCTCTTTCTTCTTACCAGTTTCTACAACTCCCAAATCACCTTCCCATCCTTCCATGCACACACAACATACTCATTTGAGCTCAAAACACCTAGGACGCCACACCATCCACACACGCACCTGATTTAAACGCACATACCCATATGCACAGTAGCAAAATGGCGACGGCTCACACTCCCTTTCCTGCCAACGACGATCAACTCATCCACTACGACGAAAGGAAAATAAAATACACACAACCAATTGAACATTTCACTGCCGACTAGCCAACCACACACTCCATTGCTGGATCCGACACACACACACTGATATACCCAAAAGAGAAAACAGAGCACACACACTGTCTTACACACCCTTATCGTTGGACAAAATAAATGAACGGCACACACACACACAAAGAGAACATGCACAGCAACAGTAGAAGCAACACACACACACGAACTGTTCGCACTAAACAGGAAAACAGAGCACACCGCCGAAAATTTTACTGATCCAAACCCGCAACATACATGCATGCACACATCCACCAAAATGATTAGAGAAAAATACATATAAATACTCACCAGCTCGATGATCATTGACAAATGGACAGCGATCGACAAAGAATTGGACAGCCGAACCCAACTCCCGCTCACCGACGATGCTAAGAACGTACACTGCCACGTCGTCGACCAACCACCCTACCGACCGAACCACCTTCGCTCTCCCCTGGAACTGACAACGATACCCACACGATCACGCACATGCATAACAGCTGCAACCATGGCCACCGAACGCTCACCGCCAACAACTCTTTGTCGTCCATCAATTCGAACCTCTCTTTCTCTCTAGATTTTTTTTTTCTCGATTTCCAGATTTTGTCATAGATTTTGATCAATTCCACTACATGAGTGAGTATATATATTGCATGAATTAAGTGGGTAGATTTGATCTCCTTATGCCACGTTGCTTGTTCTCTCTCTCCCTGCCGGCCGGTGATCTCTCGTTACATACACAGAGCTTATATATATATATATGTTTATAAAAATTTTAGTTAAATTGCACTTTTCTCCCCCAATTTCCTTTAAGATCTTAATTTTAATCAATTTCAACTTTTAAAAGTTTCTAAAATTATAATTTCACCCTTAATATTTTTAATTTTTTATTTTAGTTGTCAATTTGAATCTCAAGTTTAAATTAATGTTTCTCAATTTCCCATTTGACCCCCAACTTTTGATTTGAATTTTAATTAATAAAATTTTACCCCGAAATTTCTCAATACTCTAAAATACAACTATTTATGACGTACGTTCTACGATTTAGGTCTTACAACTCTTCCCTCCTAAAAGAAATTTCGTCTCAAAATTTTGATTACCTTAGTCGAACAAATGCGGGTATTTGTTCCTCATTTTGTCCTCTCGCTCCCATGTCCTCTCTTCCACCGCATGACTGCGCCACAACACTTTGACTAACGGGATCATCTTCGTCCGCAACACCTGGTCCTTACGGCTTAGGATTTGGACTGGCTCCTCAACATCGGTTAAATCTACTTCTAATTTGATCGACTGCGAAGTCAACACATGAGAAGAGTTTGGCACATATTTCCGGAGCATCAATACATGGAAAACGTCATATAGTCGAGACAGTTATGGCGGTAAAACAAGTCTATACACCGTAGTGCCAACTCGATCTAAAATTTCATATGATCCAATGTACCTTGGGCTCAACTTCACTTTCTTCCCGAACCTCCTTCTTATGCCTTTCCACGGAGAAATACGCAAGAACACATGATCCCCCACTTCAAACTCCAACTCCTGCCGACGCTTGTCTGCATAACTCTTTTGTCGACTCTGAGCAATTTTCAATCTTTCCCGAATCACCTTTACTTTGTCTGTTATTATCTGGGCTATATCCGACATCAACAATTTACGTTCACCCACCTTAGTCCTACAGACTGGGGTTCTACATCTCCTACCATATAACACTTCATACGGGACCATCTCGATTACAGAATGGTAGTTGTTGTTGTTGTAGGCGAATTCCATCAACGGCAAATGATCATCCCAGCTACCAGGAAATTCAAGAACACATCCCCTCAACATATCCTCCAACGTCTGAATCGTACGCTCTGATTATCCGTCTGTCTGAGGATGGAAAGCGGTTATAAATTTTAGCTTGGTACCCAAAGCAGTCTAGAGACTCGGCCACAACCTTAAAGTAAATTTCAGATCTCTATCCGACACTTTAGAAACCGGTACACCATGCAACCTAACAATCTTATCAGTATACAATTGGGTATACTTTTCAAAAGAATATGTCGTCTTTACAGCCAGAAAATGAGCGGACTTGGTAAGCCTATCAACGATCACCCAGATAGAATTATACCCCTTTTTAGTACGGGGTAATCCCAAAATAAAATTCATCGTGATATACTCTCATTTCCACTCTAGAATAGGTAGAGATTGCAACAACCCACTTAGACGTTGATGCTCAATTTTAACTTGTTGACAAACAAGACACCTGGAAACATATTCTGTGATTTCCTGCTTCATTCCGATCCACCAATAATGCTCACGTAAATCTCGATACATTTTAGTACTCCCCGGATGCATCACGTACGCTGAGCTATGCGCCTCTTCCAAGATATCATTTTTCAAATTGACGTCATTAGGCATACACAGCCTATTTCCAAATATCAAAGCTTCGTCACTATCCCTGATATGATGATCAGTTCTGTGACCATTTTTCACTTCATCCTGAATCCTCTCCAATTGAACGTCTGACTTTTGAGCTTCAATAATGCGGTCAATCAACGTTGGCCTCAAATTCAAGGTTGCAAGCAATGCTGCCGTCTGACCAACCGCTAACTAAACTCAAAACAATCTCAACTCCACATACAGGTTAGCATGAACGACTCGAATGTGCGCGATCAAACCCGCCGATTTCTGACTCAACGCATCTGCTACAACATTAGCCTTTCCCGGATGATAGTGGATGGTGCAATCGTAATCTTTAATCAACTATATCCAACGCCTTTGCCTCAAATTTAATTTTTTCTAAGTAAACAAGTACTTTAAACTCTGATGGTCGGTGTATATTTCACATGTCTCGCCATACAAGTAGTACCTCCAAATCTTCAGAGCGAACACAACCACTGTCAACTCCAAATCATGCGTTAGGTAATTATGCTCATGGTTATTCAATTACCGAGATGCATATGCGATTACATGACCATGCTGCATTAGAACACATCCCAGCCCTTGGTGTGACGCATCACTATAAATCACGAAACCACCTCCTTCTAACGAGAGAGACAGTATTGGTGCCGATATCAATCTTTTCTTCAACTCCTGGAAACTCTGTTCGCATTGATCAGTCCACTCAAATTTGGATTCTTTGCGGGTCAATTGAGTCCACAGGGCAGCTATAACGGAAAATCCTTACACAAACCGTCGATAGTAACCCGCCAATCCTAAAAAACTTTGAACTTCAGTCATATTTTTCGGCCTTTCCCACTGAACAACAGCTTCAACTTTCTTCGGGTCTACCTGAATACCGTCTCCTGAAATAACATGCCCCAAAAATACCACATGATCTAGCCAAAATTCACATTTACTGAATTTCGCATACAACTGTTTTTCTCGCAACATCTACAACACAATCTGGAGATGCTCCGCATGCTCTTCTCTACTTTGGGAATAGATCAATATATCATCAATGAATACAATAATAAATTGATCTAGATAAGGTTGAAAGATCCGATTCATCAAGTCTATGAAGGCAGCAGAGGCATTCGTCAAACCGAAAGGCATAACCAGAAATTTATAGTGTCCATATCTCGTATGGAATGCTATTTTTGCCACGTTACTATCTCTGACTTTCAATTGGTGATACCCCGATCGGAGATCTATCTTGGAAAACACTTTAACTTTCTGGAGCTGGTCAAACAAGTCATCAATCCTAGGCAACGGATATTTCTTATGAACCGTCACCATATTTAGCTGCCGATAATCAATACACATTCTCAATGTGCCATCCTTCTTCTTCACAAACAACACTAGGGCTCCCTATGGAAAAACATTGGAGAAAATAAACCCACGATCTAATAAATCTTGCAACTGTACTTTCAACTCTTTCAGCTCGGTAGGTACCATACGATAAGGTGGAATCGATATAGGTCCAGTACCTGGAAGTAACTCAATCATGAATTCCATCTCCCTATCTACTGGCAACCCTGGCAATTCTTCTGGAAATACGTCAGAAAAATCTTTGACCACTGGAATGTCTGACATCGGAACTTCTCTTTGACTGGTGTCAATCACATGCGCAAGGTGTCCCTGACATAATTTCTTTAAAAAATTTCTAGCTTCTAGGGCTGAAATTAAACTAACAGGAGTGATAGTTTTGTCTCCCGCAAATACAAACTCTAGCTCGCCTGAAATTCGAAATATCACTTTTTTCTTGAAACAATCCACCATGGCATGATATCCGGATAGCAAATCCATACCCAGTATCATATCGAAATCATAAATACGCAGGGGTAATAGATCCGCCAATAACTCCCTATCACTGATCCGAAGCGGATAGTCTTTGTATACATTATCTATCCATACCGACTCACCCACCGGAGTAGAAATAACAACACAATAAGATAAAGAAATGGAAAATCTACCTACATGTATCATGAAGGTTGCCAAAACAAATAAAAGCGTAAAACCAGAATCAATAAGTACACGAACATCTCTAGCATATAAAGACATGATATATGTGACCACATCGGGAGTAGCCTAGGTATCCTGTCGAGTAGTAGCAAAAACACGGCCTCGCGTTGAAGGTCTACCAACTGATCCTCTACTACGCCCTTGGGCAGTGCTAGGACTAGCATTACCCACACTGCACGTGGAAGGTACAGATGTAGAAGTAAATTTCGGACAGTTCGTCGATATATGACCTGGCTCATGACAACGAAAACATGTCGGTCCTCTCCTGGGACAGCCTCTAATGAAGTGATCCAGTAATCCACACTAATAGCATCTACCTACTCCCGCTTGGCTAGACGGCTGAAGCTTTCCCTACCTCTACAAACCAACACTAGATACCACCCCTCGTAAAGTGCCACCCGAAAATCTACTGTGTGACTCGAATCGGCTCTTCTTGAACTGCTCATGACTCTCGATGGATTCCTGAACATCTCTTTCTACTAGCTTTGCCGTATTTACCAACTTTGCGTAATTCTTAATTTGCCTGCTAGTCAAACTGGAACAAATTTCTAATTTGAGCCATTTTTGGAAACGTCTGCATTTTGCCTCTTCCGTTTTTACCAGATCAGGAGCAAAACGGGATAAAGCATCGAATCTAACTTCATACTGCTGAACAATCATCTTTTCCTGGTTCAGAACTATAAATTCATCCTCCATCTGGAATTGATACAAGTCAGGGAAATATTTCTCATTGAATGCGGCAACGAAATGATCCCATGTGATCTTCTTACCAGAACCGGTAATCATATTTTTCATTTCTTCCCACCAATGCTCGGCTTCCTCTCTCAGCTGAAAAGTGGCAAGGTGAACTCGACTATCGTCGAAAATCCCCAATGCCTCAAATACTTGACCCACGCCTCTAATCCAATTCTCCGCATCAGCTGGACCCGCCATCCCGGTAAAACCTGGAGGGTTCAACTCTTTAAATCTCTTCAATCGTACCACCTGAGATGTGGCAGTATCACTTTGGGCCTTTTGACTTTCTATAATCCTCGTTTGCTGCCCCGTCAGCTGGGCAGCAGCTTGCAAAATTCTTTTAACCGCATCTAAGCTCCCTTGCAGCCTATCACCCTATCCTTGGGGTTCTGTTTGCCCCAGGGGTTCCACTAGCCTCTGGGGTCCCACATTCCCAGAGCTTTCTTTCTCACGCTCCATACCTATTATCTACAATAAAATTTAACTCAACAACAAACTAGGCCAACCAAAAAACGACAGTAATTAATATATGTGAAAGAACTACTACGTAAGTGCCAAAATCACTCAACGACACCCTATCTCAGAGTCCCCTAATGACTAGACGACTGGCACATCTTCCTATCTTATGGTCCTCTACTGACACAACAACTGGAAAGTCTGCAGAACCCATAATCTAGGCTCTGATACCACAAATTGTCACACCCCACCCCAGACACCCGTCACCCTGGGGCCGGCGTGACGTCGACCTGACATCACCTAAACGTCCAACCAACTAGGAAAAAAAAACCACAATATGCATACATAAATATACCATCACATATACAAGCCATATACATCATCTCATACGGGGACACACCCGTCCCCGAAATATAATAACAACAAAAATATAATAATCATGAACCTCTCACGAGTTCATCTCAGACAACTCTCCCAAAAACTCTCCCGCAACACCATTGCCGGACTCTACCTAGTGCCAGTAGGAGACCGACTCCTAGCTGTTGCACCTGCGAGTGTACTGTCTTCTTAATAAAAACATTTTTTGTATGGATCAAGTATAAAACATATAAATATCACATATCGACCAATAATATAATAATCTCATAGTTTAAATATCTCATACCACAAGGAAAACTCTTTTTTTTTTTTTTTTTTCATGTCACCACAAAATCAACGTATATGTGTATATATATATATATACACACACATTACATCCCAACTAAGCAGTGGAAATCAACCAGAATATTATAGCTAACCATCTAATAAAATGAAATCAAAACAATAGATATACCAACATAAATAAATATACCAATCCAATATCGAATAATATATATAAATGTACTCATCTCATTTACCTCATACGACAAAACACCACACCATACCACACCACACCACACCACATCACACCACACCACACCACACCTCATCACATCACACCACGCTCCGGCTAGCCATGTGATCGTTTTAATCTCATGATCGGGAGTTGCAACAGTACCGTACCACCCATAGGATATGCCTTCCTAGCAGGACATAACAACACTCTGGCGGACTATGCCAAACAGATGAACAACGTGTTGTTGGACTATGCCAAGCAGGTGAACAATGCTCTGTTGGACTATGCCAAGCAGGTGAATACCCAAACGCCCATTCTACCTCAACAACAACAACTCTATCTACAATCAATTTCCACCCTCTTTTAAAACCAACTAGATACAACAAATCATTTTTTTCCACTTCTTTAAAAACTAACGTCATCCACATTTTCAAAAATATCCAAAATCGCTTTATCCATATAAGTTATAAATTCGTCCAGTTTTTTAAGTAAACACATTTTTCTATCATATATATATATAAATAGATTTACTAGAAGACAATACACTCACCTGACTATCTACTCCGTAAAACTTTTACTGACTACTCTCTCCGAGATTCCAGTGCCTGCAAACCTAACAGTGACATGGTCTAAATTAATATTTTATGTAAAATCATTTAATCATAAAATGCAGGCCCTAAGTTTCGTTATTTTCCCGTCCCCACATTTTATTATGTAAAATTATTATTCAGTTAATTTTCATTTCGTTAAAAATTACTGTATAAAATTTAGTAATACGACGATCCAAAATTTATTATTTCGGTTACAAAATTTTGATGCTAAAATTTGATTTAATAAACAAAAATAAACTTAACAAAAAACGTTACCCGTTCTGAATCGTTCACGGGCCGCGAGATGGATTTTCGGTTTTTATCAGGGTTGTCTATGAAATTTTCTTTTTCTTCCTTTTTCCTTTTCTTCTTCTTTCTTCTCTTTTTTTTTTTTTTTTTTTTTTTTTTTTTTGTTTTTTTTGTTTTTTGCATTAATGTTTCAGTCCGACCCCGACCGACCACCACCCCTTATGTCCCTCTCTTTCTTCTTACCAATTTCTACGGCCCCCAAATCAACTTCCCATCCTTCCATGTACACACAACACACTCATTTGAGCTCAAAACACCCAGGACACCACACCATCCACACACGCACCTGATTTAAACGCACACACCCACATGCACGGCAGCAAAAGGGCGACGGCTCACACTCTATTTCCCACCAACGACGATCAACTCATCCACTACGACAAAAGGAAAATAGAATTCACACAACCAACCGAACATTTCACTACCGACTAGCCAACCACACGCTCCATTGCTAGATCCGACACACACGCACTGATATACCCAGAAGAGAAAACAGAGCACGCACACTGTCTTACACACCCCTGCCGTTGGACAAAACAAATGAATGGCACACACACACGCAACGGGAACACACATAGCTACAGTAGTAGCAACACACACACACAGACTATTGGCACGAAACAAAAAAATAAAGCACACCGCCAAAATTTTTACCGATCCAAACCTGCAACACACATGCATGCACACACCCACCAAAATGATCAGAGAAAAATACACATAAATACTCACCAGCTCGACGATCGTCGACGACTGGACAGCGATCGACGAAGAATTGGACAGCCGAACCCAACTCTCGCTTACCAGCGATGCTAAGAACGCACACCGCCATGTCGTCGACAAACCACCCTACTGGCCAAACGACCGTCGCTCTCCCCTGGAACTGACAACGATACCCACACGATCACGCACACACGTAACAGCCGCAACCATGGCCACCGAACGCTCACTGCCGACAGCTCATTGTCGTCCATCAATCCGAACCCCTCTCTCTCTAGATTTTTTTTTTCTCGATTTCCAAATTTTGTCATAGATTTTTATCAATTCCACTGCATGAGTGAGTATATATATTGCATGAATTAAGTGGGTAGATTTGATCTCCTCATGCCACGTCACCTATTCTCTCTCTCCCTGCCGGCCCGTGATCTCTCATTACACACAGAGAGCTTATATATATATATATGTGCGTGTTTATAAAAATTTTAGTTAAATTGTACTTTTCTCCCCTAATTTCCTTTAAGATCTTAATTTTAATCAATTTCAACTTTTAAAAGTTTCTAAAATTATAATTTCACCTTTAATATTTTCAATTTTTGATTTTAATTGTCAATTTGAATCTCAAGTTTAAATTTAATGTTTCTAAATTTCCCATTTGACGCCCAACTTTTGATTTGAATTTTAATTAATTAAATTTTATCCCGATATTTTTCAATGCTCTAAAATGCAACTATTTATGACGTAGTCATCCTAAATTTTATACATTGGATGTTTTCTCGGGAGAATTTCAAGAAGCTGGAGGACACCGAGGCTGGTCTCCTCTACATGGATTTATTCAATGACCTGACCAAGGTAAGTTCACAAACAACCCATGCCATTTACTTTATCTGTTTAATCAATTTGAGTCACTTAATTTCTTTATTCATCATGCATAGTTTGTTCCGTATGGCTATGGCCAATCGGTGGTTGATGTAGGACATCTCTGACTACCGTCGTGCGATCATTGAGTGCGAAGACATAAAGAAGTTCCTTTGCCACCAGCACGACTAGATAAAGAAGCTGAAAAAGAAGGTCGACATGCTAAAGGAGAAGGCCAAGGCACTGACCAATGAATATTATTTCTTTGTCATCCGGGATACCCGATTGGACTCCAAGCTCACCGATAACTAGAAACTTCTCGAGGACACCCTCAAGTAGCATAAGGCTCTAGTTCTTGATGCTACATAGAAGGCCCAGATAGAGATCAGGGAGAGATAAAACAGGTGCCTCAAGTATGAGCAATTGATCACCTAGCTTGAGGCTAACGTCATCAAGGACGATATCCATGCCGTCCTATAGTATGTGTGCCAAAACTTTGCAAACTTCTATCTCAATAAGATCGAGATAAAGTTTGATAACGAGGAGGTTCCGACAAGCACTATTGATTGTGCAGGAGCTCCCGAGCATCTAGTTGTGGCTTTGAGCAGTTACTAACGAGAAAGGATGGCTCCAAGAACTCTAACAAAAAAGAGGTTGTCGGGCCGGTGGACATTACTCGCAGCTAAGACAACGAGGAATACAAGTCCATTGATCATTCTGAGAAGAGCTCATATGCACTTCCACTTAGGATTCTACGCTTGTTCTCGTCTAGTTTGTATTTGTTTTCTTTTTCTTTTGTTTAAACTCTCTTCCATGAGCGATGCTCTGTAATCGGGCAAAAAGACTTTCCTTTCATAATTATTTTGAACATAACAAGGAATATTGTTTTGAAAATTTTGGTCTTGTATGTTCTGTCCGATGTACCTTCCTTGGTTTATTTAACTATTCAGATTTCTTCTTCCTAGATGTAATTTCATACTTGTAAATTTTTTACCCAATCTCAACTTGACTAATCCTTATCTAGTAAATTTGGTAGGTGTGAGAAAGTATGCTCGCCAAACAGTAATGTTGAGCACATCCGTCAACTAACAAGTAGAGAGTTGGAAAATAAGCATTGAGTGGTAAGTGGTGATAGGCGCCTGACGCAAGTCATTATCTTCCTGTTAATGTCTCCTTCTGGTGAGTGGCTTCGTATCCTCCTCGATAATTCTCTTGGACTTGCTTTTTTGCAAAAAAATCATATGTTTTGTGGTATGTTCATGGGCCCATGGCCCTCTTGCCCCCCAACCCATCACCCTAAAAGGCGTAGGTGTGGTCGGGTCGTGGGTAAAGGATGAGTGGTTTACATGGTTCTCAATCCTCACAGTCCTCCTTGGAAAAATAATCAAGTCAAACTTTGGTGGCCGATTAATGGTGGGTTATCTATACTCGGGCTCATTCATGGGCCTTTTCGAGTTCTCTCGATTTATGTCCATGAAAGGGCCCTTCAACATTTTTGAAGGCCTATGTTGGTAGGGGCCTGTTGCAGGCCCTCAAACCAGATTAGTGCATTTTCCATGGTGGATAACGATGGTAGTTCCCTGGGTTTAGACTACCGATCTATGGAGAAAGTCCAGTTCAACTCTCGTTGCTTGACACTAGGGTGCGTTCGTTCAAAGATTAGGCTGTAGACATGGTCAGTGTTAGCTTGGAGAAATCATAATACAACATACACAGGACACCAAACACGTCTCTTTATTGATCACAAAAATTTGTACATTTGAAGTTGAAAATACAAAAAACCTTTTTTAAATCTTTATAATGGTGACATTTCAGGTACTTAGTTGTAGACGATGCATTTTATCCCGCCAATGCATGGCATTTTATTTTTAAAATAAAATTGAACTAAAAAATAATAATAATGATTTTCCCGAGTCAATTATTCATGAATTTTAAAAAATATCCAAATAAAAATGGAGTATCTTGGTTCAAAGGTTTCAAGAATTAGATGAAGTTTCCATTTTTCCAATTGAAAAATTAAAGGGCTAAATTGAAATTTTGAAATAGTAAAGTCAATTTCCAAGGTTTAAATTAATGCTTCAAAACGTTCAATGAAGTCAAAAAGTTATCCAATTAGAGATTGAAAATCATAATTATGCCTTTCAAAAATTTTGGGACTAAATTAAAAAAATCAAAAATTGATATTGGGACCAGAGTTCAAAATTAATCTTTGTAAAGTTCAATTGATCTCAAACCAAGTTTAATTGAAGTCCCCTAATCCCAATTAGGCCCCCCGAGTAAACCAATTGAGACAATTTGTCAAATTATAATGTTTAGGTGCTTAATTGGAATTTTGAGAAACTTTAAATCAACGTTCAAAAGTACCAATATTGATTCTAATTTTCAATTAAATCTTTATATATAATTAATTCTTGAAAGACTCATATTGGAGCTCTAATTGAGGTTCGAAAAACCAAAAAACAAATTCAGGGTTCAAATACAAAAATTGCAAAAGTTATTTTTGGACTTAATTGATCAAATTGGAAGAATTTTTGAAGAGTATATGATGTTTTAATCAATGAATTGCAATTTCCAAATTTGAATTTTGAAAAAACCAAGTGAAATCAAAGAGTTTGAAAAAATTCCAGTTTGACCCCAAAGTTGATATTTTAGAAAATCATCCAATTGGCAAGCAATTTCAAGGTTTTTTTTTCCTTCGTAAATTAGGGGATCCAATGAATTATTGGATGACTCAAGTTTTTATTTATTTATCATCAATTTAAGAAAAATTTTAAAAAAATTAACAAAAGGTGCATTTAAGAATAATTTCACTTCTTCCCCACCCATTTTAAAAGATGACAAGAATTGCATTTTTTTTTTTGGAGTGGATAGAGGTGTTTGGGAGTATTTTTAGACATTTTTCAAGTGGGAATTGACTTGATGGAGTGAGTTTTGAGAGTAATTCACAAAATACCTCTTTTAAGAGAGCTAAAACGTGTAAATAGGCAAATAGAGGGGTTGTCAGTAGTCCTAGCTGCTGACAGCCCCATGATGTGTCTTGCGCATCCATGAACGCATAAACATATAGGGATTGCCGCAACCTTCCTTCCCCAATTTCACATACCTTTTCACCCCCTCAAGACTCGAAATTCTACTAAAATTTCTCCAAATCCCTTTCTTTCTTACATCCAAAAAAAAAAAAGCAGAAGAAGAAGAAGAAGAAGAAGAAGAAGAAGAAAGAAAGAAAGAAAGAGAAGGAGGAGAAGACAAAAGAAAAGCAAAGACCGACCTCCAAGCCAAGGCAAGTCCCTTCTAACTAACTACTTCACTTTATTTTTTTCACTAAATACCGCTTGAAATAAAGGACCCGAAATCGAAAAACTAAATATAGTATTTTTATGGCAACATATACGTGATTACTTTCATAGTGCTCGAAGAAATACCATAAGGACACTAAAAAATTAGAGTAATTTTATGTTCTTAATTTTATTTTATTGTTGCATTAAATTTCGTTACGCATTTTTATTTTTCACATTTTCATTTCTCGTACTTTTTCTATTTAGTATCCTTGTGAAAAAGTGTACGTGGCCACTTGGCTCGACGAAACAATGTAAGGACACAGGTTTATTTTTACGCACTTCAAATTCCCATACATTTTCTTTTTAATGTAATTGTGGCAAACTATACGTGGCCACTTGGCTCGAAAAAACACCATAAGGACACATAGATATTATTTTTTGCTTTTTAGCGTTCTTGCAGCAAAGAATACAAGGCCACTTGGCTTGAAGAAACACCGTAAGGACAAATAGGTTTATTTTAATGCACTTTAAATATCCATACTTTTTATTTTTGGAGTTCTTGTGGCAAAATAGGCGTGAGCACTTGGCTCGACGAAACACTGCAAGGGCATATAGGATTGTAATAAAATTTACATTTCTTTCGTTAATTAAGCTTTGATATGGTATATATTTCTTTTCTTGATTAATTTTATTTTTCTTATGGAAAAAAAAAAGTTTTCCCTTGAAAATATTTTAATAGCAAATACATTAGATTTTCTTTTTGAAATATTTTTTAAAAAAGTAAAATGAAAAATGAGATATGCAAAAAAGTATTTTCTTAATTTTTTTTTGTTTTTGTTTTTAGTTTTTGACTTGAAGCTTTTAGAAGAAGAGATACAAGTGAATAGATGATTATAGAAAAATTTGGTAAAGTAGTTGTTTTAGAAAACATGAAATCCTTCCTTAAAAAAATATTTATTTTATGTGAAAATTGTTTAGAAGGGTCTTTTTTTTAAGTGATCTTTTAGGGAAAAAAAAAAATCCTCCTTTTGGTGTTTTTTGGTGGTAAAAGACAAAAATTCTTGTGCAAAAAACAAATGATATTTATTTTTAGTGCATTTCTTTCTAAGAATAAAAAGCAAAAGATTATTTTTTTTAAATATAATTTAAAAGTGAGAGAAATGACAAAATGCAAAAAAATAAAAATAAAAATAAATTATAATAAATAAATAACAAGATTTTCTTTTGAGATGATGAAAAATATGCAATACACATCAAAGTTCCTTTGTTTTTTATCCTTCTTTTTTACCAGCTTAATCTAAACTTAAAATTCGGCTTGAGGGAAGTGCTTTACTAAGCCTACCGTTTTAGAATTTCACACATATTAGAAAATCTAGAATGATGATACAGAAAACTCTAATTTTCTTTGATCTTTAAGATATTTCTTAAAACATCGGGAAAATCCTGTTAAGCACCATATTTTTGCTTTTTCTACTCTCTTTCCCCCCTCTCCCCCTAAACAAGACTTCCAAAAAAAAAATATGGCATCAGGAAAGGTGAAAAGAAAAATGCTTTAAAAAAAAAAAAAAAATGGTGCCATTTCGTCCAACCCATGAATGGACAGGTCTACTATAACCTTTTGTGTTCTTACGTTATTTCGTCGGGTCTAAAAGCAACCATGTCTACTTCGATTATCGTAAGAACATTTTTAGAGATAGTTTAGGTTAGCGAAGGAAATAAGAAAGAAACATTACAATAAAGTAGAAAAAAATAAACAAGAAAGATAAATGCTTGCAAAGTAAACTAGAAAAAGAAAAATTAATGCCTTTTTTTCAACGGCATTTTGTTAGGCCCACGAATAATAAGAGCGCTATTCAATGACTTTTTTTTTGTTTTTGTTTTTTTCTTTTTTTTTTCTTTTCTGTTTAAGTGTCCTTTAATTGAAAGGGTTAAGTGAGAAAAAGTAAGCATAAAAATAAAATTAAAATAAACAAAATACAAAGACAAGGAAAAGGTTTTGTAAGTATAAGAATATACCTTGGGTTAAGAGGTATATAACCTCTTGTGTCCTTTATGTTATTTCATTGCGTCTAAAAGCAACCACATCTACTTTGATTACCATAAAAACATTTTTAGTGATAGTTTAGGTTAGCGAAAGGAAATAAAAAAGAAACATTACATAAAGTAGAAAAAAAATAAACAAGAAAGATAAATGCTTGCACAGTAAACTAAGAAAAGAAAAATTAATGCCTTTTTTTCGGCGGAATTTTGTCAAGCCCACAAGTGAACAAATCTACTTACAACCTTTTATGTTCTTACAATATTTCATTGGGTCTAAAAAGAAGCGAAAACTACTTTGATTATCATAAGAGCGCTATTTAATGAGTTTTTTTTTTTTTTTTTTTTTTTTAAGTGTCCTTTAATTGAAAGGGTTAAGTGAGAAAAAGTAAACATAAAAATAAAATTAAAATAAACAAAATACAAAGACAAGGAAAAGGTTTTGTAAGTATAAGAATGTACCTTGGGTTAAGAGGGATGAGAAGCAATCGGTGTCAAGTTGTCCCCCCTTTCTTTTCCTCCTTGATTTGGCTTGATTCTACCTCCAATTTCATTATGGGATAGCAACAAAGCACTAGGAAGGGTAAGTTTAATATGCCTCGGGGTAGAAATGAAAAATCAAATTGATTGACGATAAAAATAAGAAAAATGTAATAATCCAGCTTGTTAAGGTCGCCACGCGGTTTCTCCCCTTAGAGAATTATCACTAAAACCGAACGAGCGGTATTTTATTCTATAAAACCGATAAATTTTACAGTTACGGTGATAATTGTAATTATCGAATTATTGCAAAATAACAAATATCTTATTAAAAAAAAAAAGAGTAAAATTTAGGTTAAGAATTAAAAATCCCTTAAAATATTTTATTTTCTCGTAATTAATTAAGATTTTGATGAGAGGAGACATTACGAAAATAGTCCCGATTTATATGTGGATTCACTTTGCGCCGGGTGTACTCGTGCTTCACAAGTTTCTAACAGAGTTGCCGCGCCTCCATGGGAGAAAGAATTAGACTGTTAAACCTTGTGAACTGTCACACGTCCCAAAACCCCAAAGGCCAAAACTTGAAAGAAGAACCAAATACGGGGCATTTTGATTTGTCTCTTCCTCTACACTTTTATTTTGTGGCTTTCTCGAATTTCCCCGACAAAAAGCCAAAGCAACCTTAAATCTGAACCAAAGAATCTCGCCTATGGATTTATATATCAAGGGAGAATGGAGACTTCATGATCAAATTGTACAATATAATGATGAGCAAATTTTAGAAATTGCTAATTCCAGGGTTACGAGTACGAATTGCTACCATGCAATTTCCGGAACCCCCAGAAGACGTCCCTAGGGTTTCTCTCCGAAGCAGTGGATCGTTCTGTACGATCAAGTTCCCGCCCTTTTTGGTCGTTGATGGCCTCAGCAGAAAGAGCCTTTCCTATAATAAGCTCCCTCAAGAACCCATCAAGCTCTGTATTCTCAAATTGGATGGATCTTCCTTCGGTAATGCAAAACATTCTCCTCTCTCTCCGTAATTCTATTTCTAGGGTTCCAAGTGTGAATCGTTTTTTCATAGTTTTACGTTATACGGAGCTGATGCTTTAGGCATTTATCAGGTATGTTTGATTTAACATAGGTATTCAATTATCAGGTATTGAAGTTGTAAAGACGGCAACCATAGCAGAGCTGAAGCAGGCTGTGGAGGCTGTATTTAGTCATATAACGAGAAATGGCACTGACAAGGTTTCATGGTATGCATGTTCATTGTGAATTTAAGTGCACGGCACAAGCATATCCCAAAACATTCTCATGTATATATCTGTGGTATAAGAATTCCAATACGACATAATTTGGATTTCCACATTTTCATGAAAATTTAGTCATTCTTGTGTTTGTGTGTGAAGTTTTGAAAAAGTTCAATTTCACTCCACCCCTTGATACTTTGGTTTATTTTTAATTTATCCCTTGTTGTTTGGAAATAAGCATTTTATCCCCTTGGATCGAACATTGGATTAAAGTGCAAAACTTACTTGCTTTTTTTCCCCATGATATCGAACGGAATTGATGAAAAGACTCAAATATCCACGTATACAAGTTGTTTACTCAAAACACCTATTTGGATGGTTTATACACAAATGTATAGATCATCCAAAACGAAATTCGTTTGAGTAGTCAATTTGTGTTCAAAAATTGAGGTTTGTTCGGCATTAGGGGCATTTTAGACTTTTTGTTGTTTCTTTTAGATTGAACGGAAAAACTACTTTTGAACTTCCGAAACTCCAAGGAGTAAATTTGCCTATTTCTCAACTATAGAGATGCAACGTAAAAGTGGAGCCAAAAAAAAAAAGGGGAGAGTGCAATTAAGCCTTTGAAAAATATAGAGATAAAACTGGAACAACATACGAATTGAAGAGTAGTTGCATATTTTCATAAATGGCAATGTTGGCTGCATTGTTTTTTTGATAAAGTCTCCTCTAGATAATCGATCTGATAATCAATCTAAACCATCAACATACAAATATGGCGAACCGGTTAATATGATAAAACTCAGAACCAAGACAGTAACAGTAATGGGTGAAGTAGCCTCCTCGCACTTTTTCTTTTGAAAGAAGGAGGACCACACATGTATATATAAACCAAAACCATAAACAAGTTTAAGCCTGCAAAAGAGGCAAGTTTTTTTAATACAATTACAACCGAGAGATGAGAACCTTATTGAAGTAGCCCTCTCACACCTACATATGCTAGTTTGGGGACCTTACTGAACCAATATGGAACTTAATTCTTATCTTCACGTGCATTTTTGGCTTGGACTTTGAACGCCCTAAGCAAAGACTAGTGAGTTTTGAACCTCCGGACGATATGATAATGAATCAATTTGGCCCCTTCATTTATGTGCTACTTTAGAAGGTCTGAGGCAGTCAGTTCAAGGCCCAGCATCAATTGCCATGCAATTATTAAGCTATTCCCTTGTTCTGTGTATTTTCAAGAACTGCTCATCTATTTCTTATTCAAGCTGCCTGTTTTGAAAACACTTGTACTGTTTCGGGGAAGTTCATTTTAATATGATTAAGCATAGAGCTAGTTTTCTTTTGCAATGTGCACTTGAGATAATCTGCTACAATCAGCATTGACTACAGAATGTATTGCTGATGTTGACTTTTTGATATTATGGAGGTCACATGTATGGGGACACTTTTGCTTATCTTTTGATGGTCAGAAGCTACTTACTGACGCTGCTTATATTGGAAACTATGGGATCAAGGATGGTGATCAGGTTCGCATTGCCCTTTAACAAGATGCTTTTCAATCCCTTCTCTATTTCTCCTTCGAGATATGATTGGTCTCATCTTTATTTAGTGTTACAACCATTGTTTTTCGCATACTTTTATGTTTTCCGTTTCCTATTTGACTGTCTAAATGAGCATGGACGGACCTATTTGGTGTTGTTGAAGTAAAAGGAGAATAGAAACAAAATGGACAGTTTGGCTACAAAGGTCAACCTCTCCCTCCATTTACGATTAAATAAGAGCAGTACATGGAACCTCTAATACAAGGACCGAAATGCCTTCTAACACTCCCCCTTGAGCTGGAGGCTGGAGCATATATATCGTCCTAAATGATTTTGTGAGATCTCACATCAAAAGTATTAGAAAAGATTGTCTGATATATAAAGTACTATGTGGACTATTACTAGTACCTGGTTTAAGCATTTTGGGCCACGTGGCCTCGGTCCAAAAGGTATTGGGCCGCATGGGGGCATTACAAATGGTATCGGAGACAACTCTGGTCCGGAAACGGCATTGTGGTGTTGTTGATAGAGTAGAGACCTCGAGGTAGCTGCCTTGTGTTCGCTTATGGATTGTTATGTGTCCGCTTATAGAATACTATCTACATCACCAACCAAGAGGACGAACTGGGCCAATACGATAAGGACATTGCGTCTTTGAGTGGGGAATATTATGAGATCCCACATCAAAAGTATTAGAAAAGATTGTCTGATAGATAAAGTATTATGTAGGCTACTACTAGTACATTGACTTAAGGATTTTGGTCCCGTGAACTCAGTTCAAAAGATACTGAGCAAGTGGATCACGTGAGGCGTTAATTACAAAATGAGATCCCACATTGGAAGTATTAAAAAATATCTGATATATGAAGTACCATGTAGACTACTACAAGTATCTTGGCTTAAGCATTTTAGGCCACGTGGACTCAGTCTAGAAGGTTCTAGGCCAGTGGGCCGCATGGATCATTACAAATAGTATCAGAGCCAATCTTGACTTGGAAACGACACCATGGTGTTGTTGATGGAGAAGTAGAGGCTTCGGAGAGGGGTAGAGGTCTTAGGGTAGGTACCCTATGTTCGCTTATGGGCTGCTTTGTATACCATCAACCAAGGGGATGAATCTGATAGATCACTCTCAAACATAAACCAATAGAATGAGAAATATAGAGAAATTGATAGAAATATGTAGTTGAATTCACTGATTCAATGAAGAACAATTGCAGAAATGTAAATAAGGAATGGAAAACTACAGAAAACAATAAATGAGTTCTAGAATTTCGAGAGCCTAGTCTCTCCCAATTCTTTTCCCAAGTTTTCGATACCTAGTCCCAAGCCCTTACCTGCTATTTATTCACTTCAAACTAACAAACACTCTAACAAACTCCTCCCTAACAAACAACTCCCTAACAAACTCAACAACTAATCAAGAGAGGACTAGAACCTTCTCAACACTTACTTACTAATTGGTCTATCAATACCGCTCCCTTGGACTCTCACCTTATCCTCAAGGTGAACAGTAGGTAATTGACTGTTCAATTCCAATCCCCTTGAGCACACTCTATTTTGTGTCTTTTCTTATCCGCATAATCCTTCCTTCGTTTCGGAGAACTATTCAAATGGCCTTTGAGTTCTCCCAAGACGTGTTCTATAGCTTGAAGTTTGTCAACCTCGCTTTGTACTAATAGTAACCCAAGTTCTTTTTTAATTTCTTCACCTTCTACTTCTTCAATTAAACAGGAATCATCTAATATCAGTACATTAAGATGTTAATTCTTACGCACATGGCCAGGAGAGTATTTCTCCTCACACCTGTAGCGCAAACCCTTCTTACGGCGGTTAAAAAACTCAGTGTCAGTGTATAGCTGGTCGCCGTACTGTTTTTGTGCCACCGAAATCTCCTCCGACCCATTCGTCTTCTGTTCGAGCTCCGTGCGTGTGGTAGTCGCCGTCGTTGGTGGTGCGAATTTGTTCAACATTTGCGTTGTCGTGTGAATGGTTGTCGCCGGCGATGGTTGTGCGAAAATGTCATCAGGTCCGAACGTCGTCGCAAAATTCTTTGAACAGTTAGGGTTCAAATAAGTTGAACCCGATCGGTTCGAATAAGTTGAACCCAACCCAGAATCCGTTGCTTTGCTCCCTAACCCATTGGATCCAGCTCTGACCCATGTAGGATGGAGTACCTTGTTCTTATCTTCGATCAAACGTGCATCCTCCATCATTTCAAACAAATTGTTAGGTCTGAGAAGTCTCACCTCTGCTCTGATCGACGATTTCAATCCATTGAGGTAGGTGCTCTCCAAAATCTCGTTTGATAACCCCTTCAATGGTGACGCCAAGACTTCGAAGCGCTCCTGATAATCTTCGACGGTGGATTCCTGGCGTATGGCCAAAAGTTTCTCACAAAGAGACCTCTCGGTGCTTGATCGAAACCGATTCAGAAAAGCCAGCTTAAATTCGTTTCAGGTATGAAATCTGAACTTATCTTCTATATATTGATACCATGCAAGGGCTTTCCCTTCCAAACTCAAAGCCACCGCTTCTAGTTTTTCTCCATCGTTCATCTTATTCATCGTGAAATACCTTTCTGCTCAAAAAATCCACCCATCAGGATCCATTCCCGTGAAAATTGGTAGTTCGAATCTGTGAAACGATCTATTTCCAAACATTTCTGTCATAACTCCACCTCCCATAGTCTTTGACTCCAACATTTGAGGTTGTTTCTGCTTCTCCATTCGTGATGAAGAACACGAATTGTCCCTTTGCACCATTAGATCTAACTTCCCCATCATAAGAGTCATTGTCTTCTCTAAGCTCCCAACTGTCTTCTCCAACACATCGACTGTCTTCTCCAACCCACCGATCTTCTGAACTTCAGTACGCATAGAATCGATTTCCTTAGGTGGCGTTTGGTTAGTGTTCCCACTTTTCTCAACCCAACTGGGATGGGTTGAGTTGAGTTGAGTTGAGAATTCTGTTTTGTGCTGGGAACAAAATTGCGTTTGGTAACGATAATTTTTTTTTGTGCTGGAAACAGAATCGCATTTGGTAACGCATAATTCTGGAATTGTGTCCTCAACAATTGTTCTTTAATAATTTATTTCAAGAAAATGAGAATTTTTTCAAACTCTTAAAATGAGAAATTTTCCAGATGAAACCGTTCTAGTTCAAACATGAAATTCAAGAAAGATTAAACAAAATCAGCTTTACTCAATCTAATGGAGAAAACTATTTCTTCTCTCTCTTCTCAACAACGAGGGAGAAGAGAATACACCCTAATCGACGAAGAAATTGGAACAATACAAATCTGATTACAAACGAAGATCGGACTTCTCTATCAATGAGTTCAATCAATAAACAGAAAAAGCATCACAAGTTCAATCGAAGAGCTATTCAATTTGCGATGGCGACGGTGAAGCAAACATCGAACGATAAAAACAAAAACAAAGGACCCGGAGCTCAATCGTCTACCATGAACGAATAACAGAGAAGCTGATTTGGATCTCGATCGAATATCAGCGAAATCTGTGAAAGCAACGATCGACGATGACGGCACCTCAATGGATTCCGTAGCTGACTTGCAGCTACCAAGATCCAAGAACAACAACAGCAGCCAAAAAGGTCACTTCAAGCAATAATGTATGAAATTACCCAACTGAAAAACGAAGAACATAATTTTTCAGAGCTTAATTGAAAGGAAAAATGGAAATGAATGGGGAAGAAGAAGAAGAGAAGTGACTTTCACCTTCTCACTAATGGCCTCTTTGTTCAGAGCAGCTTGAGGAATCAACGACAAAAACCAGATAATGAAATTGAAACTCAGAACAATGAAATCGAAACGAAAACCAGCGAAATCGAAATGAAAACCAATGAAAACGAAATGAAATCAAAATCGATTTCACGAACCCTAGCTCGTTGACGAAAGCGATTTCCTGAACGAAATCGATTTCGTCATCGAGCTAGGGTTTTGAAACGGAGAGAGCAGTGATGGCGAGAGTGATGGAGCAACGACGAAGACGACAATGGCAACGAGAAGACGAAGACGACGATGGTAGCGGGAAGATGATGGAGAGAAGACGGGAAGACGCACAGAGAAGCGAGAGCGATGGAGAGATCGCAAACATGGCCAGCAAAAAAAAAAAATTGTTGTTTTGCCCTTAACAAAAGTAGAACAGGGGATCTGAATAACAAATGAAATAATCCTGCGCGTGTCCTTTTTCTTGGTTGAGTTTTTTGGGTAAAAAAAAAAACAAGTTTTTTTTGTTTCTCATTTCCTTAAGATTTTGATAATCAATTCTTATTTTTTGGGTTGGGTTGAGTTTTGTTTTGCCAAACGCGTTCCAAAAAATCAAACTCAGAATTTTTGGGTTGAGTTGGGTTGGGTTGGGTTGGGTTGGGTTGGAAACACTAACCAAACGGGGCCTTAAAGACAAGGTACATTCTCTCTTCCAATGCCTCGATCTTCCTTTGTGCCATTTTATCCTAGAATAGTCACTGCTCTGATACCAATTTGATAGATCACTCTCAAACATAAACCAATAGAATGAGAAATACAGAGAAATTGATAGAAATATGTAGTTGAATTCACTGATTCAATGAAGAACAATTGCAGAAACGTAAATGAGGAATGGAAAACTACAGAAAATAGTAAATGAGTTTTAGGATTTCGATAGCCTAGTCTCTCCCAATTCTTTTCCCAAATTTTCGATACCTAGCCCTAAGCCCTTACCTGCTACTTATTCACTTCAAACTAACAAACACTCTAACAAACTTCTCTAACAAACAACTCCCTAACAAACTCAATAACTAATCAAGAGAGGACTAGAGCCTTCTCAACACTTACTAATTGGTCTATCAGAACCTTGGTTGAACTAGGCCAACACCACAAGGACATTGCGTTTTTTAGTAGAGGATGTTGTGAGATCCCACTTTGAAAATATTAGAAAAATTTGTCTGATATATAAAGTATCACTTGGGCTACTACTAATACCTTAGTTAAGTACTTTGGGTCACGTGGACTTAGTCCAAAAAGTACTAGGCTAGTGCGGCACATGGAGCATTACAGGTTTGGTAAATAAATCTACTAACTGATCAATAGAATGAACTGGTCGAGTATAGATCAATTTCTACAGTAACTTCTCTTGAATGGAGTGAATATCAACCTTAACGTGCTTTGTTTCTTATCAAAAACTTGATTCGACACTATATGGATTGCTACCTGATTATCTCATACTAAATTCATAGGAGGAGAATGATTGAACCCAAGTTCTTTTAGCATATGCTTCACCCAGATCAACTCACAAGTGGTATGTGCTATAGCTCGATATTATGATTCGGAGCATGCCATCACAGTCTGTTTATTACTCTTCGAAGAGATCAAATTACCTCCAATAAATACAAAATGGCATGAAGTTGATTTTCTTTCTAAAGGTGGTCCGATTCAATCAACATCCTTCTATCTCTCCACGTGAGTACAACCGTGATTTTGATACAACAAACAACATGTCAGTGCACGTTTCAAATATCTGAGAATACGGACAACTTCTTTCAAATGACTGGTTCTTGGACAATGTAAGAATTGGCTAATAATAGTTACTACAAAGGATATATTAGGTTTGGTAACATGCAAATAATTTAGTTTCCCAACTAATCGTCATACCGCCATAAGTATGTCAACAATTCTCCCTGATTTGCCTGTAGTTTTGTATTCAGGTCATAGGTGAGTCTAGTGGTTTAGATCATTGCATCCATGTCTCGCTTAACAAATCAAGGACATGTCTTTTGAGAAAGGTAAATGCATTGATTCCATTAACCAACTTCAAGACCAAAAAGTACATCAACTGACCTAAATCTTTTGCTTGAAATTTACTATAAAAGAACTATTTGAGTTATTGAATACCACTCTAGTTGTAACCTGTAATCACGATGTCATCCACATACAAAATCAAAAATATTCTCCCAACTGTACTATGTCTTTAAAACACTGAATGATCGACGCCACATGGCAAATGACCAAACTTGATGACTGCATTACAAAATCTCTCAAACCATGTTCGAGGAGATTGCTTGAGACCATAGATAGATTTTTCAAGTGACAACCAAACCGGAACCTCGTCCCCCTTGGGAACAGACCAAGGAGGTTGCTTTATGTATACTTCTTTAATTAGATCGCCATTTATTAAGATATTCTTTATATCGAGCTGATGTAACAACTAACAGAAGGTGACAATAAGAGAGATGAAGATGCGAACAAATGCGAGCTTGACAACGGGAGAAAAAGTCTCAGAGTAATCAAGAATGGGGGAAAAAGTGTCAGAGTAATCAAGACCATATACCTGAGTATAACCCTTGGTAACTAAGAGAGCCTTGTGTCGATCAATGGTGCCATCTGGATGAACTTTAACGGTATATACTCATTTGCATCCAACTACCATTTTCCCTGTCAGAAGCGAGATGAGATCCCAAGTGCTATTTTGATGTAAGACTAGCATAATCTGTTTCGTTGCGGTCTTCCAGCTAAGGTGAGAGACATCTTTTAAAACAGAGTTGGGGAAGATAAACAGAGGACAATAAACAACAAAAGAAAAATAGGAAGGGATAGATGTGCATAGGAAACAAAATTAAAGATAGGATGGTCATACAAGAGAGCTTACCCTTTCGCCAAATCAGAAGTGGATGGATCCAATGGAGAAAAATCTGAGGACACAAGGATGTGGGTGCAACGACGGAAGTGGCCTTCTGGTGACGAGAGTACACCTGCAAAGGAGGTGGAGTTCTAGAGCTGAAGAAGATGTAATAGGGGTAGACTTAAAAAAGGAAATGTGACATCCAAATCAACTTGAGGGTGGCACTCAGAGAAGGGGTTTGATTAAGGAAAGGTAACATCTGCACACACAAAAGAGCGACGGGAAGATAACAACGATAGCCCTTTTTGTGTAACGTTGTAGCTAAGGAAAACACATGGTAAGGCATGGGGGTCTAACTTGTCCCTACCGGGGGGTTCAACTAATGAACATAATAGACACATCCAAAGATATGAGGAGGTAAACCAAACAAGGGGGACGGGGAAAAGAAAGGAATGGGAACCTTGCCATTCTGGGTAGAAGAATACATCTTATTGATCGAGTAGTAAGCTGTAAGAATTGCATCACCCCAAAAGTGCTTGGGAACATCAATCTCAAAAATTTGAGTATGAACCACCTCAAGGAGACGTCGATTCTTACGCTCACCTTCGCTGTTTTGTTGTTGTGTGTGAGGACAAGGGGACTAATGGAGATACCCAATTGTGACATAAAAGAAGTTAAAAGGTTGAGAAAAATACTCTGAAGTTTGCGCACTGATACATTAAATTGAGCTTTGATTTCAGCATAAAAGGCACAAAAAATGGAGAATAATTCAGAATGATCTTTCCTTAAATAAAGTTATGTAACTCTTGAAAAATCATACACATATGTGATAAAGTAACGAAAGCCCAACGTAGATAGACACGAGTCCCCTAAACATTTAAATGAACTAAAATGAAAGGATTCAATGCTCGAACATAAGCTAGGGAAGCAAATTAACAATGATGCTTAACTAATTGATAAGACTCACATTCTAAGGAAGACAAATGATGCAAACCTGGGACAAGTAGCTTTTGAGATATGCAATGGATGGATGGCCTAGGCTACAGTGAATTTGGTGGGCAGACACAACAACAACCAACAGGTTAGGTAGTGGGTGGGACCACAAGAATATCGTCGTGAGAGTCAAAATTGTAAATGTCGTTTTCCTCGCATCTTGCGCCAATCGTCTTCTGTGTTCTCAAATCTGAATAATGACAGAATTAGGGAAATAAGAAACGGAGCAATTAAGATATTTGGCATGTTTACTGATTGACATCAAATTAAAAGAAAAAGAAGGAATATATGAAACAAATGATAAGGGAAGGAGGGTGATAGTTCCATAGTAGTGTTGTACTAATAAGGACTGTGGAACCATAAAAAGCAGTAATAGGGACAAGGAGGGAGACGATTGAATGTATGTATACAGGGAAGAAGTACCTAACATGTGATTATTGCAACAAAGTCTACGACCTATGGTGTAGGAGGGGAAGGACGAAGGGACAAACATGCAGTAGAGCTACCTCATTGAGCTAGAGAAGTAATGAGGGTGGAGGCCTGCTGAGATGCCTTAAACTGAATGAAATGAGCATACTCGTCATCAAAATTTCTCTAGCAGTTGGGGAATCAAATGGTGGAATAGGATTGGCCTTATCAAAGGTCACAACATGAGCATATATAGGAGGACGACCAACTAAATACCAACAAGTCTCTTTGATATGATATGATTTTTCTTGCCATAGAAGGAACGCTGACGATGTTTGGCGCAATCAAGACCACCGCACCCCCCCGGGAACTACTGCTACGGCCACATCGGGAGTGATCATTCTAATTGCCACTAGACTGATCACTACGATCACTCTATGGGATCTGTGTAACAAGGGATGAAAGATCCAGTGAGGGGAATTGGGGTGCCTAGTGGTGTCCCTTGTAGGTGCCCCAAGAATCTAAGAACGAACAAGCTCGAACTCTGGATGAAGACCAGCAAGCAATTTTAGGACAACCATCTCTTCCCGTTATTCCTATATAACCTTAACATGGGAGGACACTGGGAGAAGAATATTCATCTCCTCATGAAGTCTCCTAATCGTGGCAAAGCACTTGATGTTGTTCTGTGTATCTTGCTAGACATGAAAGTACTTAGTCGACACATTGTACATCAAAGTAAGATTGTTCGCAAATAACAGCTGAGCAAACTCCCACAACTCAAACTCCCACAACTCTTTACAGGTCTCCACATGGCTATACATGTCCACAACAATTCCATAATTGAGATAGAATTCGAGCATCTCACTAGGTCCACTCGTCAATTTTCTTTGCATCCTCTGAAGGAGAGTGGATGAGGTGAGGAATTTCCTTTGTCCGATGAGGGTCACTTTGACATCCTTGGACCACTGCAAATAATTGCTACGAGTGGTTAGCACTTGAGGCGTTATTAAAAGCATAACTGAACGGAGTTGCAACAACAATAACAGGTAAAAAAGAACCAAGAGACCAAACAGAGAGAGACAATTTTAACAATAGTTTAATAAAACATTAGACAAGGGAAACAAACAAGTAACATTAAAGTTAAAATATTAGACAACGGAAACAAACAAGTAACGAAAATTCAAAACAAGGAATCCATATCTTTTTTTTCTGTTGAAAAGTAATGAAGGGGAGGGGCTTAGCATTTCAAACCAACAATAGATTGCTTACCGCACTGACCATGGACACGTTGAAGAGTTCAAACAACCAGCAGCAGTTGGCGGTGAGATTCAGGCATAATAGGCTGGACGGCAGCGATGATTTAGGAGGCCAAAGCAGCGACGGATCAGCTGCAGTGAGGCTGGGAACAGCGGTGATGGGATCGGAAATGGCCGGCGACAGGGTCGGAAGTAATCGATGTGGTTGAAGGCGCAGCTAGGGTTCAGGTCTTTTGCTGGCAGCAGCAGCTAGGGTTGATATCTTTTGCATGTGGTGGCAGCTAGGGTTGAGGGCTGCTGTGTTTGTGACTTTTTTCTTTATGTTTGACGGATGCAGAAAAAAAAAAATGGAAATTTTGAGAGAAGGGAATATAACATAACTAATGGGTTTAATTCCCCATTTGTACCTGCTCTTGATACCATGTTGAAGTAAAAGGAGAATCAGAAAAGAATGAGATGATTTGTCTACATTGGTCAACCTCTTCCTCTATTTATAATAAAATAAGGGAAGTACATGAAAATCTTAATACAAAGACAAAGACCAAAATGCACTCTAACAAGGGCAATGTCGGCTCATTGCCCCACAAAAAATTAAAAAATTAATTAAAATAAAAAATTAAATTAAATTAAAAAACCTTATCAATTACCCATAAAATTAGAATATATTCATTTGGCCCTCATTAAGTTTTTACCATTCTTATTTCACTACATATATTTTTAAATACCTTAATCAAGTGGTAAGTTTTTTAAAACTGGAGACAAAATTAGAATTGAAAAATTGTAATTTTATATTATATTCTTTTTTTTTTTTTTTTTTTTTTTTTTATGTCTATCTAACATTATAATTAAATATTATTCAATGCAATAACAGACAAATATTAGTTCAATTTCGCCCCCTTTACATAAAGCTCCTGGGTCCACCACTGTATGAGTTTGAAGTTTTAGACGGATCTATTTACACCTCTTTATTCAGACACTACTTAAATTGTGTTCTTCCATGCGGTAGTTTTTATTGCTTTGATTCCAACATTGCATCTCACATTTATGGATGTTAAGAATGCTTTTAAGTTACCTATTCTGAAATTTGGTACTATTTATCTTTTTGATAAGCTTTTGATACAATTTATATGCAGATACAGTAGTTTAATTTTCTAAATAACATAAGCACAGAGTTGAAACATTGATGTTTTAAGAAATCAATTAAAGCTTTGTAGCTACCCTGAATTATGACTTCTTTTTTTGGCTTCCTTAACTCCAAAATTATGGAATTATTAGTATTCGTAGGAGAAGGATGGAGGAATAAACTAGCTTCTAAATCGTTGTATTGGTTTACATAATGGTACTAATGGTCACGGTGTAATGGTATTGACAGTATCGGCCAACTTGTAACGGAAATCGCCGTAACGGTTGTGAATTTTTTAAAATCATCAGAAAAATCCTAAAAACTCAATAATTATAATTGTTCTATTTATATAACCTTTTATTTCTAATAGATATTATGACCTTTAACTAAATATACAACACATTAAAAATATAAAAATGACAAAAAATAGAAATTAAAAACTGTTGTACTTAACAATCTTAAAAGAACAAGAGGATGCACAACATTTACCGAAAAATATATTACACAAACGTAATAAAAGAGTAAATTGTACATCATATCATATTACAAACATTACACTCAAATTTAATGATATGCAGCGCTGAAATTGTTAAAAAAAATTGTTTCTAGGGCTGAAATTAAACCAAATATGTGCAGAATTATAAAATATACAATACACACACACACACAAAACAATGAAATATCTAGATAAAAAACTTAAAGTTCTGGCGGAAAATAGAGAAATCTCACTGTTTTGATGAAGAAATCCTGTTACAAATGCTTGGATTTTCCTTACAATTTTCTTTCCGTGGATTTTGTATACACGGTCACTTCAGTGTGCTGTCTGCTTTTCCGTCGTGATTGCTGCTGCACATCCTTTATATTTGCCAACACATTTTTCGAAACATTCTCATACATACTGTTTTTCCATGTATAGCTCCGTTTTATCCGGCATGTATCCATTAACTATAATATCATAAAGACGAGATCCCGGCCTCCTTCTGAAGAACCGAGCATGTAAGTACTACATAACCTTTTTGTCTTTTTACTTGAGAAAATTGTCGTCCCCTCCCCTTTTTGGAGGTCGGTATTCTTTAAACCCCTTTGAAAATATGTTCTGCACCCTCTTCTTATTCTTGACCAGAACTGTACTATTTTTTGCATTAAACATTTCAGGTTACTTGCAGTTACCATTGGATATATATTTGAATGAAATGTTTACATTAAATGTAATTATAATTAATTTAATTACTTAATTGATGTATTGGTATTTGTATTACTAATTAATGTATTTGTATTTTTATTACTAATTAATCTCATTTCTTTCTAACATGAAATATTTATATGACATGAACAATTAAACGTATTGCCGCTGAAAATCTTAAGGTTGCATTTGGGTAAGGGATTTGATAATTTGTTATTAAGGCTGAAGAAAGGCTGAAATCTGAAGAAATGATGAATTTTCAGCCATCACATGACCGCTGCACAAGGCTGAAATGTTTTTCATGGGAGAGCGTATGTTAGGCTGAATACAACCTGTATTTGATGGGAGGGGGCTTGCACAAGGCTAAATACAGCCTATATCGGCCGTGACGGCCTGTAATGGTCGTAAAGGCTCACCGTAACGGGAAAAGACACCGTTACGGGCCCGTAACGGCCTATAATAGGCTGATTCGGAGTGAATCGGCCCAAACATGAAATATTGGCCTGTAACCGTAATAGCAGGCCGATTTTCCGTTACGTATCGGCCGTTACGGTACATAACGGCCGGTACTTAGAACCCTGGTCCCCACTGAAATCCCTTTTTACTTATCCTGTTATCCACTATGTGTGTTTTATATTGATGCATAACTTTTGCTGAGTGAATAGAGCATAAATAGCTGCCCATTGCCAGATTGCTAGACTGACATGAAATGGGGCAAGTCCAAACCAAGGACTAATTGTCTTTGTAGCCTTTCATTGACAACACAACCATTACCGACATATTAAAGCATAGCCTTTCATTGTGAAGTTATTTGTTCTCTAGAAAACTCAATATCGGGGTTGATCCATCATTTTTCAGTTAAACTGTTCATACCAACTATGCGCCAATTGTAATAATATCATGCTTCTCTACAAGAAGGCACTACTGAGAATTGGAAAACGTCTTCAGGTTCCAATTCAATTCAATCTAGAAGTAACTAACTAACAGTGCCAAGTGACTTTACTTCCAGAAGGCAAACATTAACATAGCAGATAGATCTATATGCTGTACCACCTATTTTAACCCATCCTCTCTAGAATCTATTTTTCCGGCAATCCACTTATCTCTTTGATATATGGATAAGGTATTATCTACCTGCGTAGTCCACTTAGAGGATCCAAATATTTTTTAAATTCTCTCTTTTTGAAGTCACAACGAGCCGAGTATGCTTAGCTAGGGGGAGAAGCCATGATAATGAACAATTAGAGAGAATTGTCCACTCTCCCCTACTAGTGATGGGTTTTCTCAGACATGGATCCAGAAGAGAATGTAGTTCTTATTCTTTGGTGATAAAGAATGATATGGGAGAAAAAAAGAAAAAGAAAAAAGAACAGAGGTGATTCTGATCCGTGGAAATTCCTTGCATCAGCAGGCGATGATCATGGATGTAGTTGACTTCTTTCTTCTATTTTTTAGGTTGGAACTGTTGACAGCTAATGTGAAATGAAGCTTCAAATTTTCATTCTAAAACTGTTGAATAATTTTATGAAAAGAATGTTAAATTTTTTGTTATTTTGGTCATTATGCAGATCAGATGGATGTGGAGAGAGAGAAGAGAGCAGTGAAAGAGATGATAGCTGGGATGAAGAGAGAGAGAATCATATAGATGAGCAGCAAGAGCACAAGGTCATAAAACGCTGTGAACACACGTTTACCCGCTCATTGAGAGGTTGGTTCTCATACCGCAGGCTGACGGTGACCCATGAGTTGAGATTTCAACGCAAAAACTGTTCAAGCCGGTCAAGGTTTGGCCATGGGTTTTTGGGTAGGTTTAAGAATATGGTGAGCGTATGCAGTAATAAATACAGTACTCGAATAGTGAGTATGAAAGCAGAGTAAGAGTTGGTACGTTTTATGTACAACTGCTTGATAAGGAATGATATTCATGATTTTCATTAAAGGTCTTTTTTTAGATGTATGAAATTTTACTATCAAAAGTTGAAAGATTCCGAAGGTGTCAATGTGTTTGTAATAAATTGATCTTCTGACTTTTTATATCATTTTTTTTACTTGAATTGTCGATGAGTTATATTACAAATATACCTAATTAGGTATGATATTTTATGCCATTTTATTTTATGGTTAATAGTGATTTTGTTATGTTTATATTTTTAATTATTTTACAATTTGTTCAATTTAGAATAATCCCTTTAAGTATGGATATATGTTCCCTATAATCAATGATTCCATAAAAGGAACCAAAGTTTCCCTCCATGACTTTGAATGGTTCCCCGTTCACAAAAATTAAAGAACAAATCAAATATGTGTGTTATTTATTTCCTATTGCATCTACATTGCAAAGCATTGTCAACACTTATCCGTGTGACTCTTTGCGGTTGCAAGTTTTGGTCACGGCTGCTTGGTAGGCAACTGTAGTGTGATGATTCGCTGTCTCTACTCCTCTTGTTCTCCAAGCCTAGGTGAACACAACAGAATTTAAAGAAGTTTAATTTCTAACCTTCAATCAATATATGATATATACAAAATATTAATCTAGTCAAATAAATTAGCTACCTTTGAAGCAGATTTCCACACCTAGTCGGTAATTCATCGGTGTTACATCTAGTCATTCGCAGATTTGTCAGACAAAATCTTTACATGACTTTAGATCTCCGAATAGCAAAACAAATGTCTAGCTTTGATGGCATCCATAGAAAGATTTGTTAATCTTAATAGCACTCCGTCAAAAATGAAACAATTGTTTTAGATCTAGAGATTAAAATACTTGAAGAGACTTGCAAAATCTTCGATTGTATGTGGAAAATTGTAGTCAATGAAATTCAAATCACTAAATACGCAATTGAACAAGTTCCCAATTGGATTTAGCCTATTATATAGTAGATAATAGATGTACAAAAAGTAGTACGTGTTGTCCACAAGCCCAAAAACAAATAACTCCAAACATAATTAGTACAATGTGTGAACCTACGATGGTTTCTTTGGGAATAGAATAAGGGCAAATGGTCCAAACATGGATGTATAGAAACCTAGACTTTGTGATTTAACTTTTCCTACTCTTCCGGTACATGTGATTGGCCTCTTTATACACTAAAATAATCAGACTGATGTAGCAGTCGGAAAAATAAGCCGTCTACTCATATGTAAACGTCCGAATGAAGAACTCGAATATTAGAAAAGCATCACATATCATATAAGTAAATGATTTAAAATTTAAGCCATCTCTTCTCTCTGTCTTTGCTAGCAACAGCATCTGAGGCAGATGCATGAGCGGCCTCAGCCTCTGCCAAGGATTTGCGAGTCTCATTCAGTTTCCTCATTGCAGCGTCATAAACCAACTTCTCCTTCCTGTTCCGGTTAACCATTTCCTCAAGCTTTGCCACACGCGATTTCAATTCTTTTACCTCGTCATCAAAAGCAATTATATCCCTCCTGGCTTCTTCTTTATTTCTCTCAACACGAATTATATTTTGCTTCTTTGCCGAGACACCATTCATAGTTTCACCATGCATAACAAGTTGGGTATTGATGAGATTGAAGACATCCTGCTGTCTTTCCTCCTCCTTTGCAGCCCTAGCTGCTGCAGCAAACTTCTTATCGCGTTTTCTCTGCCCACCTCTACTACGTTTCTTCCCATGATTCTCCTTTTTCTGTTCGATTTCCTGAGATTTGAGGGCATGATCAAGAGATTGCTTTGCAGGAAGAACTCTCACAGTGATGGGATCCAGCATTCCCTGCCCAGATACACCTAAACCCATTCCTTCACGGTAACCCATATTGGCCATCATCTTCGAAGCTATGCCCCGGGTGTGATTCTCCCACTTGGCAAAAATGGCAGTTCCAGTCTGGACGCCACTCTGCATTTTTGTGCTTTCAAGAAATCCTACACCTTCAGAACCATTTTCTTCATATTCACTGGAATCATCAGATTGTTCCCAACTTGTATCACTTTCTTCTTCATCACTCATTTGAGCATATTCAGAAAATGAAATTGCTGTAGTTCCAATATCGGCTGCGCTTCCATCATGTCGAAAAACAACATGGCCCACTCCGAGACTGCTGTCCCATGATTCAAGTTCAGCTTCCCTCCAAATGCCAGCTTTGTCGTCCAAGACAGCCCATATGCTGGAACCCACAAGTGACTGATCCCACGTTATTGGAATATATTTCTTCAAGGAAGACAATGGGACATTAACACCTGAGTACAAAAATAGAACATCAAATTTAAGTCAAAGATGCTTAACCTCATTGTAATAACTATATAGAATTTAGTATATATAAGAGCGAATGCTCATTTCTCAATCAATAAAGCTCCTCAATCCTCAAATTGAATAAATTACTGATTTCACCTTCTAACTTTGAGCATGGTTCCACTTTGCTTCCTAACTTTTATTAATTTCATATTACTCTAGGATATATATTTTTTTTACTTCTTAATTTTTTAACATTTTAATATTACTCCAAAATATATTATTGTTTGCCTTACTGACCAATTTCTAGTGTATACCTCATACATGAAGGCAAAAGTTTTAATTTAAAAAATTAAATTAAAAGAAAGAAAAATAGGATAAACATCACTTTGGTGATTCAAAAAAAAATAAAAATAGGACAAGAATCTAACTAAGAGAGGCGTGTGCGAATAGAGAGAGACGGGAGCGGGCACGGGTGGCGATGGCGTGAAGTCTATCTGCATGTGTAGAGAGAGACGCATAAAAGAGAAATGAGGCGGCAACAAACCCAAATGTTAAAATGTTATTTGATCTCAACCATTTGATTTAAAATTTGATCCAACGGTATGGTGTCAAATGTCTCAAGGGATAAATACATTTGTAACAAGCTAGAAACATGTAATATATATCTCCATCTTGAAGGGAGTGTTAAAGGGTATTTATATCATTCATGCATTATTTAGGATTTTCTGTGTTGTTTAGGGTTGCGATATTGTTTCCTAATTTCTAATATAAATAGAGAGAGAGGCCATTGGAATTGTTAAGCCTTCTCATTATTTTTGTATTCTCTTCCTACTTCATCAACAACAAATGCAACTCCACAAGCATGGGACTTTATTCAAATGACAGAACAGAAAAGAAGCCAAGAAAGCAACTGAACCTTTTTTTTTTCTCTATAATAAAAGTCCGGTAAGAGATTTCAAGCCAGTGCCAAAGATATTCCTTCCAATTCAAAAATTGAAGGCCAAAATGTCTTTCACATTCATTGTAACTTTCTTTGATGATTTTCATTGGAAACGGTCTCCTATTCAACTTGTGCTATGCACACGTCAAGAAACCTTTAAAGCAGTGGATGGATTCCCCCTAACCATTTCCAAGGTATTTGTCAGGATTAATAGGTGTACTGTGGCTTACCATGTGATAAGCGGCAGTTACTACCAAATCGACATCGCTGCTGTAGAAAGAACTTGCAAATCTGCACTTAAGTGGTCTAGCATTAGTAAAGACAAAATGGCTAGAACCAGATAACTCTATGTTACTATCACTGTATTATTAATAAGGCGTGACAACAACACAATTGCGACAAATAACCAAAGTCACCAGAAACTGATGCTTTAGAAACTTTATTGTCCAGATAATTGGTAAAATCCAAAAACATTGCCAATCCACAACTTGATCAGTTATTTAGGACCCAGTAAATAATTAATCAAATTACTGATACTTTGGACCCATTTGATAACAAAATTAAACTGTTAAAACTACACATTAATTACTTATTACATCAAATGTGTTTGATAAAAAAAAAATTGCACTCCGATTCAAATCTTTATTCTATGTATAATCAAACCTAGGTTACCTTCTCTTGTTGTTAGGACAGTACTCAGCTGCGATCTCCCAGCTCCGGAACGAGCCAAGGGTGAGCTCTTGTTAATAAAGAAGAAATAGAGAGGGCCATCATTTATAATTTTATATATTACTTAAAAATGAATTAAAAATTTAAGTGGAAATCCGATAAAAGATTCTTATATCTTTCCATGCGCTTCAGCCTATTAGCCATCCATGTCGGATTGGAAATCCGAATCAATATAACCGTCAACCCTTACTTCCCCATCTCTATATGCCATAAATTTGTCCTTAGTTCTTCTCAAGTACTTGAGAACAGAATTCACAACCTTTTAATGTTCCAAACATGGAATCCGCCTAATATCTGTTGGTCAATCCTACAGCATAATTGATATTGGGCTGAGTACATAGCATAGCATACATGCGACTTCCAATTGCCAAGGCATATGCATTCCTACTTTCTATTTAGGGTTACAAATATTATGTATTGCACATTGATAACCACACTCACTTTACGTAGCTTTATTTTTTCACACAAATCTGAAGTTCCCCCTTAGTATTCACCATCATCTCTCTTGTAATCAAACTCACGAACATAATGGTCTCGTTGAAAGTCAACACCTCCACATTGTCGACATGGACCGCACCATCTTTCTCACAAGCCATGTTCCTCCTACCACTGGCCCAACACGGTCTCTACAGTTCACCTGATCAACCACCTCCCATATACTAAACTTTAGTGGTCCTCACCTTTTTCTCCCGTCTTTACGGTCTTACACCGTATTCTGAAATGTGTTTGTTGTGCCTGCCACCCACATTTAGGTGTTTACTTAACTAATAAAGTGTTGCCAAGCATAGTTGAATCTGTGTCAGGCTACAACTTACTACACAAAAGCTATCGTTGTTTGCATTGCACAATTGCAGAGTCCATATTTCCTGCCATGTTCGCTTCACCAAACAACACTTCTCGTTCACCTCTACTACCCACACTCCACTAGTCCCATCCTCATTGCCAGTTGTTCCTCAACTATCTCCAGCTTTTGTGATACTTGTACAATTGGCCCTACCGAACAATTCTCCACCTTCTTCGAGTTTTCCAGTTCCTCTTCAACAATCCTTACTACACCATTATAAACTCTGACATACTCGACCTTCATCCTCCTCCTACTATTACCTCACTTGAGCGTCCTTATTCTCCATTTCCCCCAACAGACGATAGGGTAACACATACCATACATCTCTTATGATATCCTTACAATTGGCCCCATCTCTTATGATACCCTTACAATTGGCCCCTTCAAACCAATTTTCACCTTCTTCAAGTTTTCTGGCTCCTCTTCAGCAATCCTTCCATACCATTATCATCACCAACACACTCGACCCTCATCCTCCCACTATTACCTCACCTCAGCCTCCTCCAATTCCCCAGCAACATACGATGGGGTTATACATATCAAAATAGTACCCGTCAACCTCTTGTACAGAGAGATGGTATATTCCAATATCCTCTCCAATAGGTTCTCCAAGCTCGACTTCCATCTCCCACTAACGAGTCAACCAGCTACAGCCAAGCTGCTCGTATCCTTTAGTTGTGTCAGGCCATGGCATGTAAGTTTAATGCCTTATTGAAAAGTAACACTTCGATTCTTATACCTCCTACTCCACATCAGCATGTTGTGAGTTGTAAATGGGTCTTCAAAGTCAAGTGCAAAGCAAAGGGCTCCATTGTGCGACACAAAGCTTGCCTAATTGCCAAGGGCTTTCAACAACAGGTGCATGTTAACTTTAATGAGACATTTACACTCGTCATCAAACCCACCATTGTCTGTACTGTGCTCAACCTAATTGCATCCTTTGGGTTCACTACGCAACAGATTGATGTGAGGAACATATTTCTTCATGATATTTTGGATGAAAAATGACTAAACCCCCTGGCTTCACAAACCCCCCTCATCCTTAACACGTACATCATCTAAAGAAGACTATTTATGGCCTCCAACAAGTGCCCCGAGCTTTATTTCAACACCTCAACATCCTTCTCTTACAATCTGGTTTTACCCAATGTCGTGTTGATCACTGTCTATTTATTTATCACTCTGACTATGCGGTGATATTTCTTCTTATATATGTTGATGACATTACCATCACTAGTAATCAACCGCCTCTAGTTTCATCTTTTATCATCACTCTTGGTAAAGAGTTCAAACTTAATGACCTTGTTCTTTATCCTACTTTTTGGGCCTTGAAGCAACTCTCACCCCTATTGGTTTACCTTTTTTCTCAACTCAAGTATATTATTGATCCTCTCAGAAGGTTTGTGCTTCTTAATGACGGACAACAAACCCTACAATAACCTAGTATGCAGTATGACGCAATTGCCATCTCACAGGAGATCTTATATTAGATGCCACTAAGTAAAGTCAACAGGTTGGCTGATTGCAGTACCTCAATTTCACCAAACCTAACATTATGAATGTTGTTCATCATGATGCTCATTTCATGAGTCAACATTGGTCCCCTCACCTTCTAGCCGCCAAACAAATCATTCGTTACCTAATAAGTATTATGAACTTCTATGTTCTTTTCCAAAACACTGCTACTCCATTGGTCCTCAAGGGTTATTCTGATGTTGATTGGATATGTTGTTCTGATTATCACCCCTCTAAACTAGTTTTTGTGTTTTCCTGGGGTCCAATCTAATCTTTTGGACTGCAACAAGTAACCAATTGTCTCTCGCTCAAACGTCAAAACCAAGTACCGATCTCTTGCTCATATTTTGTGTTGAATCCACATGGATACTTCATCTTCTACAAGAGTTGTCGTTTCCCATCTCTATACCTATTACCTTACTGTGTGATAATCACTACTTACGTGGCTTCAAATTCTATGTTCCGCACTCGTACTAAACACGTTGAACTAGACTTCCACCATACGGGAACGCATTCTTACTGGTGCACATCGAATCCAATTTGTTCCTTCTATAGATCAGCTCGTACATATGTAAATTGAATAATTTCTACATTCTTCTCTCATGGAGGCACCAATATATACAAAAACAAAGAGATTAATCACCAACAACAATAGAAAACAAAGAGATTAATAGTCACCAAGATCCTAAAATTATTCCTAAATTTATGTTTCGATTGATTCTCTATTTAGGCTGATTTACGAATGAGTGAATTGTCATAGTAGCTTGTTCTTGTCTAACAACCGATTCAGAACTATCCAAGACCAGCTTTCACCTCCTAAGGTCCAATCTCTTCTTTCCAAGATAACCCAAGTTTGGGGGAAATTTTAGACTACCATGAATTCAGCTCCTCAATAATTATATATCAATTAGAATAAATTCAGAATCATTGTAAATCACTTAGAATAAATTCAAGAATTATTGTATGCTATAATCTAGGATCTAAATCCCTTATTCAGCTCCTGAGAGAAGAATATATACAAAATTTCTTCACTTACACCTACAACCCATACTTCTGAGGGAAAGCTTGCTAAACATTGGAGAAGGTGTTGCTAAGGCAAAGGCACACACCAAGGTAGGTCTAATATCTACTGCTCTGACTGTTAAATTGGAGAAGGTAACATTGGTGCAACCACCTCCATGAACAGTCATATCATTCCCCGTGTAGCAGCTCCAAAAGACATTGCAATAGTAAAAGAGTGCTAAAGAACACCTCAAAGAGAGAGGATAAATCATTGGTGTTTGAGACGACATACTAAGATTAATATGTAGAAGGGATGCACGCAGGTTGGCCAGCCTCTAAGGAGGTGGGAAAGGGAAAGAGAGTGTGACAATGTTAAATGTCAATTACTGGGTGCCACCAACAAGGGTAACTTAATAGTCATAATAATCCCATAATGTATTCAACAAAAAACAACTCCTAATAACTCAAAATTAATACTACTACTCCCAAATTATTATACTCTCCATCACCATCCAATGCCCTTCAGGTTCCTCATCATGGGTGATTAATCTTATATCAAGCACCTAAGGTATGTCTTTTGAATATCAATAAAGGAAAAACATACACATAAAATACATCAAATCTCTAGAAGAAACATGCCTTAAGAAAAACTCCACATAATCAAACAACAACAATGCATTTCCTCATGTTTAGAAATCGTTCAAAAAGTTGTGCCTTCTATAGCTATTTCTCCACAAAATACCAGTATTCTAAATACAAACTGAAGGAGATTACACCGGGAAGCATCATAAAGCAAGCAGGATGTTTCATGCAAGGATGGATTGCCCAACTAAAGCTGCCCCATGCTAGATGTGTATCAATGGAAGATTGATAAAGAATTCTATGGCAGAACAATCAAAGATATGGTCTACGTTCTGATAGGAAACAGTACAATCGTGAAGTAATTTAGGAAATGGAAGGTACTTGATATTCAATATTTGAATGAATACAAAGAAATCCCAGCTTTCGAGAGGCTTCGGTCTCTCCCAAAATGAGCAACGCTCAATACATGAATATTCTGATACTCTCATTCTCCCTCAGCTATACCTTATATTCTACACCTTCTCTCTCCTTAACAGAATCTGTGAAACAACCCATAACAGAAATGATGCTTAATAACTAACAACAACTAATAATTGGATCTACCCAAACTACCCCCTGCACCTAGAGTATGTAAATCTGATCGGTGGCCTAACACATTCTTAACTTATTATCACCTAGATGCAAATAAGTTCCCAGTACCTGACATTTAAAAAAAAAAAAATACGATAACAAAAGCAAAATTATGTCTTTAAACTGTAATGTATAAATTCAAAAGTTGTCACCATGGTAATAGAAACAGTTAAAATGCGGAAATAACCATGAATTACTACACTGGAAGTATCAAAAAAATAAATCAATGGCTAAATGATCAAGAATTGTATGCAGATGAGTCAATGAAAGATATGGTATACATTTGTAACTCATTATCATATATCAGCATATACGTCCTACATTAGTCATTGATGTCGCACCTTCCACCGCTCTTGTGGAATAAAAACAATACCACTAGCAAAATTTCTATCTTTTAATAGTATGAATGCAAAAGTAACTACCGCAGTAATAAGAAGTTACCAAATAGAGAAAACAACCTTGAATTATTACACTGGAAGTGTCCAAAATTTTAAATTGTAAAGTTGTATACGCACCAGCATGCTTTCAGATGTTGGAGTGAGGAAAGATATTTTAGCAACATCTGGCCCATCCATCCCAACAATGAGACCATTGTACCACCGTCCATCAGTGTAACGGAATCTACATTTTGATCCAACAGAATAACTATGATCCTCGAGCGATTCTGGTTCAACATCTCTTGGATCAAGAAGCTCCACTTTGAAATCCTTTGAAGTACACAGAGAATTATTTAGAGCCATATCAGCCTCTTGCACTAATCGTGCACGTTTAAGGTGAAGGAGCCCTTCCTCCATATCCTTAATAGCCTGAACGAGCTCTTCTTGGACCTAATTGAATATCATGCAACACTTGAAAACTTCAATGAACCATTAAATAACAGAGTATATAGATGAGAAAACAAGCTCTCCATGAACCAACTGGAATATTTATTGCAATGCTGAACAACTTCAAGAACAACTGATATTGTAAATTACTATATGTCACCAACTTATTCAGAACTAAAAAATCAATCCACTGTAAATCTAGCAAAAATAAATTTTTATATCCCACTAAAGGTACAGAAAAAGTTTCCAGTCTCAAGCCATACAAAGCATGCATTGGACATTTAATACAAGCTAAGCATTCATAGACGGTGTTTTTTAAGGCAAAACTGACACTTGCATTGAAGTAATGGAATCCATAACCTCTCAAGGCAGTTGGGAAAGCGAAAGTCCTCTGACCAAAGTCGCACAAGGCGTCTTTTGCCCCTCAAGCAGTTATGAGTAAAACCTTCAAAAAAATCAATTGGACCTCTTCTAACTAAATAAAATAACAACCAGAGAAGACTTATCAAAAAAAAATAAAAATCGAGGCTAGTTTTAAACTCTCCTCATTTGGGCATAGTATCCAATTTATAGCACATATTTAGAACCCATTTGTCTGAGAAGTTAAAGAACTAGCATATCTTAAGGATGTGAATATTTTCACTGAAATTGTGTTAGTGAACTATGATTCTTTCTAGCGCAAGTGATTCAGGGGAAATACCTATGATGCCAAACGGGTCCTTTTTGGTCCTATGAGAAATGTCCATTGTGTTTTTTATTTTAGTATATTAGTACTTTTTTTTTTTGCGCTAAGTAATATATGTATATAAAAAGATGCAAGGCACGTCAAGCCAAGAACATAAGTTAGGTATCCCCGAGTTCTTAGAAAGTCTAGAAATATGGGATTCCCAAAAGGAAAAGAACCATTGGACCAAAAAAAGAGAAATGATACCCTTTTTTAGCATTTTATATTAATTGCACAACTATTCAATCAAGATACTAGTTTTTATTTTCTTATTTAATTAAATTGTTTGTTTATTTGAAAATTTAGAATCTCACATCGCCTTGTGAGGCTTCTCAAACCAGTGCAAGGAGCTACTCTACCTATGACCATATGATCTTGGGTTGGAACCGTCCAACATGGTATCAAAGTACGGTTAGCAAAGCCTCGTTAGTTGGTCCCAAGTTGTTTGACTTCTGTCTTCTGATGTATGTTAATTTGTCTTCTAATGCCTGTAAATTGCACCACGTGCAAGCCGAGGTTGCACGTGTTAAATCCCGTATCTCCTTTGTTTGACTTCTCAAACTAATTTATATATAAAATGAATTACTCCACCTATGGCCATATGATTTTAGGTTGGAACCTCTGAACAGAAACAACGATTTTCCTCCTTTTACCTTATCTCCTCCCTCCTCTTTCAATGCCTGATACCATATATACCTTGGCCCTTTTCATGTACCAAGTGAAGCACCACCTCCAGTCGTGATAAGCGGAAAAGTGTGTCCGACCACGTGTAGCCAAGCCAATTTGCCATGTCATGACCCCCTGTGTGGAACTCCATTCAATTTGCCAACTCGTGGGATTTGTCTGACCACCTGACCAACCACCAAACTCTTATTCACATCCCTCTGGGATGTTGATCCTCATTCAGCCTCTTAATTTGGAGCCATAGCCGACCCGTTGCCATCAGTTAATAGTCATTCCCTCTTTCCAAAAGCTTTTAGTTCCAGCGTTCCACACTGGTATTACGTCTCCCCTCATCGGATTAGGGTTACGGGCATGCTCTCTAGTCCCTGTGCACTGTGGTGGAGGCCCATCCATACGATTCCGTTGTATCTGCCACTATTCATCCACGTGATAGGGTGGTCCTGGCTTGTCCTTACGCTCACCTATAAATAGCCCTACGATTTTACAATTAAAGTACAAAATTCTTGAGTTTACTTAACCTTTACTCTGCCAAATTCCGCCTAGATACTTGCTCTCATTCCAAAAGGGCTTCACCAAGAAACCCCACCTTGGTCTTAAGACTTTTTGCAAGTCACTAGCCCCAATCCCAAGGTGACAGGTTAGATTCAACATCAAAACTTCACCAGTCCATCTCAACTACTTACCTTATCGATTGTTGTCCACATTTAGGCATCAACAAGTAGTGTATCCAAAAATCAACTAGAAGAAGACATACTTTGGTGTGCTTCCATCATTTACTTCTACACGGGGTTCAAGGGTACTTTTTTGTGCATATACAATATCTTCATGTTAAATATGATTAGGCCTAATCAATTGTCTCCCTCATTCACCCACTGTTCTTCCTTTCAATTCGCCTTCTTCTTAAACCTTAATTGTCACAGGTTAACTGGACCAGAATTTTGCACCCCGTGATAGCCCAAGTGTCCCTACGCTAGGTCGGCCAATTTGTTCCAAAAGACACACAGAGTGATTTCGTAGCAACCAATCACACCTGAAAATGTAGCATATAACACACGAAGTTGTGGGTAAAGTCTAAATTTATTTTCTGCACTCAATGAACAAAACATACCAATTTCGGCCAAGGGTTGCAAGAACAAAACTCTCTATCGAACCATGGTTTAACCTAAGAATTTAAACAAGACGATGGCAGTTAACATCCTCAACTATTAGGGAACATGGCCAACTAGAATGCACCATGTACCTGATTATTGCAGCCCAAATCCAAAAAGTCCTTACAACTACTAGTCCAAATCCCACCAAAGGAAAAATAAAAGGCTTCAACTATTCTACGCTCAAGCCTATTTGATAAACGCCAGTAGGTAAATGATATCCGTCAAGTTGTCGTTGTTGACCCGGATCCGGCTGACATTATAGTTGGCAATGAGCAGGTTCACTACCAGCGCATCGTCGTGAGGGGAGTGGAAGACCCCAAATATTCTCCTCGGAGAAAGGCACCACATCCCTCTCTGACACTGGGAGAGTGGAGAGTTTGTACGCCTTGTCCTCAGCCTTCCACTTCTCAGCACCGTACCTTTTCGAGTCTGTCATGGTTTTCCCTTTAGATGCCAGATTGCAATAGATAGTATGGATGTTTCCTCTCACCTCCGACAGATTATTCTGAGGTCGTGGTGGACACAACAATCCGTTTTATTCTTTTTAAGTGGCGTATTTTTTTAATTAACGATCTCATGTATTAAATAATAAAGGGCATTTTTGGTAGTTTACTTAATCGTATTATATTGTTGTAATATACAATGGATATTAAGTTATGACTTTAACTTTTATTGTTGATTAAAAGGAACAAGATTGTAGACAATTTGGTGACTAATATCCTAAATGGTCCTAGTCATTAAGAATTATTAAATTGGTACTTAGCAATTTGATAAGACTAGCTTATGGGGTGCTTTCTCTTTTGATAATAGTGAATCTCAGAACTATTAGCATGAGACGCTAGAACGACTGAACGACCATAACTTACTAATTTGTATCAAGGGTCTGAACGTTATGCTAACTTTGCTTGATGTCAAAAATCAAAATGGAATATCTAAGTTGTGGTGGTGCTTCTAATCTTTAGACTTCAAGTATTGATTAATCACGTAGATGAGTTGTTATATGTTGATGGTACTCAAAGTTGTTTTCTAGCCACGAAACTTTAAAAATATTCGTTGGCTACAGTGAAACATATATGTGAATAATATTCAACTATGCAATAAAGGATCTATCGCTCTCAGCAAAGAGAAAGATGTCCTATGTGATTAGATTTATTATAATTCGAATTCAGTCTCTTGCCAGGCAGTGTAATGAATGGAATGAGATTCCAATTAGTATCACAAGATGAATTATATTATTAATAAAATAAATATGATTGAACTAGAGGTTTTGACTTTTTTGGGGATAACAAAGATAGTGAGATTGAATAATGCATTAACTACAACTGACTAAGAGGTTCTCTAAATTAAATTCCTACCACATTGATACAACCATGGCATGTTGGTAGATGGACCATCTTGGATGATGAGAAGTATCCTTAGTTAGGGGAAATGTCGTAAAGAATATTTCTTTACAGGTGCAAAATTGAAATTATTTCAATTATTAATTAATTAATTTTCATTCAATTTTTTACATGAACCAAATGGGGTAGAAATGTCGAACCCTTTTTTTTTTTTTTTTTTTTAAGCGAAATGTCAAACAACTTAAATGTTTGAGGGTCAAGGTGTAACTATGAGAGAGAAAAACTAGGGCACAAAACCCTAGGCTCTATTTAAAGAGCCTATGGACCGACCCAAGGGTAAAAATTCAGCCGCCCCTCTCTCTCTTTTACACCATTGAATTTGTTTTTTGCTATCACATTAATCTTATTCAAACCTATGCTAGCATTCATAGATCTAGTATTCATTTCTTAAAAAATCAAGTAACACTATTCGAATGGAGTTCTTCCTGTGGATACTATTAGAGGCGGGACATTAGTCCCGCTACTTCATAGATCACTTTCAGAGATTCATGAAGATCATAAGAGATATCACGCCTCGGCAACTACTGGCACAATAGATTGAAGTGTGCAACAAATGTACTTGATCTATTCATTAGAATAGAATATAATGGATTTTGTGTCACACAGATAGATTCAGAACTATGAATAATTGAAGATAAAAACTGATTCAAAATTTTAGTTATCCGTTGTGTAAATCTAGTATTTTATTTTTTCGTTCCTACACGCTGATCAGCTCGTAACTGCTCGGGAACTATTGGACACAAGCGGCAAATGTACTTGACGTATTTATTAGAATAGGAGTTAATTTATTTTGTGTTACACAGATAGATTCAGGAACTATGAATAATTGGAAAGATAAAAATTGATTTAAAACATTTTTGTTATTTGTTGCGCAAAACTAGTACATGTTGATCAGCTTGGAATTGCCTTAAGTCTCCCTTTCTGATCAGGTTCTCCACCTTCTTTCTCAGGTGGATTCTATGGTCAAGTAACCGTAGTCCTCGTCAAATTTACAGTACTTATTAGGGTTGCCCTTGGCTTCCCATCCTTTCTTTGGCCAAGGGACATAGTTTTTGTCCTTAATCTCCATCAAGACGTGCTCGATCAGTGTGGTCAACGAGGTATGGTTAGTGACCTGAGGTTGTGAATCACCTCGATCTCATTTGTCCTTCCCTGAAGACCTTTTTTTCTTGAAATCTCACATTTTTCCCCTGTCGAGCCGAGCTGATTCATGTTCCTTGAAATCTCATATTTTCCCCCGTCGAGCCGAGTTGATTCATGTTCATCGCCCTTTCTCTTTCCTTTCTTGTCTAATCTTTCTCTGCTCGAGCTCGGTACAGAACCTTGACGGATATGCATCCCACTGCCAGAGCCACATCAAGGAGGGTTTTTGGTGGCCAGCGAGCAACACCAAGGCACTAACCTTTCTTAGAGAAAATATTTTCTTGATTTGTTGAGCGTGATAGGAATGTTGGGATCTAAACCAATAGATTCACCAATTGATCCGAATACAATACAACAAGAAGATTAAGGAGAATTGTTGACACACTCAGGCCAATATAGATGATTAGTTGGGAAAGTGAATTATTTTACTATTGTCAGATATATGCTTTGCAGTTAGTGATATAAGTCAATTTTTAGATCGTCCAAGAACAAGTCATTCGGAAATTGTTGCTAGCATTCTTAGCTATTTGAAGCGTACACCAAGATGTGGTTTGTTGCATCAAAATCATGATCACACTTAGTAGAGGGATACACATATGTTAATTGGGCTGGATCACCTATAGAAAGAAAACCAACCACAGAATATTGTATATATGTTGGGGGTAATTTGTTCTCTTGAAAGAGTAAGAAACAGATTGTGGTGGCACGCGTAAGTGCTACATCAGAATATCTGAGCCATGAAGCATACTATTTGTGAGCAAATCTAAGTGAGGCACTAGAAGAACTTCGGTTCCATCATTCTCCTCCTATGAGTTTTAGTATGTGATAATCAGACAACATTCCATATAGCAACACATCAAGTCTTTCATGAGCGAACAAAGCACATTGAGGTTGATTGTCACTTCATTCAAGAGAAGTTCTTGCAGAAATTGATCCATACTCAACACATTAATTCTATTAATCACTTAACAGATTTATTTACTAAACCACTTGGGGGTTCTCGAATAAAATATATTTGTAACGAGCTTGGAACATATAACATCTTGAGGGGGAGTGTTAAAGGGTACTTTGGTCATTGTCTTTGTAAGAGGCTTTCCATGTATTGCTCTTATTCTATTATAAGAGGGAGTGACCGACCACCTAAGTCAAGTCGTCTCATTATTTTTTTACTCTATTTTTACTTTAGCAAAAGAAAAAGAAGTTAACCAAATAAACATTGATCGTCAAACGTTAATTTCTCTTCCTAAACCTTCAAATTTGGTGGAAAAATAACCCTTACTGCCATTTTTAAACAAACTTTCTCCCCCTTCCTCTTCTCTCTCGTTAGAACTATCAAATAATAAAACTAGGAGATATCATCTTCTCTTTTGTTCGCCTACTCCAAATTCATTGAGGATTCACATTAAAAAAAAATTGGGTGTACCAAAAAGGGTTAATTTCACAATTGCTACCTAAATTTTGCCTCGAGAGCCAAGACTCAATTTCGTCCTTCATCTATTTTGTCTCCATTTAGTCCCCAAATTTAGTGATTCAATCAAGAACAATTGGATGGTCCGTTGAATTTTGGATGGAAACTGGCACTTGCAAAGCACATGACCACTAATCCAGGGATAATTTTGTCATTTTATATTGGATAATTACACCATTGGTCCCTAAAGTTTTCCACTAGTGTTAATTGGGTCCTCAATGTTTTAATTTTTCCAATGTTAATCATATCCCAAAATTTCGAAATAGATGTGGAACCAATAACGGTTTGCATGTTGGTAATTGAATCATCCAATTAGTTCTTGAGGAAAATCCTTGGGAAGTGAATATGATAAATATCCTGATGAAAAGCACATATATTTTGCCATTCGATTAAGTAAAATACTGAGTACTCCAACTTCCATAAGAGCACAAATAGTTTCAATTTTGTTCGGCATTACCTTTAGCAGGAGATTGGCATTCTAGAAGAAGCCCAAATCGGGCACAAATTTTTATTTCATGAACGGCCATCCTCACATTCTTGTAGATCAAAGCCAAATCGATAAACTCATGAACAACTCCACTGATGTCATTAGGAAAATACAATACAGAGGAACATTATAGAAGGTTTTGGGGAGATTAAAATTAGGCCAAATTTGGCATCTAATGAACTATTTGTGTTGATATTGCTGGTGGATTGATACATAAAAAATATATCACTGGTTCAATTTAGCCCTAAATAAATAAGAAGAGTAGGTATAAGGATGAGATTCAAAGGGAGGGGGATTTTTATGAAAAATGCCTTACCTTTGTCATGTGAGGTGCACATGTTGTTATAATGGGCAGTTAGCTAACAAAGACAATCGAGAGGATTTGATTACTACCATCTTCAAACTTTAGGAACTCAATTGGAAAAATTAGAACATTGAGTACCGAATTGAGTCATTTGACACTAGTGGCGAACTTTAGGAACAAGGGTGCAACATACCCAATATAAAATGAAGAAATTCTACTTGAATTAGAGATCAACAGCGTGCCAATTTTCATCCAACGTCTAACTGAAAACCCAATTTGTTTTTTAATGAAACACTTAATAAAGTTTGGAGACTAAATTGGACTAAATATATGTGGACAAAATTGAGAATTGGGCAAAATTTAGCGATCAAAGGTGAAATTAAACCTTTCAAAAATGCTGAAATTAAAAACAAGGTCAACCGCGTGCCAATTTCCATCCAACATCTAACCGAAAATCCAATTTGTTTTTTATTGAAACACTTAATAAGGTTTGGAGACTAAATTGGACGAAATATATACGGACAAAATTGAGAATCGGGCAAAATTTAGGGACCAAAGGTGAAATTAACCCTTTCAAAAATGGTGAAATTAAAAACTAACAGATTTGTCTACAAATAGCATAATCGATATACTTCTTAAGATTTTCAGCTAATAGCTTCGAGCTTAATTTTGAAGTTTGTCTCTTGTTAAACTCCCGAATCAGCTTTTATAATAATTGGTTTAACTAATTTCACCATCATTTTGTTTATTCCTAAATACCTGTTTTTGTACTTAGTTCCATATGAAAAGTTTAATTTCACCAACATCTACAGACAACAGATCAAATAGTTCTCGAAATGTGAGGGTAACCAATAGAGAAACAGAGAGACGAACTTCAACGAAAACCATATTGAAAACCCTAGAAGCAATTAAGAACGAACCGCGAGGAGTTCGGAATTGTCAGGATCGGAAGCAAGGGCCTCTTTGAGGGCAGCGAGCGAGTCCTTCTGTTCATGTAGTTGAACCTCTAGCTGTTCCTCAAGAAGCCTCTCTTCGTTGTCTGCCATCGCTCAGAGGGTGGAAGAAGAAACTGGGAATAAGAAATCGTGAATGTACGTATTTACATTTCGGCCAACTTACCGGGTGTGAAGGACCATACATTTACTATTTTTTATGTAATTTTTTTTTTTTTTTTTTTTTTTCCTTTTGGATAAAATGCACTTTTCATCCTCCAACTTTTAAGACCCTTTTTACGCCGCCCTCCAATTTGAGTTTACAGCAATCAGGCCCTTCAAACTATTGTCGTTATTCTATGTGGCTCGTGGCCCTTCTTCCATTTGGATTTAGGTTATGTTTAATAACACAATACAACAGTGAAAAGTAAATGCATTAAGTACTTATTCAATTAAGTGTGTATGATAAAAAATAAAATGATCATTTACTGTATTAAATATGACTTAAAAAATCTAAAAATGAAGTGATGTGCACGTGATTATCACTTAAAATTGTATATTTTTCATTACCACAACTACTAGTAAAAAATATAGATAAAAATATAAAATAAATTTAAAAAAAGAAAAGGTAATACAAACTGAAGAGAGAAAACCTTTTAGAGATTAAACACATGTTTGATAAAACTAAAAGTGCTAAAAATATTGAAGTATTGAATTTTGAGTTCTTAAATGTAAGTGATGAATATATTAAGTGTTGAATTGATGAAGTAATTTTCTTTGAAATATTTTCGATTTGAATAAGTTTGTAGGTTTACAACTTTTGACTTTCAAAAGAAATTTCTCTCTATTCTTTTTCTTGGTACTACTTTCTAGCTCTATAATTTTATTTAAATATTTTTTTTCTATATTTTCGAATAGATATAATTTAATAATTCTTGTATTGATTTTAAGTGATGTTTGATAAGTTATGTGCACATCACTTAGGCTACTTTTAAGTGATACTTAATACAGTGAATGATTGATTTGTTTTTATCAAATGTACTTAATTGAAAGTACTTGATGTGACGTACTAGATGTGTTATCAAATAGAAACTAAGTGATAAAGTTAAAAGTTATAAAAATACAAAGTTACTCAAATTGAAAATGTTAAAAATAAAATTATTTAATCAATTAAGCACTTAATAAATATAACAGTTATATTTAATAACTACACTTAATTTTCAATTTTATCAAACAGGTCCTTAGTCTTAATTTAGACTGGGAAGACTGCACTTCACATTCAAGTGCTTTAAGGAAGTAACATTTTATCCTCATATTATGAAACCCGAAACTAAACTTGAAGGTTATAGATATTAAATTACTCAGAATTGTGCACCAGAAAACAAAAATTTTAAAGCAATTCTAATAATTTATATAACTGAAATCTTAAATCAATCCTAATTAACATAAACAAAATATATAAATATAAACACACACACATATGTGTGTTTGTGTGTGTGTAAAGAATCCAATTTGCCGAAAAGATTCATTATCTTACCCATGTGCTTCAGTGTCTTAGCCACTTGATCCGAGGCGTGATTTTATTAGGCTCTCCAAAGAGTGGCACAAGTATCCAACCTCTAACAGTATCCATACGAAGAACTCTATTGGAATAGTATCTAATGATTATCCAAGAATCTTATTCTAAATTGGTAGAATTAGGTTAGGTTAGGGAAGGATTTTGTGATAGCAAAAAATCAAAACCGAGTGTGTTTGGAATAAGAGGGTGAAATGAACTAGTATGCGACCACAAACTGTCTGTGGCCTTTTATAGAAGGGTTAAAACCGTAGACTACCATTTTTATGTATTATACTTTGACCCCCTGAAGTTCTAATTTGTCCAACATTCCTACCCATTCTTTTAAAGGGATTATTCAAACTTTCATTCTCTATTTGCGTGTTACCTATTATGTGTTGGGGATAATCCCCATCGACAATCTTGATTGGGCTTATTTTTGAAAATAATCTCAAGTAAATAAATAATGAAAAATGGTAAACTTGACATTGGACATACCAATCTAATATTCTACATATTACCATGTATGTACTATATAGTTGTTAATATTTTATGGATATTTTGTTGAAATATATTAGCTTTTAATGGATGATTAAAAGGTTTGAGATCGTAGACATTTGGTAACTGAATATCATAAATGCTCCTTGTTGGCCCAGTGGAATACCCAAGAGGGAGTAAATTAGGTAATTAAAAATATCAAAGAGAAAATACTTTAATAAATCAAATAATTAATTTTAATCCTAAATTAATTATTATCTTTATATCACAGCGGAATTATGAAATCAACTAGGTGCACACCAAACAACAAAAATAAACAAATTAAAGATTACAGCACACTAGAAATTTATACTGGTTCACCAAGTTACTCTTGACTAATCCAGTCCTTTGAACCCCACGGAGAGTCGCACCCACTAATACTCAAGATCCCTTTAAAGGTAGGAACCAAACCCTCTCAACGATTCTTTTACAGGCTTAGAATCAACCCTTACAAAAAAAAAATCACAGGTTAAGGAAGAACTTCTACTTTTTACAGGCTCAAGAATAACCTAATTCTTTTTAACACAAAGGCAAAAGAATCAAAACATCACCATCACTCCAAATATCCTTTTACCCAAGAAGGATTGAACTGTTACAAAATTCACATAAATAAATTATATCCAAGAAGAATTACTACCTTAATCTCTTTACAGGAAGAGACTGAAACCAACTACCATTTGATTAAATACACCCAACAGTATTTAATCCGTCATTCAACTTACCAATAAAATTTGACAAGTGATTTTTCTCACTCGGAGCTTCTACCACCCTAGATAAATTAAAATTCAATTAATATCCCAAAACTAGATACAGAAAATGTGAGATAGTTAAAATTTGATTTTTAACAAAAGATGAGTAGCATGCAATTAGATTCAACAAATTGTTTATAAAATATTTTCTTTAATAAAAATCAAAAACAATTTCTAAAGATCAATTTTCAAAAATTAAACAAGTAATACAATATAGAAAGTAATTGGAAAGATCTCACCCATAATCCACCAAAAAAATAATTAGAGCGTAGTTACTTTAGATCCGGTAGCAACAATGATTAACAACCAATGATTATCAAGATTATCTCTTATAATAGCTCTCACAAAAAAACTCAGTATAACATCTCTTAGAAAAGCTCAATATGATCTTTTCATCTCTTAATCTCTCTTGATGATATGAAAAAAAAACGCAGGTATATATATATATGGGATATAAATCAGCTCTCTAACGGCTAATTCCCATATGTCATAACACTTAAGTGCTTTCTTAGACCCCTTATATCATTATGATTTTATTTTGGTTCAATTCACTTAATTATAACTTTTAAATCTCTCAATTAAGTCCCCCAAATATTTTTCAATCTCAATTAAATAGAATAGAAACAATTATATGTACCAAATTGAGAAATATTAAAACTTAATGAACCAAATTAATAAGAATTAAATAATAGATGTAGCATATCTTAAATATCATAAAATCCCTAAAATCTCTTACAAATCTCAACAAAAAATGGCTACTTTTATATATGAATTCGAAATCCTCAATATCCTGAAACTGCGCCATCAGTCGATCGCTCGATTCAGGATGTAGCCAAGCCAAGAATTCTGTGCCCATCGGTCGACCTATCTGTGAACTTAGAGATTCAGAGAATTTCATTTCTCTTCACCGGTCGACCTACCTGTCGACTTAGAGATACAAAAAGTTTGCCTTATACGCTTCGGTCGACTTATCAGTCAACTTAAGGATACTGGATCTCTTTTCTAAACCTGTTTTTTAATATATTCTCATTTACGTTTTAGCCCCTTTAACCATTTTCTTTTCTTAATTAACTTCACTAAATACTTAACTCCAATTTTAATCAATTATAAATATTTCTTTTTCAATTTACATATAGGAGCAAATATTTCAGCTAATTAGGATACTATTAAAAATACACATATTTATAAAAATTATTTAAAAATCTTTTTGTGTCGTGTATGATCTTAATTGGGATATTAAGAGTTGAAATTTAAACCTAAGTTGTTTTCCCTAAGTTCTTCAAATTCTTCAACCTCTTAATCATTCATCATCTTTATCATCAAATCTTTATCATATGGAACTAATACACTGAAACACTTAAACAAATCGTTAGTTCCACAAAAAACATCAACGTTTAATTGTTCATCAAAATCTCAAGATCAACACTCCTAATTGTATGATTAGTAATTGGTACTTAATAATCTCGATAGATTAACGTGTGGGGTGTTTTGTTGGGGATAATCCCTATAAACAATCCTAGTTGGGCTTGTTTCTAATAATAATCTCAAATAAATAAATAATGAAAGGTATTTTGATGTTATTATATCAATGTAGCTGTAGACCTTGAGTTGAAGTGTCTTACCTTTTTAATGTGGTTAAAAGACAGAGATTAAAGACATTTGGCAACTTAATATTCTTAATTGTTCCTAGTCGATATTGAATTGTTGAAAACCAGTCTTATGACAATTTAGGCTAGCTTGTTTTGTTGTTTTTTCTTTGAAAATGGTGAGTCTCAAACCATTAGTATGAAATACTATAACGATCACAAGGGGACTTACTAGTGTAGTAAAGAGCCAAGCGTAATCATCCTTGATATCCTATATGATAGTTGTTAGCCTAAAATACTACACAAGAGGGGGTAAATTGGGTAATTTAAATATTAATACTAAAATGTTTGTGACCTATTCAAATTTTATCAAATTTTATCTTTGGAATGGTTGCGTTTTACTGTTATGCACACACAACCACAATCACATATAGTATCGATTAGAAATTGACACAATAATTTCTATAGTATTTCAAAACGCTATTCTTGCATATGTCTACTCTCTTGAGCTCTTATAGGGTATTAATCCACTAAATTTAGATCATTTTCCCAGGCAATAATCAAATCCTTACACACCTTTAGAGTAAATTCCCCTTATACTCAAACATACTCTCACTTGGACTAATTACACTTAAGTCCAAGCTACAACTCACAAAATACAAAAAATACACTCAAAGCTTCTACCAACATTTATAAATATCAATCACAATTTCAGCCCAATCTAAGTGAGATAAAAGTGAACACAATTAAAAGATAGGCAATTTCAAGTTCGTGTTAATTTATCTGGTTTCATTAATTAAGCATACAAACAAATAATTTAGACATATATGATCAATTGTTTAACTTGTTTAAACATCAGATAATTCAATTCCAAATTCATTCATTTAACCGAAATATTTACTAGACTACCAATTGAGTCAAAAGATTTTACGGAACATTTAATAAGATCTGAAAATATAGGGACCAAAATAAAATTTTGATAAAGCCATAATTTTTTAAATTTAATGCATAAAAATTCTTTCAAAAATATTTCTAATAAATGTATATCATTTAAGAAAATTTAAAAATTCTATATGCAATTAGTTTAAACCCAATTTAACTATATGACTACTCGTTGGAAAACTTAGGGAGTTGATTTTCATATGCAATTAGTATAAACCCAAAATTCCAATTGTATAATAATTTATGACAAAAAGAGCACCTAATAGTCCTCCATAGAGTGCCCGTAAACTATGACTTTTATCTCTGGCTTTGGTTATACACAATTTTTCATATTTACTCTACACCAGTTGACTGTTTGGTCAAAACATGAATTAATAAAGCATGTTTATCAATGTTAAGCATACAAATCATGTATCATGATAATATAACAGGTAACACACATAAGATCATGCAAGTACATCATGTTAAAGTGTTATGTGTGATCCTAGTCTGCATGAAATGTAACTGACAAGTGTAAGTGTTGTTTACCTATTACGTACAAAAAATCATCTCTTCAAAAAATATCTGGATTTTCCAATTCATTTGCTTAGCATGATTGATCTGCACTAATCATCATTACATCACGTACTTGGTTTATCATTATCACGTCACTAAATCGGTCACATTTCTCAACGAACAAATTAGTTTGGAAAACTATCAGGTTATTGTTATCATCAAAATCAAAGTTCATGGGATTAAACCCTTTAGGGCTAATAGTAGCTTTGCTTAATGTAAAAATAGGATATATGAGATATTATTATATTTGTAATCTTTAGACTTGCGGTATTGCTTGTTACATGTTTGGGTTGCTCAACTTTGATAATACTAAGTATGATATTCTAATCACGAGACTTCAAAGGTATTCATTAGGTATAATAGGACGTGTTGGCCCAAAGATCTACCCAAGATGGGATGAATTAGATAGTTTAAAAATTAGAAAGTAATTTCAAATTCCCTAATAGTTTTTATCTTGTTACTATGCGGAAACATGAAATTTTAGATGCATAACCAAACAGATAAGGGATAGAGAAATTGACACGCAAATTTATAGTGGTTCAACAACTACACCTAATCCTTTATCTAGGTAATAATCAAACTTTTACTTCTTTTCTCAGGCTAAGAATTAACCTTTACACTATTTCTTTTCCTTGGCTCAGAATTAAACATTTATACCCTGATTAGGCTAGTTCTCTTTATGGCCAATCAACACTATCACTTAGACTAACTATATTTAGGTCCAGACTACAACTCAAAAGAATACAAAAAAAATATTATTTGCTCTCAACAAAGCTTCTACCAAACACAATGCAATATAAACTTAATTAATGACTTGAATACTGGTGATAGAAATGTATGAGAAACTAAATATGGATTCTAGCAATTTGAGCTCCAAAACTTTGTCAACAAGACTTCAATTAAAAATCGTTTTGAAAAGATTTTCAATAAAATTCAGTAAGAAACGATTTTTATATCACATATATAAATGGCTTAAAAATATAAATACATATATATATAAACACGTAAAGCACATTAATTTTGAGCAAGCAAATATAACAAGAACAGTCTCACCGAGATTTTCTCAAGAAAGATGTAAGCAATAACAATGTTGTATGAAACCTTTTTTTTTTTTGTTTTTTGCAAAGAAAGCTCTTTTCTTGATAAAAAAAAAAAAAAAAAAAAATCTCAAAACTTTTATATAAAAAATATAGTTCAAAAAAATATAATTTCCTTTTTTAAAAATTGGAAGTCCTCTTTGAATTCTTGATATTTTTAAAGTGAAAAACGTAGGTCTATTTAAAGTGTTTCAAACACAGCCTATAACGTCTATTTTTCAAAAGATATCTTAAAATTAACACATATAGACCCTATATAAGTCAGACTTATAACAATTACATTTGACCATAAATATCAGTTCTAAAAGTCTCAATTTGGTCTAAAAAATATTTTGATTTAAAATCAAAGAGAATAGAAAGAAGTTTACCTGATATAAATTACAAGATAAAAAAATATGTAGACTAAATAATAAGATCTTCAAAATATATGTGGTATCTTTGGAAATTAGGTCATAGACATTAAAATATAATTTTCCAACTGATAACTGAAAATCCGTTGAGACCTAGAACAACACCACATGTCCTTAAGAACATGACAAGCACGAGAAGCTACAGTGAGCTCCTAGCCAATCGACATGACCCTCCCAGCTTTTACATCACCCCAAGAAGGCTTTCTACCTTGACTACGACCTTCGATTGACTAGGACAAAAAGGTTCCCGAGCTCTCTCTCCACAGTTCGGTCAGGGTTAAGCCCCCGGGATGAGAAAGTTGACGCTATTTCTTTTTAAAGTAGTATGAACTACCTCTACCTATTTAAGGAATGAGTCGTTACCTCTCTTGAGTAACGCCCCCCGATCCTTGCCCCCATAATCATCGCGCTCTTAATGGCGATGGGCCAAGACCATTGCTACCTTAATAGTGATGGGCCGAGAATCAAGGAAGGCTTGCCAAACAAGTCTTTGTCTGCTTATAAATATCAGAATGAAGAGCTAACCATGTATGCATACTTTATTATAGCTACCACTCTGTCAAATTCTACTAAAAACCCCTCAACTAATTCTCACACCAGAGGTACAACACTAGCAGGCCCACCTGCGGTGCATTATTTTTGCATGAACCAAAGTTGAGGGAGAGAGTTAAGCTAGGGGATATCCCAATCTTCTAAATCTTAGATTGACATGTCTGGTGAATAATTTTTAGATCTCATTAGATTGGCGTTGTCTGTGGGAATGACAAACAATTATTCTTAAAAATTTCATCAACTACGTTAATGGTTACTCTAAGATCTGGAATTATGACCAATGAAAATAAGAGTAAAAGACAGTTGATCCGCATGGTTGATTATAAAGTTGGTCCTTCAAGAGAGACACCTACACTCCTGATAGAATTGATGAGAGAAATTCAAGTTTTTTTTCTCAAATTGTCTGGTAGCTAGTTGGGCAGGTTGATCATAATCAACTACCTCTATCACCACTCGTTTCTCAAGGGTATATGCCACTTGTTAGCGAGGCACAACTCATTGCAGATGATGGGTAGAGAATTCGGCGAGAACAACGCCAAAGAAATGACAATGCGAAGCACAAGGTAATCTCCATAGTGAATAGAAAAGGATGCAGTAGGAGAAAGACGAGTTGCGTTGGGGAAGCCAGAACAACTTACGAGGTCCTGAGGCCCTACGATCCAAGAAAACCCCTAGTGTACACTCGGGACTAGGACCCTAGGCATCCTAAACCTGGACAGAGGATAGACAGAACAGAATGCCATCACGAAAAAATAAGACGCGCCCTACTTGGGTTGCGGGAAAGACCCATAACGCATCTCGCAACTTTCCAACAACTTTATTGGAGGCTTCCTTGACATCTTGGTTGAGGGACCAACGGAGCGACTTACATTGACAGACCAACGAGGACCTACGCAAGTAAGTCAGGGCCATCAATGAAAAACTCGAGTAGACTAGGAAAAATGAACCTATAATTTACAAGATAGTAAAGAAGAATGCTTCTCCTTTTACTATCCGAGTACGATGGGAAAAGATCACGACAAACTTTAAGATGCCTTCTCAAATTAGAACATGCAAAGGAGACTCTGACCTTGACCGAACACCTCGACACGTACCATACTCATATGGACCTGCACGAAGCGTGAGACTTAATGAAATGCCAGGCCTTCCAAGCAACCCTCACTGGAGCGATGCGCAAGTGTACAAGGAGTTAAAACCAAGTAGTTTTAACTCTTTTAAATCTTTTAGCCTTGCTTTCGTACACAACTTTGTGAGTAGCAAGTGACGGGTTAAACACCCCTCATATCTCATGTCAATAAGGAAAAAAGAAGTATAAGAGACTAGAATCCTACAATGAGTTATTACATCGTGAATCTGACCAGATAGATGAGCTCAATGATAAGATGGTAGTGGCCACCCTGATGGTGGGGGTACGGATAGGTCTGTTCTTACATGACATGTGGCTCGCGCCCCGCCGAATACTTTGGTCGTGGCTTTTACCCGCTCCATTGAGTTTATTACTGTGGAAGATATGTAACAAGCTTGGTCCGAAGAAGAAGAGGATGCCAAAGGGAAAAAAAAAATGTCCGAGGATCCTAACTACATCAAACCTAGCTGAGATGACTCCCGGTCAAAGAAATGAGATAGAGAAAGGTGGTTTCAATAAGAATTTAGGAAATGAATAGGTATCCCTTATGCTTCGCCAACTTTAAAACCCTCAATGTTCTATTGTGGACAATCCTGATATAAATCAGGGATAAGAAGCTTATCAAGTGGCCTTAGCCGATGAAGATCCGAGGAAAAAAGACCAACTTAAATAAGTGGTGTGACTTGCACTAGGACCACAATCACACCACTGATAATTTCTATGATTTGAAGAACGAAATTAAATAGTTGATTCATTAGGGTCACCTCAAGAGGATCACGACTGAAGAAGATCAAGGCGAGCGATGTCGTGACGAAAAAAGAGAGACCCGAGGTCTGAGGGAACATTTACACGATCTATGGTGGATTTGTTTCCAGGAGATTATCCGAGTCTGAGCACAAGCCTCATGCTCAGCAGAGTAAACGCCCGACTGAGGAATACGTGTGCCAGGTGTCCAAAAAGCCCCTCGAAGATTGAGAGACTATCACTTTAACAGAAGAATACATGTGCGGGGTGCACAAGCCCCATGGCGATGCTCTTTTAGTCACCCTGCCGATCACCAACTACATCGTGGGGCAAGTGTTGTTTGACAACGGCAGGTTAGTAGAGATACTTTATTTAGCTGCATTTAACAGGACGGGAAAAGAATGAAGCCGCTCAACTAGATTATGCTCCAAATAACAACATACATGGAACCAAAGCATTTGATAGTTGACGCCCGGTTTATGGTAGTGGACTATTGATAGGTGTAATTTACCTGTCTATTTCCAAACCGAACTTATTAGTTTTCGAGTATGTTTATTACGTTTTAATACGTTTTTATGTATTTTTTTTTATAAATCAGGTGTGTGGGGTGAAAAGGCATAAAAACGAATCATAAACGATCAAATTGGATCAAGAATAAGGGCAAAATTCAGACCAGCAGCCCACCGCCGCGGCGTTTAGACCACCGCTACGGCAGTCAATATGTAGAGAAGACCAAATATTACTGAAAACCCACCACCGTGGTGGTGAAAGAATAGAAAGGTCTCTCATTCCACTACCAAGTCCACCGCCGAGGCCGTGACTTAACTGACATACCCACCATCGCGGCGGTCACTCTGCACAAAGATTAGATATTTTTTAAGATATTTTTAGCCCTATATCTTCCTCATCTTCTTTATTTTGGCCATTAGAGAGCTCATTAAAGACTCCTTAGGGTTAGGATATTTTGAGAGTATTTTGAGGAGTGCTCAACCAATTCTAAAGGAGAAGAACACATTGTGAAGTAAGAGAAACGATTGTTGAACGGTTTTAGCGGCAAATCTTTGTACTACGGCTAAGTTCTTCCATTTCTCTCTTTATTTTCTTAACTTCGGTAGATTGTTGAGCATGTTTAGCTCAGTTTTCATTGTATAAATGGTTATGACCATGAGCTAAACGGATTTTGTCTAGGGATTAATATATTTTATGAAATCATTGTTTGTTTGAGTTGTGTTTCGTTAATCGTTGTTCTTCGCTATTTCGATTGTGTTTACCATTATTCTTTGATGTTATGTTTGTTTAGATAATTAGAGAATACAAGGTTTGACACTTGGGAGAGGTAACCCTGAATTCGGATTAGGGTAAACACAATACGACGATCTAATAACCCGGGAGAGAGTTATAAAGTGTGCAATCAATGACGTTGGGGCAAGACTCATGTGACCTAGTGTCGTTAAGATATTGAGGAGGACTTCTTTGTTGACGCGAAGTCGCATATTCACTCGTCTTACACTCAAGAGAGGTAACGAGTGAGTTTACGACACAGAGATTGTCGAATAGGTCGAACGCCGTTATTGTAAACTAAACGAGACCAAACACATTTTTGTAAACAAAGTTAATCCCTAGACAATTTTTTCCCTAAACATCTCAATATAATATTGGTATAGTTAGATTAATTAAGTTAGTATTAGTATTAATTAATTATAAACTCATTCATTTTCGCCTAAATAAAGTTAGGTTATGACAATCACGGTACTCGATAATAATCTCAACCAATCCCTATGGATACGACAACCCCTACTCCTTCCCGTCTATACTAAAACTTGACCCGTACACTTGCGGTGAAAGTGGCGACATAATATTCCGCCACCAAGTTTTTGGCTCCGTTGCCGAAGATTGTGTTTTAGGTTGTCGATATTGTGAGTAAATGACCTGATTTTAATTTAGGCATTTCTTTTGTGTATAATTTTTGTTTATAGTTTTGTTTTTATTTCTTATGCAGGGTACTTGAAAATGTTAGATTAACAAGTATTAATGCATTTCTTTCAACAGGATTTCGAGCTATTTTATAGAGCTTGGGATCGATACAAGAAATTACTATTCCGGTCTTCGAACCATGTTTTCTTGAGGGAATGTCAACTCATGAATTTCCTCGACGGGTTACAAGCCGCTACCAGAACGTGAGTGGAAGGAGAAAATGGTACCACGTCTTTCTACGAACTAACTGCGGAATAAGCTTTTTGGACGTTGGAGGAATTAGGGGATTGTTTCAACACCACGGTACCATGGATTGACACTCCAGACCACAATGAAGAGTATTTCTCCAATCTGGAAGAAATATTCACTACTGTCATGGGGGAGACTTATAGAGTGTTGAGAAAAATGAATGACCGAATCAATGAGTATGAAGATCGTTTTAACAACATTGAGATGATTTGCACTGAAATTGGTACGACCGTAACGTCTCTTCAAACGCAAATCGGTCAACTAATCTGCTTCATTGAGGCCAAGTCAAACACGGTGACACTGGGAGATACAGATGCCATATCATGCGAAAGCCACTATGAGAAGCCAGAAACGAGTGAAATGAGCTTGGGAGAGTTCAATTATGATTCAAATAAGCTGGAAACCCAGGACTAGATCAACGATTATGATTCTTCACCCTTGGAGATCTAAATTGTGATGCCACCATCGATCTCAGTTAATCACATCTACGAGGATCCGAGGTGGCTCACTTGTCATTTGTCGCTATTAGTAACGTTCTTTCATGCCCACCAAGTACATAAGCCGGTAAGGCGTGTTGTTAAAAGATCGAGACATCCAGAACAATATCTCGCCAAGCTTTAGGGCGTTCTGAATCAAGACCCATACGTACTATTGTACAACACTTACTATGGGTGAAAACCGCTCTTTGACGAGCACTTCTCCGTGTCAGGCTGAAGATCTTAAATCAAGTGCTTCTTAGGAGATAACCCAAGAAAAAAATAAATTAAATCCTATCACAACTGACTTGATTCAGAGGCGAGATTCTCTCGCCTTCCAGGTATGTGTTCTAAATCCCTTTCGTCAGCATGCTTTATTTCTATATGTTGAGATTGATGATTGGGCAGCTGAGGACGCTGTCTGTTTTAAGTTCAGTAGTGATGTGTAGTATGTTTAGTGTATGTTTTAGTAGTAGTTTATGTTGTTTTGTTTTTATTATGTACATGTTTGTTTAGGTTAGTTGTTGTTATGTGCTGAGTTTTGACTTCATCTAGGCTATTACCCATTGATGAGTCTGTCCCCTGATTGTTTATTGAGGTAGAGTT